>OY992884.1:74758131-75119995 GCA_963921405.1 Cepaea hortensis | reverse complement strand
AACTATCTCAGGCTCAGAAAGGTGCCAGGTTTGGATCCCAGTATAGAGCTGAAAATTGTTACAAGAATCAATGATGTCTAGTGATCTCACACGTTCTCCTGATGTGTGCAAGCCGTGCATGTTAAAAATCCCGCAACATGGAAATTGCACAGAGAAGGCCATAAGACTGCTGCCCCAACAATATTATTAGAAAAGAAAGCCTACCCTTGGGTATCAGTCAGTTATCAGTTATCAGTTGGGGTATCTTCGTTGCACTCCGGACATGTCCATAGGTGCTCAGATCCTCCCCCCAGCATATTCATCAGCGTCCGGTGGCTAATAGTGCCAGTTCTGTGTTGGTTGACGAGGCGCTTTGTTTTCCCGATGTACCTCTCTCGTCTGGCTGTGCCGATTCTTACTCCCAGGTCTTTCACCCTGGACAGCGATGTGGAATCACTGACGTCAAAATCCTCTGTTCTCGCCATATCTTTAAGGACGTTAATAACATCGGCACGATCCATGGGCTGGCCATCTACAGGGGGTGCAAAGCCAGCCAGTTTGTCAGCTCGTTCATTTCCCTCGACTCCCGCATGTCCCGGGACGAAGATGAAGGTGACTTTACGGACAACAGACTTCCGCAGCGATTCAGTCCACTGTCTACGTACAGATCCAGCTTCGACCTTCTGAACCATGCTCATTGAATCACTTAGTACACACACGTTGGTATAATGCTGTGATTCCAGCCATATGAAAGCCTGTGTAACTGCCATCACCTCCATCGTTATGCTGCTCGTGGTCATAGAGTGGGCACCACTGGATTCTTGAACGGTTCGGCCCGCTGAACGGGCTGTAAATGCCCACGCCCTTGGGTAGATACGGCCAATTACCAAGGATGGACTAGAGGAAGTAAACATTAGACAGATGCTTGCAGAATTCTGAAAGACTGACATCTGAGGTGTATATCAAGATGTGAATCACACCTATTGAAAAATGAATGAAGAAGAGGAAGTTTTTAATAATTAATGACATGATTCGCACAGGATTGAGCATCAATAATGTAGTAGTTAGTGTACGTGCTTACTAAGCCAGTGGTCCGGGCTCAAGCTCCAGTAGTGGCAGGGTTCTCAGTGCTGATCAATATGTCTTGAGGGTTGACCTGGTCTTATTAAATGGGTACTAGATCATTTTCTCCCCGGGAAGGTTAACCCGGTCAACAAATGCCCGCAGAAGTCGGATGTGTCGGCCTAACGGCGCAAGAACGCAGCTCTGCTGTAAACAGGCACAACGCAATAACGTCCGAAAAAAAACTCCGGATGAACGAAGAAGAAGAAGAAGATCATTTTCTAGGAACTGTTTTGGAAGCAAAGGTGATGAGAAAAGGGAGCTGGTCATTCTATCTTATGATACTGTTTCCTAGAATATGTTAAGGCCTGGCACTTCACACTGTAACAGTGGAATCTGCCAAAGATTCCACCTTCACCTTTTTGTTAATAGTAAGTAAGGTCAAGGACCCTTTTACATGCCGTAAAGCACATCGGACATATGGTGCTAGACTCATATTTGTTTAGACCAATCAGCTCTCGCCGGGTGATGTGGTCTGTATCACATGGTTGTCTATACTTCCAAAGACATTTCTTAATATGCTAAAGAAAAAAAACTATACCCCAAGTCGTGCTGGTCATCTGCCAGTCCGAGGGCAAAGATAGACTGACCGCCAAGCTGCTCCAGTCTCTTCTGTAACCGTTTCGCAACCACGTTAAATCTGTAATATAAGAATATGTTTGTCATTATAAAATAGTTGCGTTGCACTGTATCATCAAGCATGTGTCTCAAAACATTTTATATCAACAAGCATTTTTTCAAGTCTGTTTTTCCTGGCCTTTGATTGTCCTTACTCTACCTACAAGGCAGCAAGTTTGTGTCTGGTTTTGTCTGGTCTCTGTCACAAATGACCTTTAGACTCATCACATGCATAACAATATGGCTTTTGAATTTTCTTTTTCTAGACGTCAACAGCAGATAAGTCTAGCTAGTTAATTAAAGAATTCGTAGTAATATGACACATAGAAGAGTTCCACTAAGGAGTCTCTGATAATTTTCCTGTTGCTGCAAGCCGGCTAACCCTTATGGCCATTGCTAGCCATTTTTATTTCTGTGTTTTCAGTGGGGCGGGTCTGGTTTTTTCGAAAAAGGTATAGGGGCCGGTCGTTCAGAAAGCAATGGCAAACTACTGAATGTAACACTTGCCTAGTACATCAACAGCAGCTGAAAATGCTGGTGTTGACTGCAACGTCCCATAAGGGATACGCAACAAATTTTTTCAGTGGCATATTCAAGTCATACTGGATTACCATTTAGCTATATGGTCCATCTTTCCAGCTAGAAGTGGACAAATTACACATATTACTAAGGTTCCAGATTGAGTATTGCTGAAGTTGCTGGAGTTTCGATCCAAGTTGACAAGCCAAGCCCAGATCATACCACCTGGTAACCAGTGTAGAAAGATGGAGCTGGAAGTGAGAAGAACCAGGCAGATACAAAGTGGGGATAGCAAACACCACCCACAAATCAATGTCCAATTTGGTCTGATGATTTAAGACTCATTATTATTAATGTTATAGAATTTTGAAATTTTACCCAATAGAGGTTTTTTTCAATCAAAATTTTCATTTAAGTCTTGGTGAGGCTTAATATGTTAGTAATGCTGTCAGTAAAGTAAACATTTCTTGTTAGCTCATAAACACAAGATAAACTGCCAGGATCTCCATGGTTCGCCAATTGAACTCTGTCTCTTTAACCCAACAGTAAAAAAGATAAGTCTTTTAGAAATAGGTTCACAGGCTGGGATTTCCTGGTTATACTGTCTGTTTATAAGTCTCTTTTCTTTGCCACAGAAAGTAATCTGAAAGCCGCATTGTCTTAGTTTTCAGCTAAGTCTTCTTTAACTGGAAATTTTGTGGCAATTCTGTATTTTGTCTTCCCTCGTTTGTTAGACATAATGATCATTCTGTATCTGCTTCGCTAACCCACTAGTCCCAATCCCTTGACCTGTCTGACATAGTAGACCTTACCAGTAGCTGCACTATCAGCATAGTTCTTGGAGTCACTGTAACATGCAAACTCCTCTACCACTTCAATATGGAGACACCAAAGAGTGAAGCATGGAGACACCAAAGAGTGAAAGCATGGAGACACCAAAGAGTGGTACATGGAGACACCAAAGAGTGGAGAAGGTGTATAAAATAAAACTAAAGTTAGCTCATGTGCATGTCATCATAACATTAAGACATATTGAGAATACGGTGTTAGATCTATATTTCTGGTGACTGACTGGCACTTAAGGAGTAATATGGTCTGTGTTACACCAGCAACCTTGACTTTTCCAGAGATAATGCTGATATAGATTTCATGAGGCTGGGTTGACCACAGGGCCATACTTATTAGAAGGATAAAAGAACAAGCTAAATAACAACTACCTTCTACAATGAAATGCACTTTATGGAGTGATTAAAGATATTCAAATTTGTTTTCAAATATTATACTTTTAACTAATGGCTGTCAATCCAGGACAGCTAGTACACATGCAATATTATCCATGGAAGCCATAGTAAAGCTGTTTTTAGATACATGTTTTAAATAGACTGGGTCAGGACAAAAGGAAACTTATCACATACCTCATTAATCAATATTTTTGGCATGTCAGAGTTGAGAATGTATCCATAACACCAAGGAAGAAGATCCATGGAGATGTATGAATGAAGATGCCATTTATGGCACATGATGATGAGGAGAGTGGAGACAATATAATGGAATTCATTATAACAATAAGAAATATAGATGGAATAAGGAGAGTGAAAAATGACTGCAGAGAGGAGAAACACAAAGACACAAAAAGAAAGGCACTATCATGACACATAAAGATGTCATTAACAGAACTCATAAAAACATTATAGGCAAAGAAGCTTGAACATCACCTCTACAATTTGGCATGACATTTAACTGTTTGTGAACTGGAGGCCAGCATGGCCAAATGGATAAGAGCGCATGCTCTTAAACATCTGGTGTGCTGAAACCAAGGTAGCGGGTTCAACCTCTACACCGGTCAGTTGGACTAAAAGGTTGACTTCTCATCCTTGACTTGGGGACGTTAATTACAAGTACCTCAGAAGTCTGAGTGGGTTCACCTGATGGTGAGGGACACTGGTAGTAGGGAAAGCTAATCCACACGCAAAAATCACTCCTGTGCACTAGAAGCAGTAGTACATGTATGGACTATGCTTGAGTTCAAAGCAGGCTGACACAATTTAAAAAAACAAAAAGGAAATCATAGACGGGTGATTCCTGTTGTAGATCATGTGTAAGAAACATATACAGGACAGGCACTAGTAGAATCCGACACACCTACTTTTGGTAAGATGAGTCTCCCAGACCAAGAACTGCAAAGTGAAGCCGGCAAAGAGAATTAGAAGGCAGGTCTTTTCTTAACAGAAACTTCCAGAACATCTGAAACAAATACAATAAAGATTTCTTGCTGAATATGGTGAACAAATTTGTAAAATTACATATGATTTAGTGACAAAGAGGTCACTAAAATACACATAACAACAAAGGTTGATACCATGGCTCCTGTCACAATGTAAATAACCAGTTTCCAACAACTGATGCTGTTTTTGAGCCAGGAATCACAAACAGCCAAACAATGTTGGAGTTGACTTCTACGTCCTGAAAGGATATCCAACAAACAAAACACTGTTGTAGATGAGCCTCCTGTTTTCTTGGTTGAGCACGTCAATGTCGCCTTCATGAGAAAGATAGGGGATACCATAATCAAATCCTCATGGGAACAGTGAGCAGAAATACTTTGAGATGGCTGCTGCATCGGAGAACTGAGGATGCATGGGAATGCCCAATGTGTAGTGACGTCGTTTGATGTAACATAACATAACATATAACATAACATCTTCTTGGTTGGCTGATTCCTCTTCTTCTTTGTTCCTCTTTTGAGGGGAGTCGCTTACAAGTCGACAGGTCAACTTCATTGCACCAGGTTTTTATCCCATATGGCTCAGTCTCTTTTCACAGCACATAAAGTGTCGCACAAAGCACGAACTCCGTAGCTCCAGTGATGACCCTAAGGAGTCTCTGAAAAAACAATGCACTCATGAACCGAAGCACGCAGCCCGGAATCAAACTCACAACCTTCAGAGCTCGAGTCAGGCGGCTTGACCACTTTGCCACGGAGACTCCCAAAAGTCGCTTAAAGAATCGACTTCATTGCACCGGGTTTTTATCCCATATGGCTCAGTCTTTCCGTAGCGCGGGCTGCCGAAAGTGTTGCACAAAGCACGAACTCCGTAGTTCCAGCGATGACCCTATGGAGTCTCCGAAAAAAATGCACTAGTGAACCAAAGGTTCGCAGCCCAGAATCAAACCCACAATCTTCGGAGCCTGAGTCAGATGGCTTGACCACTTTGCCACTTTGAGGGGAGTGTGTCACACCAAGTTAGGAACCTTAAAGGCCTGTGTATCTGACTTAAGCATGCATTTATGTCAGGTTTGCTCCCTCTAGACCAGTGTTTCCCAACGTGGGGCCCACGGCCCACAGGGGGGCAATTCTATTGTTAAGGGGGGCAATTCGAAAATGGAATAAATCGGCTGGAGATAACAAAACGGGGAGACTTAAGACTGAAGTTAACTAAATTGGAACCTGACATAAAATCTCTTTTCAGCAAGCATCAAGCGCAAGGATCTCACTAAATTTAAATAATTACTAATAATTAAAATAATATAGAACAATCTTTCATTAAAATTATTTTGTACTTGAATTTCAGTTCTCCATTATGTTTTGAAAATTTACTTACTGTGTTTGCTCAATAATTTCCTAGTGATTTCTTCCTAAAACCTATCGGTCCTTTGGCTAGGATCGGGTGCATTTGCTGCTCCCCCCCCCCCCCCCCCCCAGTATGCGCCTGGTCTGGTCGGGGGCCGGGATGATCAAATATAAACCCATCACATATCTTCACCTTAGATGTGGGCCTGGTGGACCCCAACACAACTGACACACAAGGGAACGCGGGACCTGGGGAGGGGGTGTGGGGGGCGGCTCTGGCCCCTTTGGGAACCGTGAGCCCTTCTAAAAAAAAATTCAAGTTTCTGTAGTAAACATTTCAATTTTTGAATATTAAAAATGATGCATATGTGGGGGGGGGGGCGCATAAGAATTTTAGAAAGGCTTAGGTGGGGAATAGCACAAAAAAGGTTGGGAAACACTGGTCTAGACAGATTCCTTCCCAGGTATTTGGCTTTATTTATACATTGGCTGATTAGTTCTTTCTTTATCTTTCAACTTGTTCAAAGTTAGTTGGATTTTTAGGCTAAAGTTTTCTACGAGATGGGGAAGCCAACCCCAAACCCAACCCTCCTGAGTCACCTCTTATGACATGCATGGTAGGCTGTGTTGTTACCATTCCTTGCTTCCTTTATTGGGCCTGGTCACACAAAGGTACAGTAAGACTGTACATACTGGACATGTCATGTTAGGCTTGTGTGTTCGTATGTCCTGGTAACACAGGGTACAGTAAGTCATACTGGCGACTCGAATGTCCATATGTCCTGGTAACACATGGGTACAGTAAGACACACTGGTCATGTAATGTTAGGCTCATTTGTTCTGGTAACACATGGGTATAGTAAGACATGGTTACAGTAAGAATACTGGTCATGTAACATTAGGCTTATATGTGCATATGTCCTGGTCACACATGGGTACAGTAAAACATATTGGAGATATCATGTTAGGCTCATATGTTCAGTAAGACATACTGGTTATGTAATGTTAGGCTTGTATGTTCATTGTCTGATTCCAAGGAGTAGTATGGTCCCACCAGCCACTTTTAACTGTCTCAGAGAAAGTTCTGGAACTTTGTTTATGAGATAAAGCTGACTCAAGAGCTCAACGGGTTGAAAAAATAATCCCCAGAAACTATGAAGTGAATTCACATCCACTGTGCTTCATCAGCAGCAACCATATGACCACATCCCCAACAAAAGTAAATAATGAAAATAAAAATCTAGCAACTAGCATTGTACACTAATGACGCACCTTCATATTATCAGGTGGGTCACCTTGGCCTGTTGTTGAGCACACAAAAATTACCAGTGGTTCTTGAATGAGATTGGCCTTGAAAAATAACATGATATACATATAAGCAGTGCATACGTTAACTAAGTAATGTATGTTAAATGTTACAATGTGCAAGTTAACCAAATATCTTCCCTATTTTCACTAAAATAAATAACTTTCTTCTATAAAACCACAGCTGTGTAAACTTTAGGAGATATAAAATAATCTTCCCCCCCCCCCCCTCTCTCTCTCTCTCTCTCTGTGCGAGCGAGTGTGAGTGTGTGTGCACGTGTGTGTGTGATTTTTTTGGGTCTACCGCACTTCATAGGAGTGTATGTGCACATATAAATACACAAGAACTCATGCATAAACACATGTGTACATTTATACATATTTATACTCATACAGCCGGTCTCCATGGCAAAGGGCTTACAGACGCAATTCGTAAGCCCACTTACCAGCGTTCGAAGCACAGCTGCAACCGATTTAGCAGCAGACAGCATTGTGCTGGGTTTTAACGAGTTGGTATGGGAGCCGGTCATTCAAAAAGCAATGAAAAACTACTGAACGTAAACTTGCCAAGACATCAACAACAACAACAGTAAAATGCTGGTGTTGACAGCAATGTCCTGTAAAAAGGATATGCAAAATAAAAAAATACTCATACAAACATGGTCTGTGTGAAGTTACATGAAAATAATGTCTCTCTCTTTTCTCCCTGCATGTACATCATCATCATCATCATTATCATGCACCATTTCAGCAAGTGTGAAAGATCACTGTTTGCCCAGTTTGCATAATCATCAGAGTATCTGGTTAGGTCTGTGTCCTTGTCCGGATTATACTATTTGGCCAAGCCATATGGGTATTTATCTCAATTTCTTCCTCTTGCACTTTTGTCATCAAGTTTGCCAGTTGTCACTAACTGTTCAAATTTAATTTTTCTCATAACATACCCACAAAATCTTGACTGTCTACACCTAATTACTCTAATCCCTCTAGGTTTTGATTTGCCTCTTGAAGGACTGCCTCATTTCATTTTCCATCCATCCAAGGCATTCACTGCATTTTTCTCAGAAAACCTCATTCTGTTGCCGTCAGATGTTTCTCATCTTGTATACTTTCTCAGATGCGTACACCAGTGTCTGCTCTATATGGCAATTATCACTCTTTTTCTCACTGCAGTTGGCAACATTTCATTTGTGTGTGTACACAAATATACGAACACATGCATGTATTGGGTGTTTGTAAAGTCTTACTACACTTTGTATGTAGAACAAATTTGAAAAATGAAGTACATGACATCATCAAAACAATGTGCTAAAAATTCATTAAATTAGTTACATTAGTCACTGCTATGGTCTAACACTGTTTTGGGGAAGCTGGAAAGTACCAATGAAGTATTCATTATGTTGTGATGTTGTTTGTCCATCAAGAATGATGATGACCATTCATTTCATCCAGTGGGGTTGAAAGTATGGAGCCGTGAGATGAAGAATGACTTGCGCGATGAATTGGATTAAAGTGAGGAAGAGTTGCGCAATTCGTCGACCTCACTCTCTCGCCTGAGTCCATCTGAATCCAGTGGCAGGACAAGTCAAGACGACTGGAGACGAATACAGGTGCAGTGAATGACCAGGGCGCTCTATGAGCCTTGCTGTGCTCATTACGTTCCACAACGCTTTGCAGGTAAACGCCGTCTTGCCAGTTGAATCAGGAATGATTTCTTCTGCACAAATTATAACAGGTGTTAGAAATGTCCACCACGGGCTTCAAGACATGATTGCACACATCTCTTCATATTGTCAAATGCATTCTGCAATGTGTTATTTCTTGAATGGTAATTCTGATGACTTCTTTCGAGTCCTCAACTGTGTGTACATTATTTTCATAAGCATTTCCTTTCAAGAAACCCCATAGATAATAATCTAATGGAGTTAGATCTGGAGATCTTGCTATAAATCTTTAAACAACCATCCGTGTCACACTTGGCCACACTTGTGCCACTAAATTTGCTTTACCTATCACAAAACACTTGTTCAACCAAAATATTCTTTCTTCCGTTGATGATACCATTCTGTTTGGAGTGCAAAGTTCCAGCAGACGATAGCCATTCACTGCATATTGCTTCACGATGGAATGTGGAGTACATTTATTGATGACGTCATGTACTTCATTTTTAAAGTTTGTTCTACAAACAAAGTATAGTGAGACTTTACAAACACCTGGTATATACAGATGCCTATAAATTTATACACAAATATACACACACATTTACACACAAATATATACACAAACCACAAGGCTCTCCTATCTTAAATCAGATACAGATAAAGTGAGAACATTTGTTAAGAAGTTACAACATAGAATAAATATTTAAAAGACAAATATAAAGAAAGTGAATAACAACCTGATTAAAAAGCTGGAATCAGGCATACATACATCTTGACAGCAATGTAGATGAAATTGGAAGAACACAGAATACAAAAGGTAAAGAGGAGCTTTCCATATCCCTATGCTCCATTGGCAGATTAAGGCAAAAGAAAAACATACACCCACACCCATAAATGTCACGTGCTAATACACATAAATACGTACACAAACACACAATACACATAGACTATATAATATAACATTTAACCCAACCACATTGTATGAGTCCAAGGCCACAGCTCTTGCAGAAAAGTGCCTCCTCTTGGCTTCCCTGACTACTCTATCTGCAACATCTTGAGCAGTCCCTGTCTGGCTACCATACAATGCCAACAGACGTCGTTCTTCCACAGATGCCATGCAATTATCTGAAATTTGGCCAATATTCTGCATTACAAATGTCCCAAATTTAAATATATGTAAAGGTGTTACTACTATAATTACTCAAACAAAGGTCACAAGCATATCATGGATGTTCTGCCCTGGGCATGCAGGTGTGTGGGGAAATGAACAGGCTGATAGACTGGCTGCTGCAGCTCCGTTGGGCGGTGAGTTATACTATGGCAAATCCGATGTGGTGAAGCCTCTCTGGGATTGAGTGGACAGTGCAACATAACAGAGGATCCACACCTGGAGATACTAATTCAGCAGAGATTGAGATTGAGGGTAGGGTTAACACTCAGCGTGTTGGGGAGTATGCAGATTACCGCTGGTACCATCAGAAGGGGAACTCAAACGTCATGTGACCTGCTGCGACTGCGAATAACGCTCAGTATTATTCGCAGTGCGCTGCGAATAATGCCTCCCTATCAATATTTTAGCCTAAGGCACCTTCACAAAAATGTGAATATCTCCACTTAGAATTGATATACAAGCATCATTCAATCAATCAATCATGTGCCATGCCGGAAAGTGTGGACGGTCATGACTCGCCATTTCACTCGATCACCAGATTCGTGAATCAGCTCAGTGTTCCTGTCTCGACCATGCCATGTGGCCAAGCCATCCAGGTATTTACTTCTCGGTCATCCCCTTGGTCTGTTCCCTTCGATCTTGCCAGTGTCACTAAGTTCTCCAATCCATTTCTTCTCATAACTTGTCCAAAAAATTTTGACTGTCTACGTCTAATTTCTCTAATCAATTTATGATTTTCATTTGTCTCCTGTAGTACTTGGTCATTGGTTTTTCTGTCTGTCCCTGGTATTCTTTGCATTTTCCTCAGAAACCACATTTCTGCAGTCATCAGATGTTTTTCAGCTTGACTGCTCATTGTCCAAGTTTCACATCCATACAAAAGAACAGGCTCTATGTAGCACCTCAACACTCTTTTTTTCGTTTCACTTTACATCTTTTTTATTGGTCAATATGTTTTTCATCTTGCAAAAGGCTACCTTCACCATGGTGATTCTTGTTCTAATCTCTACAAGGCATCTCCTCCCATCAGATGTTATGAATTATGACTGTTCCGAGATTATTTTGTACCGATTCACTTGTTGAAGAATATTCCCATTCATTTACTTTTACTTTCATTGGGGTACCATTAGATTTGGTTTTTCACCATGGCAGCGACCACCACCCTTGCAGCATATTGGTGGAGAAAGGCAGAACCAGACAGCACAAGTTAACGGTCAAGACTTTCCAGTATGACAGTACAGGGATGTGGTGAGTAAAATAAGACGTGACAAGCGCAGAAAGCTTCAGGGCAGGAAAAAAAGCTGGGAGCAGCCACTGTGGTGGAAACTTGAGGTGGAGAAGGCGTGGATGGATAAACGTGGTGCTGTAAGGAGATGGCAAAATGCCAAGAAGAACAGAGCTGGCCATCCAAGTCCCTGCATGCGCTTAGAAAGAGAGATGCACACAAAAGTAAGCTATTTAAAAAAACTGGTCACGGTGGTTAAAAGTGAAAAATGGGCAGATGTGTGTCAAAGAATAAGCACAGACAAGTCATTGAGATTGTTCTGGCGACTACATAAAAGCATGAGTGGTGTAGTCAAGAATAAGTGCATTTCTGACTTCCAAGGTGCTGACCTCATCTGGCAAAGGACTGACGAGGACAAGGGCAAAGCCCTCTTTCAACGCTATCTAGAGCAGAGCAACCAGACAGACATGAGAGGCCGAAATCTTGCCAAGGAGGTCACGTCAAACAGGTGCAAGGCCCAGAACACTTCGGATGAAGACACAGTGACAGTGAAAGAAATCAAGGCTGTGCTTCGGCGATCAAAAAACAGCGCTCCAGGGCCAGATGGCATAAGATACAACGACATCAATAGGTGTACCGACAACGAGCTAGAGGAACTAGCAGACATGTACAACAACAGTATAGGGAGTGCTAGCATCAAGGAGGAATGGTTACACAGCTATCTGATTCCCTTGCCGAAGACTGGCAAAGACCACACAAAAATTCAGGGATATTGAATTATAACCATGCAGAATACAATAGGCAAGCTGCTGGAGAAGGTAATTGCCAGGAAAATATCAAGCCAGCTAGAGAGGCAAAGTGTTTTCCCACCTACCCTGGGTGGGTACCGTCCAAAAAGAGAAACCTGGACCAATGCAGCAGTTTTTGCCCATGATGTCTATGAAGGTTTCCACTCAGGCATTGAAACCTTTGCTGCAGTGATTGATCTTGAGGATGCGTACAACAGAGTACCATTGGATTTTTTAATGCTTCAGCTTCATGAACTCAAAATAAGTCCATTCCTCCTTAGTTGGATTGCTGCAGCCCTCTTCCAAAGGAAAGCAGTTTTTTTGTATGTGGCAGTTGGACATCGGAACCAACAACAATATATCCTGGCCTACCACAGGGATCACCATTATCTCCGGTACTGTTCAACGCCTACACTGTGAGAATCACCAGTGAGCAGATCACTGGATCTGGTAGGACATTGTCATATGTCGACGATGTTTTAGTGTACATAAGTACTTGGTGTGTTGAGGCTGGGGCAATGGTCAACCCAACAAAGGCAACAGTGACTTGGTTCTCGTTGAATAATCACATTGTCAACACTCCAACACCAACTGTAAATCTGTGTTCAGAGACGGTGGAAAGAACGCAGACAATGAATTACCTGGGGATACGGTTTGATCGAAGCCTTGCTTATAATGAGCACATAGACCAGGTGACAACAAAGGCCAAGCGCAGGTTGGCTGCGATGCGGGTGATGGCGGCAGCAAACTGTGAGCAGCGCCATCTATGTCTTCTATACGAAGGGCTGGTCATGTCTGTTTTTGAGTATGCAATGGTAATCCTGACTCTCAGCCGTAAGCAGATAGAAAGGATGGAAAGGATACAGAATGAAGCTATGCGCATTATTCTTGGATGTACAAGAGATACAGCATGCAAGGCAATGCGCTACCTTCTTGATTTTCCAACCACTGAAGACAGAATACAAGTCTGCAGAGCTCGTGCCTACCTCAGAGTTAACGCAAACACACAACATCCACTGCATAGTGAAATTATGAAGGTGAAGGGCAGCAGGTTAAAAAGAGGACGGTCGTGGATGGGTCAAGCCGAAAACATTCTTCAACAGGTGTGTTCACTTGAGGACTTAGAACCTGGCGAGGAGTGGGTACAAGTGCCAACAGATTTCTGCACATCCTTTTCAGTTTCCATCCAACTAGACAGAAAATGCAGACAAGAAAACTCGGCAGCTGTGGAGGCGGAAGTATAAGCGTTGATTTTCGAGAATTCCCTAGACGATGATGCTGTCATTTACACAGATGGGTCTGTCGTCCGACATGTGAGAAGCTCATGGGCCTTTATGGCTCAGGCCGGAGGGAGAATTGTGAAGGAGGACTCTGGTGCTTTTGCTGAGACCACAAGTAGCCTGACTATGGAAGTTATGGCGGTAAGTAAAGCAATAACATGGCTCGAGACACAGACATTCACTAGGGCATGTTTCCTTAGCGACTCAATGAACATGCTCAAGAGGATAGAGATGGGGGAGATCAGAAGAAGAGCGGTCTCGGCTGGCAAAGATTAGTTTCATCTTCGTGCCGGGGCATGCGGGAGTACAAGGGAATGAGCGGGCTGACAAGCTTGCAGGTAAAGCTACTGTGGAGGGTGGACGCGCCATGGACCAGGCTGACATTCTGAATGCTCTACGAGAAGTAAGACTTTTGCAAGAACCAAGTGAAGACTGTGAATCTACAACCATGGCCAGACTGCGAGAACAGCAAATTAAAAGAGGGGTGGCCAAACAAGAACACTACGCAAGAAGCCAAAGAAGACTGATAAACCAACACAGAACCGGTGTCGTCAGCCACTACACGCTGCGGGATTTGCTGAGGAGGGGATCCGAGCACTTATGGACTGAATGGTTCGATGTGCAATGAGGATGATCTGTCGACTACTAACCAACTTGGTTTTTCAAGGCCAATAATCTATCTGTGGTGGTCTCAGTAAAAATACTCAATTTTAAAATCATGATCGTACCTACTATACTATTATTGGGGCGAAGTTCTAGAGACTTGAGTTCTAATCCTACATCAGGATCGGGCAGGACAGGCCAGTGGACAGCAGTGGAGCCCGGAGGAGGATTCTCCAATGACAACAATGACCAATCAATGATTGATTTGAATCATTCTCGAAGGGAATCATGATGAAGATGGATACATTAATAACTGACAGCTAGCTATTCGTGTACATTAAGCAGACAACACGCTAATAAGGAAGATCAGTCCAGCTCTTGCTGTCTAAATACTAGTATGACTTAACTATATAAAATAAGTGGCTGTTTAATATGAACCAGACCTGGTCTCGAACTTGAATAATACACAAGTTAAAAAACGACAGCAAATCATAATGATTCAGCAGTTTGAAATCTTCGTACAGATAACAATTCTACCCTAAGTTGACGTCTGAATAAAGTTACTGGAACTGCGGTAAAGGCAAAGGTCTAGCAATGCAAACAATATAAAATAACACGAAGTAATGCAGCTTTACAGAACACAATTATGGAAAATATAGGACGTTTCGATGACTAGCCTTCATCAGCAAACAAATCATCATCATCAAGTGCCCTGTCAGTTGGCGTAGGCGTTCTTGTCTCACCACATATCGAACTCTTAGTCTTAGGCTTTTCTTTGGTGTTCTGGATCAACTGTGATGATGATATTGATATTCCTCCATGCCACCGTCTCAATCCATCCAGCATAATTTCTCTTGGTATGCATCTGCCTCTCTTCCCCTTGCTCTTTCCAGTCGTCACAATGTTCTCCAATGTCTCTCTTCTCATCACATGACTAAAGAAAGATGTTTGTCTCTTTCTTATTGTTGTATATTATAATGTTCTAGCTTAACTCGCCTCTTTCAGGCTAATGGAGCAAACAAATACATATACACAAACACAACATATAAATAAACAAGGGGAAGATATTAAAGCATAACAACGGGATAAGAAGAATGGAAAAAAATGTGGACAATGAAAAGATTTGATTGATTGATTGATTTAGGAACCGACATCACAGCATTCGGGACATTCCCATAAGCGCTCCGTCCCCAACCTCAGCAGCCAGCGAAGAGTTCCAACACTAATAGTTCCAGTAGCAATCTGATTATATGTCCGTCTCGCCTTTTCTCCGAGCGTCGAGCATCGGCCAGATCCCCCCGTCACACCTCGCTGTCTCATTCTTACCAGACCATGGTGATCCATTTGCTCCTCCGAGGTGCACACGTGCTCCCACAAGGCCCCAACCACATCTGTTTTGTCATACATCAATACTCCACCAAGTTTTGCCGAGCCAGCCAATGCGTCCGCCTGCCCATTCCCCAGCACACCGAAAAATGAAAAGAAAATGAACATAAAATGTGCCACTTATCTCAGAATCCCAGGATGTGATACTAACATGAATCTTGATGTTGATTTTCATATATAGAATTATAGACAGTCATAAGAGTCTGTGATGTAATGGGAACAAGGGTAAGTGATAGTAACAGTTCAGTGAAGATTTCATGTAAATGCGTGGAAGTGGTACCTGAAGACGGGGGGAAATGTGGGGCGGGAAACGCGAAGCAATTATGTTGGGTTTATAGTGAAAACTAAGGAGTACCACTGTGAATGTCCATACAATGCATGAGGGTTGGCCATCGTAGGCGAATGTCAAAGAGCAACGAAGTGTGCACCTAAGTATGATTGTGATAATACCGAAGCGCATTCTCTGTGTTCCTTTATGTGTGTACTAAAAGAATAGAGTTGAGTTGAGTTAAGAACCGACATCACTGCACTCAGGACATTTCCATCGCGCTTCGTCCCCCCGTTCAACAGATTAAGAGAATATTAAAGCCCATGTGGATTGATGTGTATGAGTATGAGAGCGCGCCCGCACACACACACACACACACACACACACACACACACACACACACACACACACACACACAAACATTCAAAGTATAAATAAAAAAGAAGAGAGAGAGGGGGGATGGGGTGTAGTATCTGTGATATGCCACCCAAGATAAGCGGAATTAGGAGGTCTATAAATAGTAGGGTAAAAGTTGGTAAAAGCCATGGGTAAAAGTTATTATGCCTTTTTGAAGCACAAACTATTGTCTGTCAAGACGGCAAGGTGCCAATGAATAAATAGTAGGCATCACTCATACTGTCCCATATGAAATAGAGTCAGTAAGGTTGGTTGTTGTACCACCTATTGTAGCACCAAATCTCCAAATGCATTGTGTTATTGGGGTTATACGAGGGTAGGTCAGAAAGTTATGCACCACAATTATTATCTCTTTAAAGTGTGTAAAACGGTCTTTTACTTTAAAAAAAAAAAACAATTTATAGACTATATTCTTCTTATAATCAATGCCGCATGGCGTTGGTGATACTGATAATGTCTGTCCACAAACTTCTATCTCGCGTGCTGTCAATCATTTCTTATATCGATGTTTCTCCATGCCATGATGTTAAAAAGTCAAGCATCCTCTCGCTTGGTCTCTCCTTCCTCCAACCTTTCTGTTGTCACGACGTATTTAAGTTTTTCCCCTTTTAATGACATGCTCAAAGAATTTGGACATCTTCTTCAGATGTGAGTAACCAGTTATCTTTATGAGTTAACTTTTCCCAAGACATATTCTATCTGTTCAAAACGTTCTCTTCATTCTTTTATATATAACCACATCTCCGCAACCTCTGCATATTCCCTCACTTGTCTGCTAATGGCCGGTTTTCTGGCCTAGAGGTTAGCGACTTTTCTCCGTAAGCTCGTAAGTAACGTGACGACGGTGAGAATCAGCAGTGGTTCGAATCGCGTCGGTAACTTACGGGGTATGTGAGCCGGCCGCTCAGAAAGCAATGGCAAACTACTGAGCGTAACCTTGCCAAGAAATCAACAATCAGCTGAAAGATGCTGATGTTGACAGTGATGTCCTGTAAAGGATATGCAAACATTTAGATTTAGTCTGCTAACTGTCCATGATTCGCTTCACTTCACCAGAATTGTCTATGATGGGCTACAGCTTTCACTATTTCAATATTTATATTGTCTAGTTTATCTCTTGATATCATATAAACTTGTCTTCTCTTCACTATGAGTAGTATGAGTGCCAATAAATTAATATCTGGGAATTTATTTCTCACGCGAGATGGCTTTTGCAAAGAAAATTGTTGTATTAAGTTCTGTAACGAAAAATATAAAATAATAATAATATTAATAGTTTTTGGTACTTTAATTTTAATTCACCGCAACAAAGAAGAATCCCTTCGAGCCTCATTTGCATCGGTCCGGCAATCATTTTCCAGTTTAGTGTTCGGTGGACTGCTAGACCGATCGATGGATGTTTTTTTTAGTTTTGAGCCCGTAGGGCCCTCACCGTCGTCGACAGTGAGGGCCCTACGGGCCCAAAAACTTAAAAACATCCATCGATCGGTCTAGCAGTCCACTGAACACTAAACCGGAAAATGATTGCCGGACCGATGCAAATGAGGCTCGAAGGGATTCTTCTTTGTTTGCGGTGAATTAAAATTGAAGTACCTAGTTTTTTTTTTTTTTTTTGTGTGCCTTGGTCGTTCGTTCACTTTGTATTCAAGTGTAGCCCATACACGTGCTACTAGTATTCTTGTGCATTGGATCGATTTTAGCGTGTGGATTCGCTTCCCCTATTGATTTCCAGAGTCCCTCTCCATCAGGTGAACCCACTCTGACTTCAGCGGTACTTATAATTTACATCCCCAAGTCAAGGATGAGAAATCAACATTTTAGTCCAACTTGACCGGTGTAGGGGTGTTGAACCCGATACCTCGGCTTCAGCACACTGGATCTTTAAGTTCGCTTATCCATTCAGCCATGCTGACCTACAAAAATAATTATTGATCGTGATCTTGTTTTGCGAAACAATTCAACAATATTGTGGATCAGGCCAGTCAGCTGACATCGCAAGTCATGTGACTTTACAGGGAAATATTTTCTGTATCGGGGAGGTGGCGTAACTTGCACTGTAACCAATTCTCACTGACTATCTTTATCTTCTCGGTGACGTTTTATTGTTATTCTGCTTGTATTTGTAATCCTATATTTGTTGCTCATTTTGAAATTTTATATTTTTTTTTTTCGATTCTTTTCATTTTCATTCTTATAGTTAGTTAGTCTTGGTTCAAAAAATTAAAACTATAAACCGTCGTAAACGGCAAACTGTAAAAGTGTAAACACTAAAACAGTAAAAACAGACTTCATAAATATACAGTAGTAATAGTAATAATACAAACATTATTCATACATAAAGTAATTATCATGAGAAATAACGTAACATGATCTGCTTATATGTAGCCATATTTTCATCTGCAGTCATCTACCACCTATGTTAATGAAAAGGCAAAGGGAAACTAAACTAAGGTAAAGATAATAATCTGTGACAAATCTGAATCATAACAAAACTGGTGTGAATATGAGAAAAATGACGTCAAATCAGTGGTTTACACAACTAAATGATAGTAATAATAGCATTAGAATGCACGAAAATGTGTGATCAAAGTTTGAAAGGGAAAACATGCATATCAAATTGTTTATTGCTGAAACAAGAAATTGTCAGATAACAGATGCACTTACAATTCAGTGCAACAGGAATTAACTGTGGCTACAACTTCAATCTGTCTATTTTGCTATAAAGGAAGAAACTTGTGAATTATGCCCAAAGTAAAAGAAAACCACTCGTAGAATATGAGTCCCACTGGAATCTGCCTATGATAGTGGACAACTTATTATGAATAGAAGGCCACAGAGGAGGCCGTAGGGAAAAATGATCAATATATAAGTCGAACTGACTGACTGGCTGCCATCTTGACAGATAATAGTTTACAAAATGGGCTTATAACTTGCCATAGACAAAGCCTGGGCTGAATTTAGAGACCATGTGTAGCCCATGCAGCATAATCCCTCTCTCGGCCTGTCGAGTTTACTCCAGAGGAAAGGTAACACCAATATGTCTGGAACAGGACAAGCTGCAGAAACTGCAGGATCAGATAATCAATACTCTAACTGTCCACCTGTCGGAGCTTCCATCCTAGACCAGTTGCTGACCAAGGCTTAGGGCCTGGTCTGCCCTGCCATGACATTTAGTCTTTAGGTTGCATTTCCTTGCCCTAGGGTAAAGCTTGTACCCTCATGATTGCACTCCTCTGCCCGAAACTGTTGACACAGTGTGGGGTTTTCGGGTTTAGTGAGAGCCGCCCAAAGTTTGGCACTAACAGAGAGCAGGTAGTAGAATTAAAAAACTGGCGATTGTTGAACAATTGCAGTGGAAGGTACTGCCACACTCACCCTACAGTTCTGTCTTGGCTCCGAGTGATTTACACCTTTTTGGTCCCCCGAAACAGCTTCTCAGAGAACAAAAGTTTGACATGGATGACAAAGTGCATCATGTAATTCTCCAGTGGCTCAAGAATCAGCCAAAAGAATTTTATTTTGCAGGAATACAGAAGCCTGTAGCCCAATGGGATAAATGTGTTGCAGTGGCAGGTGACTATGTCGAAAAATAATAGTATAGGTAATTTCAAATCATCTTTCATAGTTATCTAGAGATTACATCAGTTCAGATACTTACTGGATGACCCTCATAATTACCTAGTATTACAAATATGTTGGTTTGTAATGACATGAGATTGCATGGCACAGTGAACAATTATTCAGCCGAGCATCAAATCATTTATGCCTGAAGAATTGAGCAAAAAAAGAGACATTGGATATAATGTTATACACCCAGGGTCTCCATAGGAAAATGGTTAATCTATATCTGTGTCACAGTCTTGCGTTTACTCGCAATCAGGCAACGTCATCCGTACCTCAAATATAACTACAGCTCGTACAGATGTTTTACACAGAATTTATTCCAGGCAAGCCTGACAATCAAACAAGACGGTATTTGCCTGTCACATCAATATAATGATCGCCACTCGTCACACAATATATAGATACATATCATCACACATGATCACTCTCTCGTTAACGTCGCATGCGTTCACAACAATAGATAATGGCTTCAGAACAACACTACGTCCAGTCGGAAGGCCGTCTTGTCGCTGTCTGAAGCAGCTCAGGTTGTCGCTTGCCTACGTGGTCAAACTCCCTCGTGGGGTCCACAACTCTGCGTGCCGTTCTCTTTGCACGCAGCACTGTCGTCTTAGCACTCGTTACCCTCTAAAGTTCTATTCTAGTTTACGTTGTCACGGTATTCCCCGTGACCTAATGTACCCGCCCCTGTTCTCGGGTCGGTCCCTCTGTTGTCCTAACTATAACACGTTAGTGTCCCCACCCGAGTCTAGCCTTATTGCTGTTCGTAAGTCCTAGCTTGGGTGCTGTCTCTATTCTGTCTATACCTTTATAGAGGTCCTGTCTCTATGTCCTCTTAGTCCTTGCCCCTCTTCTGTCACTAGTCTGTTCTACTATAATCTAACACCTTGACAATCTGCCTTGCACTCTGAAGGTCCTAAGTATATTTTCATTGTTCAGACCATGATTGCACATTTTCCAAAGGCCCCTGTGGATCATAGCTGGAGCTACCAAGATTGTACTTTCTGCAATGTACTTAACAGAGAGAGACCAAGTCAGGTGGACTAAAACCCAGTGCAGAGAAGCCGGTCCTCTTGAATTAACTTTACTTTTAACCCACGAAGTGCAATCTAATATATTGGGCAAGACTTTAAGACTAGATAGTAGGTACCAATGCATGATATTACACGTTTACATTGGCCACTCTTTGAAATAATGTTATTCAAACCGTTGCTGAACAGGTGAGGTGCTGCTGGGAAAAACTGAAATGAAAATGATCAAGTGTTATCTGTTGGTTATCAGCATCGCCTGCAGCCTGGTGTGCCCTGCTCTGGGCCGGGCAAATAATAAGGTAAACCTATTGTATGCACAAAAGCCAGTCAACATAACAAGCAGTAGTGTTATCTGTTATATGACGTGTACACAGTAGCCAGTCTACATAACAAGCAGTAGTGTTATCTGTTATATGACGTGTACACAGAAGCCAGTCAACATAACAAGCAGTAGTGTTGATATATGTTATATGACGTGTACACAGAAGCCAGTCTACATAACAAGCAGTAGTGTTGATATATGTTATATGATGTGTACACAGAAGCCAGTCTACATAACAAGCAGTAGTGTTGATATATGTTATATGATGTGTACACAGAAGCCAGTCAACATAACAAGCAGTAGTGTTGATATATGTTATATGATGTGTACACAGAAGCCGGTCTACATAACAAGCAGTGGTGTTGATATCTGTTATATGATGTGTACACAGAAGCCAGTCAACATAACAAGCAGTAGTGTTGATACCTGTTATACGACGTGTACACAGAAGCCAGTCGACATAACAAGCAGTAATGTTGATATATGTTATATGACGTGTACACAGAAGCCAGTCATCATAACAAGCAGTAGTGTTGATATCTGTTATATGACGTGTTTTGGCCTTCCTCTTCCTCCATTATTGTTCTTTCCGAACATTCCCAGGAATTATACATAAATATAATCTGAGCATTGTTCATGTATTACTGAAGCCCTGAAGGGAAGCATAGAAAAGTAACATTATATCTTACCATCCATGCCATAGGAGGTAACTAAAGAGGCTTGGTGGTAGATTTGTTGCCCCATCTTACAGAAAACATTAGATTGGTTGCCCCATCTTACAGAAAACATTAGATTGGTTGCCCCTTCTCATAGTAAACATTAGATTGGTTGCCCCAATTCATAGAAAACATTAGATTGGTTGCCCCTTCTCATAGAAAACATTAGATTAGTTGCCCCAATTCATAGAAAACATTAAATTGGTTGCCCCATTTTATCGTAAACATTATATTAGTTGCCCCATCTCATAGAAAACGGGAGTCTGTGGCGAAGTGGTCAAGCCGTTTGACTCGTGCTCCGAAGGTTGTGGGTTCGATTCCGGGCCGCACCCTTCGGTTTACGAGTTAAAATGTTTCGGAGACTCCTGTGGGTCATCGCTAAAAGCTACGGAGTTCGTGCTTTGTGCGACGCTTTCCGTGCTGCGGAAAGAGACCGAGCCATATGGGATAAAACCCAGTGCGATGAAGTCGACCCTGTCGACTTTTAAGCGACTTTTTTTTATAGAAAACATTAGATTGGTTGCCCCTTCTCATAGAAAACATTAGATTGGTTGCCCCATCACATAGAAAACATTGGATTGGTTGCCCCTTCTCATAGAAAACATTATATTAGCTGCCCCAATTCATAGAAAACATTAAATTGGTTGCCCCATTTTATCGTAAACATTATATTAGTTGCCCCATCTCATAGAAAACATTATATTGGTTGTCCCATCTCATAGAAAACATTAGATTGGTTGCCCCATCACATAGAAAACATTGGATTGGTTGCCCCATCTCATAAAAAACATTAGATTGGCTGCCCCATCTCATAGAAAACATTACATTAGTTGCCCCATCTCATAGAAAACATTAAATTGGTTGCCCCATTTTATCGTAAACATTATATTAGTTGCTCCATCTCATAGAAAACATTATATTGGTTGTCCCATCTCATAGAAAACAGTAGATTGGTTGCCCCATCACATAGAAAACATTAGATTGGTTGCCCCATCACATAGAAAACATTAGATTGGTTGCCCCATCACATAGAAAACATTAGATTGGTTACCACATCTCATAGAAAACCTTAGATTGGTTGCCCCATCTCATATAAAACATTAGCTACAAAATCTTTTTTGTTGTTGTTGCGTATCCCTTACGGGACGTTGCAGTCAACACCAGTATTTTTCAGTTGATGTACTAGGCAAGTGTTACGTTCAGTAGTTTGTCATTGCTTGCTGAACGACCGGCTCCCATACCAGCACGTTATAACACAACACGACACGGTCTGCTGCACAAATCGGTCGCAGCTGAGCTTCGAACGCCTGGTACAAAATCTATACAACCATGAATTTTAGTTGCATGTCCTTCACAGGACGTAGCAGTCAACCCCAGCATTTTGGCTGTTCATGATTCCTGGGCAATTTTTACATTCAGTAGTTTGCCATTGCTTTCTGAACGACCGGCACCTATACCTTTTTCGAAAAAAAACCGCACCTCTGCGTTTCGAACCCTGGTATATAGGGTTCGTAACTCCTACGCCATGGAGACCAGTATAAAACACAATGATGAACAAGTCTAAAATTAAAGAAAGAATAACTCAGCCAACCAAGATGAAAAGAGGAAATATGACGCAATGCAGAGAAAGCCAAAAAGAGGCTGGATTTCTGAGTTACATTCATTCACCTAGAAAATATTCAGATTTAGCACCTGGAATATTAGAACTACGTGGAGGGAGTAGGAGAGGATAGCAAAAGAGAGGATGGCTCAGGTTGAGTTGGTTGAGGGCCTACACTCTAATGGGGAGCAGAAGAAGACAAGCCGGGGCCCATAAGGGAAGCAAAGAATAGCAACACTGTAGCCTACCACGCATGTCGTAAGAGGCGACTAAGGAGGCGTGATGGTTCCGTCGCCCTGCTACTGAGTGAGTGCGTGGCGCGACACTGTGAGCTGTGAGTTTCGTGTGAAATGCTTTTGAATCTGCCCGAGGTTTTTTGGAACGTGACTGCATGTTCGGAGCGATAGCAGATGGCTATGTCCCAGAGTTGACCGGTTTTTGCCTTATGCAGAAATGCGTGGCTGCTGGGCTTCTGGTTGACTGCCACTGCCATCGACGATGAACTGTATTTCGTGGACTGTGTGGGTGAACATCTAAGAAACATCCAGATGGGAAAATGACTGCCGATTCCATCAGAGATAAACTAGGTGTTTCGTGGGGGACTATTGTGTTGACATTCTGGCGGCAGCATTATGCACAGTGTATCTGTGCGGGCTGTTGTTTGTCGAGACTCCTGTCTTTTCCACTTTTCACATTGGGCAGTGGGGAGCGTTTTGTGTGATATTCACTGGCACAGGAATGGAGCATAATGGGGATGACCCGTTGCTGTAAAGTTGGAACTGCGACTAACTAACTAACTAACTAACTAACCTACAGTAATGTTACTGGAAGAACAGTATATCACCTGAGAATAAATAATAGATGCTGAGTAATTGGTTAATACAGCCTTGTTAAAGTGCTTGTGTACATGCATGTAATTAGTTAATGTAACCAGATGGTTAAACTTTTGTCCAAGTGCTTGTGTACATACATGCAATTATTTTAATGTAACCAGGTGGTTAACCTTTGCTAAAGTGCTTGTGTACATACATGCAATTATTTAATGTAACCAGGTGGTTAATTTGGTAAAAGTGTTTGTGTACATGCATGTAATTAGTTAATGTAACCAGGTGGTTAACCTTTGTTAAAGTGCTTGTGTAATATGTGTAATTAGTTAATGCAACCAGGTGGTTAACTTTTGTCCAAGTGCTTGTGTACATACATGCAATTAGTTAATACAGCCAGGTGGTTAACCCATGTTAAAGTGCTTGTGTACATAATGCAGTTAGTTAATATGACCAGGTGGTTAACCTTTTTTAAAGTGCTTCTGTACATATAGTTTTATAATGCACCTATGTGGTTAAACCTTGCTAAAGTGCTTCTCTTCATACATATAAATAATTACCTCCTGAAGCATGCTTTAATATGTTGAAGTGCTAAAGTTCTTCTGTTATATGAAAATGTTTTGTCTGTGTGTTATCGAGGCCCATTAGGGAAACAAAGAATAGTAACAGTCTAACCTACCATGCATCTCTGTAACAGAGTGAATCTCATCTTATCTCATTGTGTTCCTCTTGGTCATTGTTGAGGTGAAGTATAAACAGCGGGCGAGTGTCCGTTTATGGGCTTTATTTATGGAGATTCCCATGGACTCTTCTATTCCCTGTGTCCATCGTTTACATGGTCGGCAACAGATTTTTGTCCTAAACCTGCGACTGTTCTAGCAGGCCAGCAGGGAATTTTCATACTGCTTGTAGAAAAACTAAGACCGGGAAGGTTAATCCGGTCAACAAATGCCCGCAGAAGTCGGATGTGTCGGCCTAATGGCGCAAGAACGCAGCTCTGCTGTAAACAGGCACAACGCAGTCATATCCAGAAAAAAAAATCCGGATGAACGCAGAAGAAGAAGAAGAAAAACTCAGAAGTATAATCGGAACAGAATGAATGAATCACCAAAATTCTAGAAGTAGGCGGGAAACTTTAAAAGAATACGAACACAAGTAACAAAATGGACACAGAGCCATAACCTTCATCAGCACAGAAACAACAAACACACACACCGACACAACTACATGAAAAACACTACATGCAAATATGAATATAACAGTTTCTCATCTGTATCCTTGTTGTGGACTGAACACTCTTTCATGAAATCTGCATGTATGATTCCAACAAAGTGGTTCAGTGAATTCAATTGTCTGTAATAGGTAATTAAGGAGGGTTGGCTTTAGACTGGCAACTCATCCCATAGAAAACTTTAGCTGCAAAATCAATTAATCCTGAACAAGCCCACCTAGGGCTTGGCTTGAGTTGAATGAGGGCCTATACTCCATTGGCAAATGAAAGGCAGAAGAAGAAGAAGTTTTTTTTTTTGTGCTCACTCATTTTGAACTCAAGCATAGTCCATACACACCACTTCTAGTAGTGTCGGATTGAATTTTGCGTGTGAATTAGTTTTCCCTATTAACAGTCTCCCTTGCCATTAGGTGAACCCACTCCAACTTCAGAGGTACTTGTAATTTACACCCCCAAGTCAAAGACGATAGGTCAACATTTTAGTCCAACTGTCCGGTGTAGGGGTTGAACCCCTTACCTCGGCTTCAGCACACCAGATGTTTAAGAACACATGTTCTTATCCACTCGGCCATGCTGACCTCTAGAAGAAGGTATGAAAGTATGTCTGTAGTTCAGTCCTAATTCATGATTCTATTTGATGTGGTAGGTGGTCCAGATGAGTGTTGAATCCAAAGAGAAGGCAGCAGAGATCACAAAGGTCCACACTGTGTTCATGAACCATCTGGGTAAGTTGCTTCATGTTGGTGATTATCCATTTTCTGAGGTTACTAATCTATGATATACTTGAGAATGTTCTCACTATTAATATTTGTTTGATAATAACCATGTCTGTCATCATCATCATCTTCCACTTTTGCCATCAAACTCCATGAGAGAAAAAGTTTGATTTTAAAACAGTTAATTGCTTGTCCTTTTGCAGGACATCACAATCAACCCCAGCACATATTATTACATACTTGTTAATGACAATTAGCAAAATGCTGTTATGTATGTTTGCAACGGCTTCTTCTGTGTACAGAGTAAGCACTGATTCAGCTACCAGTACTTTCAACAACAATATTTTATGAAAGAATAGTCAGGTCTTAGATATGACTGAGCTACCATATGACAGTAGACGGTACTATCTGCTTTCTTTCAGCGCCGAATGTTGGTCAGCGCTTACCAAACTTGACACCCCACATTGTGCCAATGGCTTCGGGCGGAGGAGTGCAATTTTGAGGGTACAAACCATACCGTAGTGTGAGGAAATACAACCTAAAGACTAAATGACAGGGCAGACCAGGCCCTAAGCCTTGCTCTGCAGCTGGTCTAGGATGGAAGCTCCGACAGGCGGACAGTTAGAGCATTGCTTTGCTGATCCGGCAGCTTCTGCAGCTTGTCTTGTGTTACCTGTCCTCTGGAGTAAACTAGGCAGGCCGAGAGAGAGAGGTCATGCTGCATGGGCAACTCATGGTCTCTAAATTAAGCTCAGGCTTTGTGTTATGGAGAGATATAACTCCATTTTACAAACTATTGTCTGTGAAGACAGCAAAGTGCCAGTCAGTCAGTAAATATTAGACATACACACCGATGTTCTTCACTTTTAACACAACAAGAATTATCACAACTCAGCTACACAGTAGGAGGGTTAAAAAGTACGCTGGCCAGACAGACCCTAGGCTATATACCTCTCATGGGTCAGTTTTCCCAAGTCCATATGTTATGGAGATCTCTGTCAGCTTTGTTGTACCCATATTCTCCATGCATTATGTGGATTTCAGGGCACAGGTGCCTGGGGAGTTTTCTTACTGTCACTAAACTTGACAGGCATCTTGACTGGCACCTTGCCACCTTGACAGATGATAATTTGTAAAATGGAGTTATACTTTTCCATAACAAAAGCCTGGGCTGAATTTAGAGAGCATGTGTTGCCCATGCAGCATGATCCCTCTCTCGACCCGCCGCTTGTCCGCCTGTCGGTGCTTCCATCCTAAACCTGTTGCTGACCAAGGCTTAGGGTCACTAAACTAGTTCATAAATAAATACACACGCATTGTTTGGTGTTAATAGTAGGGGAAAGAATTAGAGATCAGAGGACGCACTAGACAATATAAAAATTAAAAGCTTTAGGTAAGAACCGGGATTCAAACCCTGTCACCTCCAAATGATGACATTGCCTTACTGCAGGAACAAGTGTACTTTAATACATGACCAACTAGACACCCCAGGAAAGGTGTATTCATTAGCCAGGTCTATCATCCACATAAACCCGTAACTATGGAATGTGGACGGAATTTGTATCTAACCATTGAAATAGCACCATTGGTCTCATAATTTTATGTTAAACCAGCATAGATCATATGACAAACACATATGTGCACTATATGGTAACATTTATTAACTGAAAGAACAATCACAAATATGACAACATATACTTGTATTTAGCTATCTGCAAGTGTACAATGATGTCTCCATGATCCATTTTGTGCACAGATGTTGGCTACTATGATGGTCTTGATGCAGATGTTGGGTTTGCTGTGCAGGTCCTCAACAGATATCAGACGGAATACTTTGTCAGAGCCATCAATATGTCTCGTACTCTTGTTAACTTAGGATATGTTGAGAGATTTGTATACACCACTCATCCGTGGTTAGTCTCTCTCTATTTGGATTGCCCAAACATTACGTTCTTGAGCACACCTTTAAAGGTAGATATCAGAAATGTGTTTGTTGTTTGAATTTTAACTTTGCAAGGATTTAATGAGGATTTCTCTAAATTTGTGCTACATTGTTCTCTATGCAACAGATTTATAGGCTGGCAGGGAATGCACCTCTCAGTGGTAGGTTAAAAAGTTGCTTAAAAGTTGACAGGGTCGACTTAATTGCACCGGGTTTTTATCTCATATGGCTCAGTCTCTTTTTGCAGCACGGAAAATGTTGCATGAACTCCGTAGCTCCAGCGATGACCCCCAGGAGTCTCTGGAAAAAAATGCACTCATGAACCGAAGGACGCGGCCTGGAATCGAACACGTAACCTTCGGAGCCCGAGTCATATGGCTTGACCACTTCGCCACATTGCCTAAGAACAAGGGAAAGGTGGTCGTGCACCAAGTGGATAAAGCAGTTGAACAGACTGAGCACCCGTATGTGGAGAGAATGATATGGCGGAGGATCGGCAGGGGCTCTGGACGAATCTCAAAACTGAGAGGGAAGACCAGGAGAACTTTCAATCAGACGGCAGTTGGAACATTAGCAATATGACTCTTCGCTGGCTGTTGAATGAGGGGACAGAGCATGTGTGGGAATGTTCTGAGTGCAGTGATGTTGTTTCTTAGCTCAACTTAACTCAATAACTCAACTGTTCTGTGTCTGAGTTTGTGTATATAGCAGTCAAGTAAAGGACCTTTTATGTGCCTTAAGCGCAGTTGGCATAAGGTGCTGTCCCCATATTTTAATAGACCAGTCAACTCTCAGTGGGTGGTGTGAACAGTATTAAGCTGGCAGCCTTTATTTCCCAAATTATTGTCTGGTACCCATTTTAGGCTGTGTTGACCTGGCGGTCCAGGTCGGTGCTAAAATCCATTTAAATGCGGATTCAAATCTATGCCTACCGGATGGACAAGCAAGCGTCCAGCCACAATACTACTGCGGCTTCCTTTTTTTATATAGAGTTACAGTTTAAGGGTCAGTCATTTTGAAGGCTTCCCCCGCCCCCTCCCAAGCTACATTATTGTTACACGTGATTTAAAGAGAATATTCTTAAACTTATAATTAGGAGAATATAAAATAAGGCCACAAATACTGGTTTCTCTTAATCAGAGCTTCCAATAATAATCTCATCGTGTCCTTGAAAAGTTAATTATTTACTTTTAAAATTGTTCAGTGTTTATTTTATAGTCATAAGTTATGTCAATTGTCAGTGTTTCATTAATATTCTTTTCCATCAGCTAACTTTGTTTATTTCCAAGCAAACTGTCTCATTAACTCGCACAGGTCATTTAAATAGTGTGGCTTGTTAAAGTAAGACATGCTTGCGTGCCCAATTTGTTACCCTTTGAAAATAAAGTCCATTCGTTCGTTCGTTCGTTCGTTCGTTCGTGTTGCATGGTCTTAGAGCTAAACTCCCTGTCTTGGAGTTAATCTCCCTGTCTTGGAGTAAAATTATCTGTGTTAATCTACCTATCTTAATCTCAAAGTTAATATTTCAGCCATGATGTTAATCTGCCTGTCTTAATCTGAAAGTTAGTATTCCAGCCATGGTGTTAATCTGCCTGTCCTGGCGTAAATGTTCCTGCCTGGGAGTTTTGTAGTAATAGTGATAATGAAATATTACGAAAGTGTTCTGCGCTATATAAATTAGACATGCAATGGGAGCCATAGTAGCGTAGTGGCTAGACACTCACCTGTCAGTCCATTGGTCATAGATTTAAATCTTCATTGGAGCATATTTTAAAATTGATTTGAGCACCCAGGTCCACCCAATCAAAGATGGGTACCAGGAAATGTCTTGGGAAGTAAATGCAGCCGACATTGTATTGACCACATCAGCCACCAAGTGCCCATTGGTCTACACAAATGTGGGTCTGGCACAGTTCCAACTTCACAGCAACGGGTCGTCCCCATTATGCTCCGTTCCTGTGCCAGTGAATATCACACAAAATGCTCCCCACTGCCCAATGTGAAAAGTGGAAAAGACAGGAGTCTCGACAAACAACAGCCTGCACAGATACACTGCATAATGCCGCCGCCAGAATGTCAACACACCAGTCCCCCATGAAACACCCAATTTATCTCTGATGGAATCGGCAGTCATTTTCCTATCTGGATGTTTCCTAGATGTTCACCCACACAGTCCATGAAAATACAGTTCATCACCGACGCAGTGGCAGTCAACCAGAAGCCCAGCAGCCATGCATTTCTGCATAAGGCAAAAACCGGTCAACTCTGGGACTTAGCCACCTGCCATCGCTCCGAACATGCAGTCACGTTCCAAAAAAAAAAACTTGGGCAGATTCAAAAGCACTTCACATGAAACCCACAGCTCACAGTGTCACACCACGCACTCATTCAGTAGCAGGGCGACGGAACCATAGCCTCCTTAGTCGCCTCTTACGACATGCATGGTAGGCAACAGTGTTGCTATCCTTTGCTTCTCTTATGGGCCCCGGCAACACACGGGAGTGCATGTTGCATATCCCTTACAGGACGTTGTAGTCAACATCAGCATTTTTCAGCTGCTGTTGATGTACTAGGCAAGATTACGCTCAGTAGTTTGTCATTGCTTTCTGAGTGACCGGCTCAGATACCCCGTAAGTTACCAGCGAGGTGCGAACCACTGCCGATTCTTGCACAGCTGCGTTACTCATGAGAATATACAGGATTATGGAGAAAGACTTTAAACCCTAAGCCAGGGAGACCGGCCAATACATTTTAGGACTTGCAAAATTGCCCTTCATTTATTGACTTAAGTTTGTTGCATGTCCTTTACAGGACGCCACAATCAACCCCAGCATTTTTTTTTTACTGTAGGTGATTGCTTGGCAAGTTTACGTTCAGTAGTTATCCATTGCTTTATTTACTTACATTACATTATATTTGCATTTTTTCCCAAGTGCCCAAGCAGGAATGAGCAAATGGATTTCATTAAAGCTGTGTTTGAAGGTCATATTGCCTGGCATGCATTTCCGTTCAACATCCAGACAGATTTCCTTGGTGCCAGATTGTTTAACTTCGGTGTTCACTTGAGCAAAAAGTTGGACACCATGTTTGATATTAAAAGGACGCACGCAACTATGAGTCAGAGAGATGTGCCAGGTTGGTTTTCAGGTTTTGTATTACTTACATAAGAGAAGATGTATGTTTCATTTTATCATTGTTTTCTTGTCATTCAGGGTAGATTTATTTTGCTTCATCCTGTGATGTCAGTGTTTATTTACGTTGGAGAGGGTTTTACAAAGTTAAGGAATGTTTTTTATTGCTGCTCTGCGGCTTTCTTAATGACAAATTTTTCTTAACAGATTCTGTGCTAAACAAACAGTAAGTTTGGACCAAACAAAAATGATGGAAAATGGGAAGTAGAAGTGTGTCAGAGTTATGGCTTAAAAGTTGTTAATATGGCAGTAGACATGTTGTTAGTTAGTTAGTTAGTTAGTTAGTCGACAGATCATCCTCGTTGCACATCGAACCATTCAGTCCATAAGTGCTCGGATCCCCTCCTCAGCAAATCCTGCAGCGTGTAGCGGCTAACGACGCCAGTTCTGTGTTGGTTTATCAATCTTCTTTGGCTTCCTGCGTAGTGTTCTTGTTTGGCCACCCCTCTTTTAATTTGCTGCTCTCGCAGTCTGGCCATTGTTGTAGATTCACAGTCATCACTTGGTTCTCGCAAAAGTCTCACTTCTCGTAGAGCATTCAGAATGTCAGCCTGGTCCATGGCGCGTCCGCCCTCCACAGTAGCCTCACCTGCGAGCTTGTCAGCCCACTCATTTCCTTGTACTCCCGCATGCCCTGGCACGAAGATGAAACTAATCTTTGCCAGCCGAGACCGCTTCAGAGGCAGCAACCATTCTCTTCGGATCGACCCCTCCTCTAACCTCTTGATCATGTTCATTGAGTCGCTAAGGAAACAAGCCCTAGTGAATGTCTGTGTCTCGAGCCATGTTATTGCTTTACTTACTGCCATGACTTCCATGGTCAGGCTACTTGTGGTTTCAGTGAAAGCACCAGAGTCCTCCTTCACAATTCTCCCTCCGGCCCGAGCTGTAAAGGCCCATGAGCTTCTCACATGTCGGACGACCGACCCATTACATGTTGTGTTATAATGTCATGACAACTTTTCTGCAATATATAAGCCCATGGCAGATGTGGGAAGTCGTGTAAGACCCCATTAGTCATCCCATGGCACTTATTCAGTTAATTGAGTCACATGGCATTAATAAGTCACAAACTATTATTTGTATGTATGTGTGTCTGTGCATGCGTGTGTGTGTGTGTGTGTGCGCGCGCGCGTGCGTGCATACATGTGCATGACAATTCTACAAACACCAGTGCAATATAACATAGAGATGTAAATGAAAAATCATTAAAATAAGAGAGAACAAGTAACTGGGCTGTGTGTTCACTAAGAATGGAAGACTACATATAAAAATAGAAACAGTAATACAGAAAGCAAACAATATTAACTCTCAAATAGCAGCTATCCTAAAACATTCAATTATCAACATATGTACAAAAAAAAGTTGAATAGATATTTCATTCATGCCAATGCTGGATATTAAGAGTCCTAGAAACATATATGCGTAAAATCACATCATGTAGGAAGAGATTCATAAGAAACGTAGCTGGAAAAACAAGAGGAGATAGACAAATGAGACGCTAAGACCAAATGTAGGGATAACACTGATTACTGATGTTATAGAACAGCAAAGAACTAAATAGTTAGGACATTTAGCTAGAATGGAACAAAATCAACCAGCGGGTGGAGTGTTCTTTGTGAGTAGATCAGGATACAAAGCGAAAGGATGACCCAGGAAGAGATGGCCAGATAGAGTAAATGAAAAATTGAAGAAATTAAATATGACTTTAGCACAAACAACGGCAAGTAAACACCAGAAGATTACATCTATGAGTGTCATCCAGTAAGTATTAGGACTGATGTAATCTCTAGGTAACTAATAGAGATGAATTGAAATTACCTGTACTATTTTTCATGAAGTCGCCTGCCACTGCAATAAATGTTTCCCATCAGGCTACGGGCTTCTGTATTCCAGAAGCATAAAATTCTTTTGGCTGGTTCTTGAGCTATTGGAGAGCTATTTGAAGTATTTCATCATCTGTGTTGAACTTTTGACTTCCGAGATTCTGTCCCAGAGAGCCAAAAAGGTGAAAATCACCCAGAGCCAAGTCAAGACTGTAAGACAGGTGTGGCAGTAGCTCCCAATGCAATTGGTCCATAGTTTTTGCAGCTATATGGGGGGGGGGGGGGGGTTCTCTGTTGCTGTGTTAAAGAATGACACCTTTACTGGATAGTCCTGTACTTTTATGGTCCCCAGGAAGGTTAACCCGGTCAACAAATGCCCGCAGAAGTCGGATGTGTCGGCCTAAGGCGCAAGAACGCAGCTCTGCACAACACAATCACGTCCAGAAAAAAAAACTCTGGATGAACGCAGAAGAAGAAGTACATTTATGGTGGATGGACTTCCGAACTTTATTAATCGCAGTTGATAATATCCATTGAACTTTTGCTTATGTCAGTAGCCGTCACAGACAGTAACTTGCCTATTGTCCAAAACAAGTTCTTTTTGACATTATATGGCTTCATTCGTAATGACACTTTTCAGTAAAAATGTACGGGGCTCATCCTTGATGGATTCATGACCTTCATGAAATCATTTACACCATTCAAACACTGATGAGCATGCTACAGTATGTTCTCCAAACACACATGACTGACCACGATGAATTTCAGCTGGTTTTGAACCTTTCACCAAAATTTTCACCATAACATGCTGTTCCTGCACTGGAGTCAACAGGTCCAACACCAGTTTGAAAAACAAAATGCTGGGAAAACCGCCGATACTTGCCCACTCCACCAGCAAGTGTCAGATGTAAACTATTCACTTTGGGGGTAGTTACTAACTTAATAATCTTTGTCTTTGGGTTATCCTAACAAAATCCTGATACTTACTGGATGACCCTCGTATCTCCTTTCTGTGACACTTCATGGACAAAAGTGTGTATTTGTGAGTGCTCATTTTCATTGTCATAACCTACATTAAATAAGATAAAGGCAAAAAAATCTGGACTGCACTTAGTTTTGTCAATGTAAATTTTCTGATTTCCTAGGTTTGCATGTGATTCTGTTCACTTTTAACTCTTTTTGTCCCTACTACGCATCCTGTGGAATTAGCTATTGTCTTTGTGTTTCAAGCAACGCATGGTGTGTTATTATAATTTTTTTTATAATTGGTCTGGCTTACAGCCACACTCCTGGCAACAGTTTTTCATGGGCAGTTAAACAATGTGAAGGTATCTAAAGGATCTGAAAACCACCATCTAGGCTTGTCTATCTAAGCATGTGAAGACTGGATTCAGCAGACACTGCAGAAGAACCACTAATAAGCCAAATGGCAGAAAGTTGACTACCTTCATTGAACTTTGGAGTTCATGGGGCTGAACCAAGTGTGTCGTCTGAGCTGCATTGTGTTTTGTGATCATATCATTTCCTGCATTTAATTAGATTTCTTATACTCACTATTAAATTATGTTTGCTGCAGGAATGACAAAAGCTCTACTCCCACAACTGATGGCGCAAGGAGTTAAAGCAATATCTGTAGGAGTTAACCCTGGCACTGCCCCACCAGCTGTCCCTTCCCCTTTTGTGTGGAAGCTCCGAAATTCTGACCCAGATGGAATAATGGCTTTTTGGGTTAAAGGTATGCTTTTCTTCTTGGCGATCAATGGCAGCCACTTGGACTGTAAACTTGCACTGTGTCCTTTTTCTGGGTCAAATTGTATGCAAGATTCACGTATATGGTTGTAGCATTCATTGTTATATTTTATCATACAAATGTGAGAATTTAAATAAGAATGTTGATTCAGAGCACATTGACTATCTTGTGTTTGATTTTCTATATGTGCTGAGTTAATACAATGTTGATATTTGTAGATTAACACACTTAATATCAATGTAATCTGAAATAATGCAATGTTGATATTTGTAGATTAACACACATTAAGCGCAGTGTAATCTGAATTAATGCAATATTAATATTTGTAGATTAACACACATTAAGATCAGTATAATCTGAATTAAGATAATGTTGATATTTGTAGATTAACACACATTAAGGGCAGTATAATCTGAATTAAGGTACTGTTGATATTTGTAGATTAACACACATTAAGAGCAGTGTTATCTTGCCATACATTTCTAGCAAGTATTTGTTTTTATTTTTTGTTTTGAAACTTATGTAGAACTACTGTTTCATGCTATCATGAGAGTCAGTGAATATTATACTGTTTGTTTCTTTTTTATTAGATGCATTTAATACTGTCTTTGGTTTGTTTGAGAAGATGAAAATTCTATTCTTTGTTGCTACTTGAGCACAATTACTGACGTAATTCGCAATCCCACATAATGTGTTCAAAACACAGCTACGGGCAATTTGGCAGTCAACCGCCTTGCGCTGGTGTTCATACAATGGTATGATTGCCGGTTGTTCAGAAAGCAATGGCAAACTACTGAACATAGACTTGCCAAGAAATCACAAACAGCCAAAAAATGCAGAGGTTGACTGCAGTGCCCTGTAAAGAATATGTAACCTACTGTAACCTGGCAGCATAAAATAACTATCATTTTTTACTGGATTTAGTTGATTAATGTAGATTTATTTTTATTAATATAACTTGACAACATAAATCTTCATTAGTGCTTGTAAGATTTTAGTAGCTTTATATTAATTTATGATTTTTTAAACTTGCCGATATTTAAAAAAATGACTACTGCTATATCCTGCTACATTTGAATAGGTGAATGTGATTTTTATTTTGTTGTTGTGACTAAAATACATATTACCATTTGTTGCCAGGTGGTTATCCACTGAATCCGGGACCCGACCCAGCTCAGCCTGTGGGCCTAGCCAAGGATAAATGCATCAGTGCGGCAGGACTGTCAGAGGTGTTGTGTTTTGCTTTCAGGACTGACAACACTGGACCTCCTGTTACTGTTGAGGTAAAATGCTAACTCATTACATCCCAACAGTTTGGTCAGTCCTTCCGGCGTAGCTTGAAAGCTCGTCGGTAGGCGTCCAGTGGTTTTGCATGTATCACCTTGTACCGGGAGGGCACGCTTTAGCGATGCTACTTTTGGCTTGCGTGTGCGTGAACGTCTGTCCTGTCAGTCGCCATGTGCACTTGTGCGCTGGTGAGGCTCAACTGTAAATCGGGAGATCTGTTCGCAACTTAGACGAGCAATATCTTCTGTGGGCAGCTTCTCGCCTCATATGTGTGTGGTCTGATCTGGCGGTCAGTCCGTCTTCAGCGAAGGAAATATTGTAGATCCTATCAGTAAATATACGCTCATTGCTTGTTGCTACGCTTGTCTTAAAACTGAAAGTTAAAGGAATTGACGGAAGGGCCGTTTGCACGAGGCTCTCGAGAGCCAATATATACAGGGATAACTGGCCGTGGCAGCCAAACGTCCACTGCATCTGTGTCCGTCTTCCAGTCGTCTTGCCATGCTCGCCACTGGAGCTAGATGGACACAGACGAGAGAGCGGGGGCGAAGGAGTTGTGTGACCACTTTCTTGCTATATAAAACCAAAGCGCAAGTCATTCGTTCCTCATCTAAAGATGTAGTGTAATGAATGGTCCTCGTCATTCATGATGGACGAACATTGCATTTCATAGTTCTCTGGTATTGCCATTTGTTTGTCTGTGTTATGGTGTAAAATATACAGTTGTTACTGGGAATGAGAATACTAGAAGAGAAGTATGTCTTGTTGAAATGTAAAAACTTGCAGTAAACATAATAAATCTTTGACAATCTATTCCATATCTAAAAGGGAGGGCTGGGGTATGATGTGGCAACAAGAAAGTTGGAGGGGAAGAGAGGCAGGGGAAGACCAAATTAAAAGTGCTGGACAGGTTTGACATCATGACATGGAGGAACATCAGTATCAAAAATTATTGGCAGTACCTTAGACAGTCAGCTACAGAGAAACATGATAACAAGTGCCACAAGGCATGGATTACAAGAAGAAGAAGAAGCATATTTAAACACAACTAATATTTTAAATGAAGTAAAAACTATGAAAAAGCTGTGATATAAAGTTATGAGTAATGAAAAAGCAAGAAGTGGAAAGGACTAATTTTACAATAATACAATCACATTAAATGGATGACATTGTGGCGAAAATCCTTCATCAGCAAACAAAATCAACAGGCAAAGACAAAATGAACATTAAAATAACCGCATTAAGACATCATAGTATTTAAAGGTGTACATTAAGAATGAAAAATGGATTGAAATGAAAATAACGGTGCATATATGAGTTTCAGGCTGATCTAGTTAAAAACCAAACATACTACAGGCTGAAGTTGCAAAAGCAATAACAGACATAGTAAAATAAAATCACTAGGTATAGATGGGATAATAACTAAAGCAACCAGAGCTTGTGTTGAGATGGCATCGAAAGAAAGGAAAATACTCAAAGACTGGCAAAAAGGTATAAAAGTTCCAGTATTAGAAAAAATAAAAGAGAATGCCATACTTTCAAAGGAATAACTTTACTAAGTCATATAAAACACCTCAACCGTCAAAATTTGAATATTTCAACATCCCAAGTGACAGAAGACTAGAAAGCGCACAACTTTGCACTACAATGGATGTTATGCATCATGCATAGCAAAAATTGATTGCAGAAGAAGAAGAACAAAGAATATTACACATTGTTGAATCATAGATATGCTGGACCCAGTCTGGAATTAGGAAAATCATGGGTTGTATTGATGCCTCATTCACTTTACGACACCCAAGCGAAGAATTGATTGAGTATGACAATCAACTCAACATTGCCATCATAGATCAGGAGAAAGTCTTTGACAGAGTTGAGAAATAAGCTGTGGTCTATTTTAGAAGAAAACAGGATAAAGGGGCATCTAGTAGGCAAGAAGAGATTAGAACAAGAATCACCTTGGCGAAGGTAGTCTTTTGCAAGATGGAAAACATACTGACCAATAAAAAGATGTCAATTGCAATGAGAAAAAGTGTTGAACTGCTGCAGAGAACCTGTACTGTTGTATGGATGTGAACCGTGGACAATGAGCAGATAAGCTGAGAAACATCTAATGGCAGTGGAAATGTTGTTTCTGAGGAAATTGCAAAGAATACCATGGACAGACAGAAAAACCAATGAGCGAATCCTTCAAGAGGCAATGAAAACCACAAACTGATTAGAGATATTAGAAGTAGACATTCAAAATGTTTTGACACGTTATGAGAAGAAATAAACTAGAGAACTTGGTGACAGCTGGTAAGATTGAGTGGAAAAGAACAAGGGGAAGGCAGGGAAGTAAATATCTGGATGGCTTGGCCATGTGGCATGGTTGAGACAAGAATACAGAGCTGATCCTTCTTCTTCCTCTTCTTCTTCGTTCATCCGGAGTTTTTTTTTCGGACGTGATTGCGTTGTGCCTGTTTACAGCAGAGCTGCGTTCTTGCGCCGTTAGGCCGACACATCCGACTTCTGCTGGCATTTTTTGACCGGGCTAACCTTCCCGGGGGAGCTGATCCAACACTTTGGTGATCATATAAGATGGTGAAACATAACCGCTTAACGGCAAAACACATTATGATGATGAGTAGACAACATAGGAGCTCTATTTGGAACACCGATCCATTTGAAATTACCACAGTGCACAATTTTTTTGTTGAAATTGGCAGGAAATTCTGGGTTATTACGAAATTCTCCGAGCTGAATACCCCGGAGCTGAGCTTGTGGCATCTACATTTGACAACTTTGTGCAAGCTCTGGAGACCGTCAAGTCATCATTGCCTGTACAGTCGTTTGAAGTTGGTGACACCTGGATACAGGGCATCACTTCTGATCCAAAGAAATGTTCCATGTATAGAGCATTCGTTCGGGCCTGGGAGGCTTGTGCTGAATCAGGTTAGTACTTCTCTTATGCAAGAGACACAAAATGTCAAAGGTGTTTGAAGGTTATTATAGTCCATTGGCGGATACTACCATAATGTGTGTGATGTCACAGAGCTTTACGTATACTAATATGTGACATTTTGAGATGTGGTGTTACCTATCTTCCTCACTGTTTATTTAAACTGGTGTCTCATGAAGTCAAAATAAAATTCTTCCTTAATAGGGAATTCAACCTGCCCATTGTCTTGGCCAGGTTATAGAAGTATTTTCAGGCTAATTTTCTTGTTCTTGTATTGTTTTCGTTGCAAATGCAGTCTGTGAAGTTGTCGTTTATTAGTAAAGTAAAGTTGGTTAGTTAGTCGCGGTTCCAACTTCATGGCAGCGGGTCATCCTCATTATGCTCCGTTTCTGTGCCAGTGAATATCACACAAATTGCTCATCACTGCCCAATGTGAAAAGTGGAACAGACAGGAGTCTCAGCAAGCCAACAATAAAGTAAAGTAAAGTAAAGTAAAGGAACCCGATGCACATCTTAAGGAGTATTGGGCATATGGTGCTAGACCTATATTTGTATAGACCAATCTGCTCTCACTGGCTATTTGGTCAGTATCATGCCCTTACTTCCAAAGACATTCCCTAGTATTCAGTTTGAGCTGGGTCAGTCTGGGAGCTCAGATAAATTTTAAAATTCAAATCCGCCCCGATGCCAAACGACCCTATGACCATCAGGCTGGCAGGCAAGCATCTAGCCTTAGTAATTTATGGCCAGCATTTTTGAAGCAAGGTTTCTGCCAGTATTTTTGTCTTGTAGTTAATGTGTGTTTAGGTGGAGGACACACTTGAGGCTGGTGAAATGTGGCAGAGAAAAGAGAAATATGTAGTCTTCAGGAAAGAGGAAAACAAGGAAGTCCTAGACAAATTGGAAAGAATAAACAGTAAACAATGCCATTGACTGATTGATTGAATTCAGGAGATATATTCCTCACCATGTGAAACTATCCTTTGAATTCAGGAGATATATTCCTCACCATGTGAAACTATCCTTTGAATTCAGGAGATATATTCCTCACCATGCAAATCTGGGACTTCACAGTCAACCCCAGCATTTTTTGGCTGTTTGTAATTTCTTGACCAGTTTATGTTCAGTAATTTGTCATTGCTTTCTAAATGACCGCCACTCATGCATGTATGAAACCAGCGCAAGATGTCTGTTTCCAAGTCGCCCACAGCTGTGTTTTGAATGCGGGATTGTGCCCAGAACCCCATCACCACAGTGAAGTGTTGTGGGTAGATGTTCTAATTATCATATTTTGCCATAGAGTGGCCTGGATGGCCTGTAAATATTACTGGATATCAATGAGCAGGATCTCTAGAGAAGAAAGATTGTATACAGAAAAGTGTTTCATCTTAATTATCCAGGATGTTATTATCTCACTTGCTTTGTGGATCAGATTGAATAATACTGTATGGTTCATTGTCCACTTGGGGCAGACAGACAGGTAAGTAGGTCAGTAGCTAAGTAGGTAGATAGATAGATACTTAGTTACTGGGTGGGAAGGTTGGTGGGTGAATGGATAGATAGATGGGTAGGTAATATAAAGTAAGGTAATCTAAGGTACATATTGACAAATAAAAGGGTGTCATTTACAATGAATAAAGAGTGTTGAGAGCCTGTACTTTTGTATGGATGTGAAGCATGGATGATAAGCAAACAGCCTGAAAAACATCTGATAGCTGTGGAGATATGGTTTCTGAAGAAAATGCAAAGAATGCCATGGACAGGCAGAAAAACCAATTGCCAAGTCCTACTAGAAACAAATGAAAATCGTAAACTGATTACAGAAATTAGACATAGATCGTCAACATTTTTTGGTCACGTTAAGAGAAGAAATAAATTGGAGAACTTGGTGGCAACTGGCAAGATTGAGGGGAAGAGAACAAGGGGAAGGCAGAGATGTAAATACCTGGATAGCTTGGCCACATGGCATGGTCGAGACAAGAACACTGAGCTGATCCACGACTCTGGTGATAGAGTGAGAGGGCGATGACCGCCCATGCTTATTGGCATGGCACATGATGATGATGAATCTAAGGTGAGTAAAGTGCCATTTTTACACCCCTGGAGACATACTGGGCATATGGTGCAAGCCCACTGTTTGTTTAGATCATTGGGCACTCAGTGGATGATGTGATCAGTGGCACTCAGTGGATGATGTGATAAGTGGCACTCAGTGTATGATGTGATCAGTGGCACTCAGTGGATGATGTGATAAGTGGCACTCAGTGGATGATGTGATAAGTGGCACTCAGTGTATGATGTGATCAGTGGCACTCAGTGGATGATGTGATCAGTGGCACTCAGTGTATGATGTGGTAAGTGGCACTCAGTGGATGATGTGATAAGTGGCACTCAGTGTATGATGTGATAAGTGGCACTCAGTGGATGATGTGATAAGTGGCACTCAGTGGATGATGTGATAAGTGGCACTCAGTGGATGATGTGATAAGTGGCACTCAGTGTATGATGTGATAAGTGGCACTCAGTGTATGATGTGATCAGTGGCACTCAGTGTATGATGTGATCAGTGGCACTCAGTGTATGATGTGATAAGTGGCACTTAGTGGATGATGTGATAAGTGGCACTCAGTGTATGATGTGATCAATGGTACTACATGAGCTGCCTTTACTTCTCAGGATATTACCTGGCACCATGTTGAGGCTGAGTTGACCTGAGAGCTTCAAAAACTGTTCCTTCATGGAGATTCAAATACTTGTCCACTGGGCATGGCAAACAAGTATGCAAACCACTGCCATATTATGATTCCCTGTAAGGAAGTTTGGCAGACAGAAATATGCAGATATAAATGTTACGTGCATGCTATCTTGTTCACCTGGCTATTTTCAGGTTTGTGTACTGACACGGATTCAAGAATTCAAAACATGCTTCGATTCTTGATCAAACTCCCAGAGCACACATGGGGAGCTCATAATTTCCTTGACAATGGTAACTGGACCAATCAGGAGTTAGCTATTGCCAGACAGTGTAAGTCTTTTAATACTTTGGTGACATCTGGTTTAATATTGAATATTTGATGAAAGTAAATATACTTTATTGGATATTCATGCCATAAGTCGTGGCTAGACAACAACTTTCTCTTTTGAATTGCTCTGAACAATTTTCTATTCTTTCAGGACATTGTCATATGTCCTTTTTTATAGTCCCTCTTATGCTTTTCATTCTGTGATGGACTTCCAGTCGCGAACATGGAGGATAGGCATTGAAACAGTTAAGGCCTTTGGAGTGTTTATGCTCGTGGCTACCGTCTGCGTTCGCATTTTCCTCATGTCGGACTGGAAGTGTATATGATTCCATCACCCTGTTACTGAATTGAGTGCGTGGCATGACACTGTGAGCTGTGAATTTTGTGTGAAATGCTTTTACATCTGTCTGAGATTGTTTGGAGCATGAACTGCATGTTTGGAGCAATGGCGGCTAGCTGTGTCGCAGAATTGACAGGCATTTGCCTTATGCAGAAATGTGTGGCTGCTGGTCTTCTAGTGGCTGCCACTTCCATTGACGACGAACTGTATTTTCGGGGAGTACTTTTGTGTTGGCATTCTGGCGTCAGCATTGTGTACAGTGCAGTGAAATGTTCTTACATCTGTCCGAGGTGTGTTCAGAAAATATGGCATGGCTGGCTAGAAAACATCTAGAAACGGAACAACATCTAGAAATATCTAGACTTCAGAGCAATGGTGGCTGGCTATGTCCCAGAATTAACTGGTTTTTTCCGTATGCAGAAATGTGTGGCTGCTGGTCTTCTAGTGACTGCGTCTTCCATTGACGATGAATTGTATTTCGTGGAGGACTTTTGTGTTGGCATTCTGGCGACATCATTATAAGATGAATTGTAATTTCGTTTAGGACTTTTGTGTTGACATTCTGGCGGCGGCATTATGCACAGTGTACCTGTGCAGGCTGTTGGTTGTCGAGACTGCTGTCTTTTCCACTTTTCACATGGGGCAGTGAGGAGCATTTTGTGTGATATTCACTGGCACAGGAATCGAGCATAATGGGGACGACCCGTTGCTGTGAAGTTGGAACCACGACTAACTAACTAACTAACTACATCTCATTATCTAGCCATTTCTCAACTTTGTTGATGATTATCAGTGTTTCTGAACCATCCCACACTGTTGGCCATATTTATGTATCCTCATTCCTTTTTTGTCATTCAGTATTCATTCTAATGTCTCTATTTTAATTTCTCACCAGGAATTGTTTTCGCAATGCAAATCTTTTTTTTTAAAAGCTTTCTGCTATTGTTATCATCAAGTGACTTGCTGGCTACCATGGGCGATCGTGCTTCTCCTCAAAGTGTGATCTCCAACAGCATGGATTCATGGATTCAACAATTCATGTGTTGACTCCCTTCCTTGCCATGACTTAAGCCTGTCAAGAATGTTCTCTCACTGTCTTCCTCTCTCTCTTTCCACAAATCTTTCTGGTTGTCACATGTGCAAGTTTTTGTCTTCTCATAATAATGGCTGTCATCTTCTGATATTTGTGATAAGTTGACTTTGCGACTTAGTCTTCTGCAAAATGTTCAGATTGCTCATTTTGGCTGCCCAGTGAATTTTCAGCATTCTTCTATAAAACCACATCTCCAAAGCTTCTAGGGATTTTTTCTCCTGTTTACTGTCTAGAATTTGCAGGTGTATGTTAAAATTGGTTCTGTGTAACATGCAAGAACTCTTTTTCTAACTTCCAATGACAAAAACATATTGCATACAATGTTCTTCATTTTATGGAATGCAGTTTTTGCTTGTTCTATATTCATGAAATAGCAAACATAAATAAACTGCACAAGACAAATAAGGAAAGTGCAGTAAAGTACAAATTCCTCTACTGAAAATATCCCAGAAATAACCCAAAGGGTTGGACAGAATATCGCTTATTTATAATATGTGTATAGGTTGTAAATTTCATTGTTATAAACTGTTCCCTGTTCTATCCTGCAGCAGAGGCATATAAATCAGTGGAGAACAGCTGGAAGGAGCAGCGACAGTTCTTGGACTTTGCTTTGACTGCTCTGGGAGACCATCCTTTGAGTAGCCTGGTTCAGGCTGAATACAAGGACTTGCAAGCCAGCGTGCCTGATCTTAGTGGTAAGAACACAGAGAAAGACAACATTCAATTTCTCTATAGAATGTTATCATCCATGGTCGTGTTTTTACATCATTTTTGTTTTACACACTGTTCACTTGAAAAGCTACGGTAACATAGTAGATAGTGCAATGGTTTGCCATCACAGCTGTCCAACACCCGGTTGAGAGAGATTGTGTTTTTGTTATCTTGTTATTGTTATATTATATTATTATCTATATTATATATTGTTATATTGTGTCAGAATCTTTATCTTGTTATTATTATATTGTGACAGAATCTTTATCTTGTTATTGTTATATTGTGACAGAATAGTTATCGTATTATTGTTATATTGTGACAGAATTGTTATCATGTTATTGTTATATTGTGACAGAATAGTTATCTTGTTATTGTTATATTGTGACAGAATCATTATCTTCTTATTGTTATATTGTGACAGAATAGTTATCTTGTTATTGTTATATTGTAACAGAATAGTTATCTGGTTATTGTTATATTGTGACAGAATAGTTATCTTGTTATTGTTATATTGTGACAGAATAGTTATCTTGTTATTGTTATATTGTGACAGAATTGATGTTACTGCATTCAGAGCAAGTTCACAAATGCTCAGTTTATGTCAGCTGATTAAAGAGTGTTCATACTAATCACCCCTATCATAAGCTTGTTGTGGACACACTAGCGGCTGCCTTTCTACTTCTTCTGCCAACTCTAAATCTTAAACAATTCATAATTCCTTTTCCTCATGTGCGTCTGGGATCAATCCAGTTTTATAAAACATGTGACAGAAATATCTATAGAAAAGAAAAGTGACAAGAAAGCAAGCTATTCTCCAACCTCATTTAAATCTTCTTCTTCTTCTTCTTTCATTTGATTGAAATATGTCTATAACTGCAATGTTGTCTCTTGTATGAATCTGACAGTCTTTTTTTTTAGTTCACTCAGCGGTCCATAGAGTTTATCTTCCACTGTTGTCTCTCTAGGCCAGAAGGTTCGCCTAGATATGTTGTAGTTTGGGCAGTCCTGGAGTACGTGCTCTGCTGTCTGATCACCCATGTTTGTCAGGTTGTGTTCCATCTCATGGCTTCCTTTGGGTGAGTGCAGGAGAGCAGCTCCTTCAGCTTTGAACCAGGTACAGATGAGGCAACACAGGTGCAATCTAGTGGGCTGTGATAAACCACCAATGTGGAGACTGACAGAGGAAACCTCGGGGAAGGAGTCAAACGATGCCAGGATAAATTAGGCTGATCACAATGCACCAGTGTACAGTATGCGCCTCACCAAGGTTGAGATGACTTATAGGCCAGCTCACAGAGCCGCGTAGCAGGGATAAGTGCAATAAACATATCAAAGATGGATGTGCAAATGCACAAAAGGAGAAAGATACCAGGGGATCCTGACCCAGATATGTCCACCCCCAGAGAGTGTAAAGGAGGTAAAGGGGCTGAAATAGTTGGTGATGAGGGACTTTTGACAATCGCAAGGCTCCTATCTTGCTTGCTTAGCAGTAGAATTTATACTACATATGTTCTATCTCATGACTGAACTGTTTGTCAAGTTATGTTCTGTCTCATGAATGAACTCTTTGTCAGGTTATGTTCTATCTAGCCACTTTAGTAACATTTTATGAATTACTTTTTAATTATGCAACCTGCATATTTGGATACCTCTTGAAAAAAATATCCAGCTGTACCTTATTCAAGTCTGTATGTCAATTCTAAGCTGAGATATTAATGTTTGTGTGTCAGTTTATCTTTTAATATGTGTCTGGACCAAGAATTACTGGCTTCGTGCGCCTGATTTGAACATTTGACTGCTATCCTCAGTCTACCTGCAGAGCAGCAGGTTGTGTCTCTCTTGGTCTGGTCCCTAACCCAAGTCCTGTCTGACCGTAGTTGTGCTTCCGTTGGCATAGCTCTTGGGGTCATTGGGACACACAAGCCCCTCTACTGCGGCAAGGTGGAGACACATCAGATGGGTCATTTAATATGAACAAATAGAAAACTACGATTTTGACCCTTTCACAAAGTGTGACCTACCTACACATTCACACAACTGTTGGTAACACATTGACGACAAGGGAGATTACCACTGCCGATGTACTCAAGGAATGATAACTGCTGCCAAGTTATATATATACATACGCACGCACAGATATATACACCTCCACGTCATGCTGTGATGACGTCAGACCGCACGCGCTACTGCATGCGCTGTTTTGTTAGCATGAGGCTGCGAGATGGAGATGCATTTTGAGTGTTTTGACCACAGAAGTCCCGTTGGAAAGTTGAAAAAGTATCAACGATGTGATCCGTGTAGAGAGATAAAAAAATTACATATAAATACTATAATGGGTGTTGAATGCAAACATGCAATCATTGGCATTGCAATTACTGTGAATATTCCATAGCAATATTAAATGTTCGTAGTTGGATGACAACTGCCATGTCCCGCCATTGAAATACCACAATATACAGCATGCCATCTTTATAATTTCAGTTTGAGATGGGATTGCCAAATCTAATGGTCGAAAACTACAAATTATAGGTAAAAATGGATGCTAAATTGAATAATACATACTAGAACAATGCAGAAAGTATAGTCAAAATGGAATTTACAGGTCTACTTACGTCTTATAAAGTCAGTCTGTACATCCGTCCAGGAAACGAATTTGAGAAGACGAGAGGTATAGATTCACAGCGCATGAATGGAAAAACAATATGCAGCAAACGGTTTCTGTTTTAACTCAATCTTGAAATAATCGGGAAATTTAACATCATGTGTACTCTAAATCTCCTCCGATCAGACACACACAAAATAGTTGCCAAACAAATCCGCAAATATATTTCCTGTAAAATTTGGCAAATCTGAATCGTAGTGACTAGTTCTATCTTATGATTGAATTGTTTTTCAGGTCATGTTCTATCTCATGATCAAACTGTTTGTCAGTTTATTTCTATCTTATGACTGAACTGTTTGTCAGGTTATTTCTATCTTATGATTGAACTGTTTGTCAGGTTACGCTCAAGCCTCGGTGGGTGTGAACTACCAGTGTCCGGGTGGTGTGATTCTTCAGTTCAACAGCAATGGGTCTCTCAGCAGACTGTATGATCCAGTTAATGAGGTATGCAATCTGGAATAAAATTTAACTTAAATGTGTCAAGTCAGTAACCACCACAGTTGCTCACAATGTCCCCTCTAAAGTGTGGAGTGTTGTGAGAAACATTTCTGCTTAATGAGCATTAAAGTTCTGAGCAAACATACATTTGACTGTAGTGTACATTTTGTGTCTATTTATTTGCTCATGCTTCTACAAATGCCTGGTCTGGAGTAGACATCAGTAATTATGACACCAATACAATCTGGCATTTGATATTTTGTTGAAGTTGGTGTTACGTATTTTATTATTTATTGTCCAGCTGTTTAAGCTTTCAACTTAGATCTTCTCTGTCTTCCTGTGCCTCTCTCTCTCTTTCTGCATGTGTGTGTGCGCGTGTGCGTGCATGGGTGGGTGTTGGGGGGGTACATGGATGGATAAGAGTCTACATGTATGTGTGTCTGTGTATGTATGTGTGTGTGTGTCTGCCTGCCTACCTGTCTCATAATGTTGAAATATGAATTATATTTAGTTATGTTCACAGCATTCATTTTACAATGTGCTTTTTCCCCAATGTAAATGAAATGATAGATAACTGGTGTGTGAAAGATGGAAGGGCTGAATGTAGTAAGATGGGCCTGCATGCCCTTTGAAAATAAAGTTTGTTTGTTTGTTCGTTTGTTCGTTCTCTTACCTGGCATTCTCTTCCATGCAAGGATAAATTCTCTACTTCACCTCTTCTCTTGATATGTCACATAAATTTAATTTTTTTTCTTTTTGGTTATGATGAATGATTTGCCATTTCTGTGGCTGTCAGCCTAAACATTTTGTCTCTTCTCTGTTACCAATGCTCTCAACATTCTTCTAAAAACACTGCATCACCATTGTCTCCAGTTTCTTCAACATTTCATTACTCATTGTCTGGCATCTGATTCGAAGAGGTGGTATAAAATCTTCTTTTCCCCAGGCATTCATGTGCAAGAGAATCTGGGTTTAAACAGTTCATTTTTTAATGGAAAATTTGTAAAAGCATCCGAACCATATGATACGTTTACTCTCTGAAAATACAATTGTGATTTCTCCCTATGTATATACAAAGAGAGAGATTTTTTTTAACAAAATGTGTGTATAGTATAATATAATTTTTCTGGATGCTATAGGTCTTTATGAATTGTCTTCTTTTTTAAAGCGTGAATGGGCAAATGCATCATCCCCTCTTGGTCAGCTGAGGTATGACACATACGTGGAGCAGGACTTCATTGACATGGCCAAATTGTACAATTATGTGGCTGGGGTTGGTTATGACAAGCCAAATGTCACTCAGTATGCACATCCAGAGAAGAGGAGATGGGAGATAACTGCCCTGAACTTGTACTATAAAGGTATGGTACATGATCTTGTGTGACTGCTGTCTGGCAGTTGTACTTTTATCTGACCTGCTAGAGACCTTGATATTGAACTAAAGGTCAAGTCTGCTATCACCTATTTGTTACCGGGACTCATAAGGGAAGTAAAGAATAATAACACTGAAAACATTTATAATTTGTATGGCTGTTTGGTATTCATGGGCAAGTTTACATTCAGTAGTTTGCAATTGCTTTCTGAATGACCAGCCCATACCATTATATGGAAACCAACACAAGGCAGTCTGCTTCCAGATCGCCTGCAGCTGTGTTTTGAACGCAGTATTGTGGGATTATGAATTGCATTCATAACTCCTTCGCCACAGAGCTGACACTGAAAACATACTGACCAATAAAGATGTCATGTGCAACAAGAAAAAGAGTGCTGAAGTGCTACATAGAACCTGTAATTTTGCATGAATGTGAGATGTGGACAATGAGCAGACAAGCTGAAAAACATCTAATGGCAGTGGAAATGTAGTTTCTGAGGAAAGTGCAAAGAATATCATTGACAGACAGAAAAACCAGCAAGTCCTACAAGAAACAAATGAAAACCTTTAACTGTTTAGAGAAATTAGGCGTAGACAGTCACAATTTTTTTGTCACTTTATGAGAAGAAATAAACTGGAGAACTTGGTGACAACTGGCAAGATTAAGGGGAAAAGAACAAGGGGAAGGCAGAGAAGTATACATCTGGATGGCTAGGCCACATGGCATGGTTGAGACAAGAACGGAGCTGATCCATGACTCTGGTGATCTTGTGAGGTGGCGAAACATGACTGCCCACGCTTACCAGCATGGCACATGAAATTACCATACATGTAATAAACGTCTAACAAGGGCTGGAGTGAGACAAATATCCTCATTCCTGAGAAAGCTAGCTACAAAATCCCAGCAATCATCAGGTCTGCAAAGGGCTTGGTATGTGTTGTTGATGACCTATGCTCCATAGAGAGATAAGAGGAAGAGGATGCTGCTTGAAGGGTGTCATTTGAAAGGGCTTCATGTATACTAGATCACTGCATTACGAAGCATAGTAACTGGTTCCCATCATCAAGGTTCTTTACCAGAGAAATATGTGACATCCATGATGGCACTCTCAAGAGAGTTCTTGGCAGCATAAATCCTAGAAAAGCAAGGAAAAGGTCAGCAGGAAAACTATGTTACTCATGCTCCCTCTAGGCAGTGGGTTGGGATTTGTTCAGTGCCAATGAAATAGCAAAAACCCACGGAGGAAATGTGACCCACTCGGGTAACACTCCAGCCTGTTCGTATTGTCTGTGCAAGTCATGACCTGGTTACATCCTGATATGCCTCTCCACAGACGTGAAGTTCCAGTACTCGTCATGCACACTCCGCTGGTTTTTGAGCTTGGAGAAGGGGAAGGAGAGTTTTGTAACACAGTGCCCATGGTGATGGTACTTTGGTACCTTGTTGAGAGGAAAGTCTCTGTCATTCTCTCTCCGTCAGATGCAAGCCCTTTTCAGGGCTCTGATGAAATAATTAAGAGGATTCATCAATCAGCTTTGTCAGATATTTAGCCCAACATAGAATAAACACACAGAGATAAAACTGAGAGTGAAGATATTTAGTCCAACATAAAATAAACACACACAGATAAAAATAAGAATGATATTTAGTCCAATATAGAATAAACACAGAGAGATACAAATGAGAGTGATGATATTTAGTCCAACATTGAATAAACACAGAGAGATAAAACTGAGAGTGAAGATAATTTGTCCAACATTGAATACACTCAGAGATAAAAATGAGAGTGATGATATTTAGTCCAACATTGAATAAACACAGAGAGATAAAACAGAGTGATGATATTTAGTCCATCATAAAATAAACACACACAGATAAAAATAAGAATGATATTTTGTCCAATATAGAATAAACACAGAGAGATACAAATGATAGTGATGATATTTAGTCCAACATTGAATAGACTCAGAGAGATAAAAATGAGAGTGATATTTAGTCCAACATAAAATAAACACGCAGAGATAAAAATGAGAGTGATGACATTTAGTCCAACATACAATAAACACATAGAGATAAAACTGAGAGCGATGATATTTACTCCAACATTGAATAAACACAGAGAGATAAAAATGAGAGCTGTGATATTTAGTCCAACATAAAATAAACACAGAAAAATGAAAATGAGAGTGTAGTTTAATTATACTATTCCTATGGTGAAGGAACATGGACTGAACAAGCAGATGGAGGAAACAGTCAACAAAAAATGCATCAAAAATCATGGGAAAACAACATAGTAAATAAAGGAATGTTGGAAAGGAATGAGAATTAAACACTATTAAAATTAGACACATATTTTATAAATGGGACTGAGCATTCTGCTGAAAACCAATGTTAAAGGATTGATTTATGATGGAGGACAACATCAAGAGATGGGCAGATAGAAAGATGCTGAATCACCATGGCAAGATAAAGAGAATTCTGATCTATTACAATTGATCTTGGATGCTAGTTTAGTTTAGTCAATGGATCAAGATCACGGCACACGGGTGTAACCCATCAGCTCACTGCACAAACTCCATAGCACTGGCGAGGATCCTGAAATATTTTGGGTATGCTTGCTTGCGTTCGCTGGCTGTGAACTCCATCGGGAAGTCCTGTATGTCGGATGAAGACATCCTGTTGTCCAACATCAGTGTGATGTCATACCGGACCTGAGGTTTGTGTGAGTATCCGTTGTCCCATGTCTGGCTTATTGGTGTGCGGACTGGTGGTTCCTTGCCATGCAGGCAGATACTCTCCGACTTCGGAAGAATCAGCGATCCTACTACGTTAGCCAGGACCCCGAAGGGACCTGTTGCCCAGGACGCACGACTAGGACGTGTTAGTAGGTCTTGGCCAGTATAGAACCTGGCCCTAGTGCCTTGGAAACACCTCTGTGTCCCATATTTTGGGTAGATTTTTAACTCAAAACTTTGCCTGGGCAGCGCCGTTAGGCTACTATTTTTCCATTTCCAACTGCCAAGGGATTTTTTATGTGCGCAACAATACACAGATGTTTGATCTCACTACTCAGAGACCAGGGGACATTTTTTTACTAGACGTCCACGTGAAAAAATCCTGGCCCTCACCGGGACTTGAACTTGGGACCTCCAGCACTCGAGGTGGACATCATACCTTCAGATCTTGGATACTAGGATGGTCAATGATTATTCTTCTTCTTCGTTCATCCGGGTTTTTTTTTTTGGATGTGATTGCGTTGTGCCTGTTTACAGCAGAGCTGCGTTCTTGCGCCGTCAGGCCGACACATCCGACTTCTGCGGGCATTTGTTGACCGGGTTAACCTTCCCGGGGGTCAATGATTCTGTCTGTGTCCATCGTGCTGAATACAAGTAAAGCCATGGGGTATATTGGGCATATAGAGGTCAGCAAGGCTGAATGGATAAGAGCGTTCACTCTAAAGAATCCAGTGTGCTGATGCCAAGGTAGCGGGTTCAGTCCCTACACTGGTCAGTTGGAATAAAATCTTGACTTCTCGTCCTTGGCTTGGGAATGTAAACTACAAGTACCTCTGAAGTTGGAGTGGGTTTGCCTCGTGGTGATGGACACTGGTAATAGGGGAAGCTAATCCACACACAAAAATCAGCCCAGTGCTACTAGAAGTAGCAGCACATGTATGGACTACGCTTGAGTTCAAAGCGAGTGAACAAAAACAGTTGGGTACATGGTGTCAACCCCATACATTTTTTTAATCAGTTGGCACTCAGTGGGTCATCATCATCATCATCATCTGCCACTTCTGCCGTCTAGCGTCGTGGGGAGGAATAATTTGCATTCCAGCATCCGGTGGGCGGCACTGGATAGTGTCATTCCGTGTGATTGTACAATGTCTTTGATGTCGTCAATCCATTTTCTTCTTGGACGTCCTCTTGGTCTCGTCGCAGATGATCTTAGATGTAAGGCCAGTGATGGTAGTTGATGGTGTTGCATTTTAACGACATGACCAAACCAGTTGATCTTCTGCCTTTCAATATACGTGGCACACGGTGTTGATCCCACAGTCTGTCTGATAACAGAATTTCTTACTCGGTCTCGGATTGTTAGGTTGGCAGCTCTCCTCAGGCATCAGTGGGTAATGTCACTGGCCGACTTTACTTCCTAGAAAATGTCCTGGTACCTAGTTTAGGCTGACCAGACCTCTGAGCCTAGGTCAGTTTGTTTTTTTTTCCTCTCGCTTTGAACTCAAGTGTAGTTCATACACACTACTTCTAGTAGTGATGAACTGAATTTTGCCTGTGGATTAGCTTTCCCTATTAACAATATCCCTCGCCATCAAGCGAGCCCACTCCGACTTCAGAGGTGCCAAGGTCAGTGAAAACCACCTCCCCATCTTGAAGTGATTTGAACACATGACTACCAGGCAAGCATGTTAGCCACTGTACTACCACAGTTTTGTGCTGAATATACTATATAAACATTTCTTTGCTACATTTGTCTCCCTTAAGGTTAGCTGTTACTGTTTATAAACTTTATTTTCATTAAGTGAACAGTACTGGCTGCGACTTCTGGGTAAAAGCAGCCACATACGACAACCAAACAAGAACAAAGTATGGCGCTCCAGATGTATTCTATGTGAGGTATACATCGGATGTCAACACTCCAGGTTAGGCATACACACTTGTTATTTTGCACAGTTTAATGATTCTGTTTCTGTCACTTGAGATGGTAGGGATTGGTACATTCTTGAACTTATGATATATTTCAGGCTGTTGTGTCATGTTTGCAATAACAAATTACGTGATTTTTGCCTTGAAAATTGATGATAAACTTTATTTTTCATTTGGACAGGGTGATCTTTAACCTCCTTTACTCTTAAGTAAAATTTAATAGCAGTCTTTGCTGTTTCATAACTTGTGTCATTCTTTCATCTGTTGTGACATTCCTTCATAAGGTTGAAATTTGTTTGTTTTTTTAAATATTCTTTCATAAGACTGAAAATTAAGCTGTTTTTTTTTTTTTTTTAAACATTCTTCATAAGTTTAAAAATTTAGTTTTTTTGTAACATTCTTTCATAGGGTTGACATTTAAATTTTATTTTTAAACGTTAGACCTAACAAAGATGATACACATTTCATTAAAATGTTTTATGTATTAGCATTGTTTTTTTTATTACATTATGAATTAACAGGCTAGTTCTTCTATAGTTATACAAACAGTTTTATTTTCTGACTGCACTAGACTGGAGATACAGAATGAATTCACACACTATTTATCTGTTGTCTGTGTCCCTGCACCATACAGTAATGAAGAATATATACAACATGTAATTACTGGTAATCTTAATTCACAAAATAGTTGTTTAGATATGATATAACTGTTGTTTTAAAGAATAAATTAGATGTTATAAGTTATTTTGAAGAATACATTAGATGTGAGAAGTTATTTTATAGAATAAATTAGATGTGAGTGGTTGTCATTTTAAAGAATAAATCAGATATGATAAGTTATTTTAAAGAATAATTAGATGTGAGAAGTTTTTTAAAAGAATAAATGATGGTTTGCAAAATACATTGATGGTTAGAAAAATACAAAGTTATAGTGGCCCTCCAGTCCTTGGTTATAGGTTCATTTGATTTTGCTGTTGTTGTAATTTTGTCTTATTTTTTGTCTATTCATTTTGTCATTCTTTGATAGTTTCATAGTTTAAATATTATTTTCCCATTCTTTGATAGTTTTATAGCTCAAATATAATTTTTCCATTCTTTGATAGAATCATAGCTCAAATATAGTTCTTTTCATGCTTTGATAGTTTCCTAGCTCAGATATCATTTTCCCATTCTTTAATAATTTCATATCTCAAATATCATGTTCCCATTCTTTGATAGTTTCATAGCTCAAATATAATTTTTCCATTCTTTGATAATCTCATAGCTCAAATATAATTTTTCCATTCTTTGATAGTTTCATAGCTCAAATATCATTTGTCCATTCTTTGATAGTTTTATAGCTCAAATGCTGATACCATTTATTTTTAAATGTACATTCAGGACTGGACATCACTCTACTCATGATGGGCAAGGTGACAACAAGATTGCCAGAGTCTGTCTCATTCAACTTCTCCCCACTGAACCTGTACAACTCTGCCTGGTCTCTCAGTAAGATGAACCAGAGCATCGACCCTTGTGATGTGGTGTTGAATGGTAGTCAGTATGTTCACGGTCAGTACTTGTGTTAGTGTTTGATTTTATGTTTGCTGTCTGTGTTCTTTGGACTGCCAGAGTAAATATTAAGTGCCTGGAAGAGGCAATGAAAGTAGAACATTATACACAAACTATAAGAAATAGACAGCGTTCTGACTTGAGTCAAGAATTGACACCACAGTACTCAGGACATTCCCATGCACTTTATTCTTATCTTCAACAACCAGTGAAGAGGCCCAATACTAATGGTACCAGTTATGTCTCTGGCTGGCCTCTCCTTGGAGAACTGAGTGTCTGCCAGATCCTCTGCTCACTCCCAGCCACACCATTCTCACCAGGTAGTGATGGCATATCTGCACTTCCACACTGTACACACAGTCCCACAGGGAGGGAAAGTGTTTTGTGGTCATGTAATGAGAAGAGAGACATTCAACAACATTGTGGCGACTGGACAGATCATTGGTAGAAAAGCAGAGGCAGACTGAGAGAAACTACGCTGAATGACTTAAGACAGTGGCTTGCAGGAATATGATCAGTAGAATTGATCTATAACACCAAGGACCAAGATCTGTGGAGAAACATGAATGTCTAAGACAGTGGCTTGCAGGAATATCATCAGTAGAATTGATCTAGAACACCAAGTACCGAGATCTGTGGAGAGACATGAACGTCTAAGACAGTGGCTTGCAGGAATGTCATCTCTAGACTTGATCTAGAACACCAATGACCGAGATCTGTGGAGAAACATGAATGTCTAAAACAGTGGCTTGCAGGAATATCATCAGTAGAATTGATCTAGAACACCTTGTACCAAGATCTATGGAGAGACATGAACATCTAAGACAGTGGCTTGCAGGAATATCATCAGTAGAATTGATCTAGAACACCATGTACCGAGATCTGTGAAGAGACATGAATGTTTAAGATAGTGGCTTGCAGAAATGTCATCTCTAGAAAGACCGAGATCTGTGGATAAACATGAACGTCTCAGCTGTTTCACAGGGCACATGATGATGTTTGTGTTTTATTCTTTTTAATTCTGACACGATGTGAGCATTTTCTCATGTTTGGTGTAGAGCTTTTCTCTCTTTGATTTTTCATACCCTAAGAATTGATTGCACAATTGATTGCCTGCATATTTTGCTGGATCTCGTCAGTATTCATCTGACAAATTACAGCGATATATGCAGGCAATAAATTGTATGTGTCTTGATGATTAAAATTGACAATGAGAAGCTGTTAACTTCAATGACCCATTTCCCTTCTTTTAGGCGTGGACAAAGGTGTGGGTCTTCTTGATGAAGCTGGAAAAGGTCTCAAAATTCTAACTACTGATGTTCCAGTTGTATTCATAGGCACAACCAACCATGTGGATTCACCATTTCCCGTTCCACTGCAGCCATTTGAATGTTCTACAATTACAACCATGTCATTTAATCTGTACAATAATATTTGGAATACAAACTATATTTACTGGTATCCCTACATTGCAGAGGATGCTGATTTTAAGGCAAGGTTTGCCATTCGATTTGTGTAAGACTCTAGAGTTGTGTTTACAGGGTATATAAGTTCTTTAGTAGTCTGAAAATTGCATAAGTAGAAATGTATAAATGTTACAGACTGAAAATAATTATTGTTTCATGAGAGCTGAATGGTTCAAGTTTTAACTTTTTCTGTGCCAAGCAGTTTAACATGCAGTGATCAAAATGCTGTCAGTTTTATTTACTTCTTCATTACTATAGTCTGTTCTGGTTATTTCTCTCCTAGTTGTAACTCTTTTCATGACATACACCTCATGTCCTAGTTGTTTCTCTCTCCTAGTTGTAACTCTTTCAGTGCCATACACTTCAAGCAACTCTGTCCTGGTTGTTTATCTCCTAGTTGTAACTCTTTCAGTGCCATACACCTCAAGCAACTCTCTCCTAGTTGTAACTCTCTCTGTGCCATACACTTCAAGCAACTTTAAGTTATTTCTGTCCATACTTTAACTCACTTACTCTGTCCTAGCTGTTTCTATTCTAATTTTTTGATAATAATGATTGGGATTTAAACTCATGACCACCGAGCTGGCAGGTAAACATTCTAGTCCAGTGGTTCTCAACTTTTTTGACCTGTGCTCCCCTTCACCACATCTTCAGAACGTTCATCCCCCCCCCCCCCCTGCATTTCCTCCATAAACATCCCCCCTCCGCCCCTACACAGTTAGCACATACTAAAACAAGTCTAGACATCTACATAAAACGTGATTTGAGGGTCTACTTACGTTATTGAATTTCAGAAGGGTGAGACATACAGAACCATAAAGTATGAAGGGATAAACAATATCAAGTGATCGGTTCTTGTATTAATGTGATCTTTAAATAATCTTAATTCCCCCCCCCCCCCTGAAAACCCTAAAATTCCCCCCTGGGGGTGGGGGGGAATTCCCCACCGGTTGAGAACCACTGTTCTAGTCACTTCACTACCACAGTTGCTAGGGATACAAGTGTATAAACAGTAATATCATCCAACCATCCATCATGTGCCATGCCGGTAAGCGTGGGCGGTCATGTTTTGCCATCTCACTCGATCACCAGAGTCGTGGATCAGCTCTGTGTTTCTGTCTCAACCATGCCACGAGGCCAAGCCATCCAGGTATGTGCTTCTAGGTCTTCCTCTTGGTCTGTTCCCTTCGATCTTATCAGTTGTCACCAAGTTCTCCAATTCATTTCTTCTCATAACATGCCCAAAAAATTTTGACTGTCTACGTCTAATGTCTCTAATCAGTTTACGATCTTCGTTTGTTTCTTGAAGGACCTGTTCATTGGTCTTTCTGGCTGTCCATGGTATTCTTTGCATAATAAGGTCAATTAAAATATAATAAACAAGAAGTCAACCAGACTACCTGATCAGTGCAGAGCAAAGTATAAACAGCATTAAGAGTGTAAGGTACAACCCCAACAACAACAAAGTTCATATTTGGAGAACATGCCTCCATCCTGTGGCAACATGAGGATATGTAAAACATGCACCATGTGAAAATCACCAATGAAACAACTGAGGCGTTTAAACTTAAATGTTACAGAAACATTGTTAGAATATCATAGATCAAGAAGAAGAAAAATACTGACATTCAACAAGATCTGAACATGGAAGAAACCTGGCACGTAAACAGTAAAATGTCTCAGGAACTAAAATACTTTGGCCATATGAAACATCACAGTGGTTTAGATAGAACAGTATTGGAACAGTGGTTTAGATAGAACATTATTGGAACAGTGGTTTAGATAGAACAGTATTGGAACAGTGGTTTAGATAGAACAGTATTGGAACAGTGGTTTAGATAGAACAGTATTGGAACAGTGGTTTAGATAGAACAGTATTGGAACAGTGGTTTAGATAGAACAGTATTGGAACAGTGGTTTAGATAGACAGTATTGGAACAGTGGTTTAGATAGAACAGTATTGGAACAGTGGTTTAGATAGAACAGTATTGGAACAGTGGTTTAGATAGAACAGTATTGGAACAGTGGTTTAGATAGACAGTATTGGAACAGTGGTTTAGATAGAACAGTATTGGAACAGTGATTTAGATAGAACAGTATTGGAACAGTGGTTTAGACAGAACAGTATTGGAACAGTGGTTTAGATAGAACAATATTGGAACAGTGATTTAGATAGAACAATATTGGAACAGTGGTTTAGATAGAACAGTATTGGAACAGTGGTTTAAATAGAACAGTATTGGAACTGGTTTAGGTAGAACAGTATTGGAACAGTGGTTTAGATAGAACAGTATTGGAACAGTGGTTTAGATAGAACAGTATTGGAACAGTGGTTTAGATAGAACAGTATTGGAACAGTGGTTTAGATAGAACAGTATTGGAACAGTGGTTTAGATAGAACAGTATTGGAACAGTGGTTTAGATAGAACAGTATTGGAACAGTGGTTTAGATAGAACAGTATTGGAACAGTGGTTTAGATAGAACAGTATTGGAACAGTGGTTTAGATAGAACAGTATTGGAACAGTGGGTTAGATAGAACAGTATTGGAACAGTGGTTTAGATAGAACAGTATTGGAACAGTGGTTTAGATAGAACAGTATTGGAACAGTGATTTAGATAGAACAGTATTGGAACAGTGGTTTAGATAGACAGTATTGGAACAGTGGTTTAGATAGAACAGTATTGGAACAGTGATTTAGATAGAACAGTATTGGAACAGTGGTTTAGACAGAACAGTATTGGAACAGTGGTTTAGACAGAACAGTATTGGAACAGTGGTTTAGACAGAACAGTATTGGAACAGTGATTTAGATAGAATAATATTGGAACAGTGATTTAGATAGAACAATATTGGAACAGTGGTTTAGATAGAACAGTATTGGAACAGTGGTTTAAATAGAACAGTATTGGAACTGGTTTAGGTAGAACAGTATTGGAACAGTGGTTTAGATAGAACAGTATTGGAACAGTGGTTTAGATAGAACAGTATTGGAACAGTGGTTTAGATAGAACAGTATTGGAACTGGTTTAGGTAGAACAGTATTGGAACAGTGGTTTAGATAGAACAGTATTGGAACAGTGGTTTAAATAGAACAGTATTGGAACAGTGGTTTAGATAGAACAGTATTGGAACTGGTTTAGGTAGAACAGTATTGGAACTGGTTTAGGTAGAACAGTATTGGAACAGTGGTTTAGATAGTATTGGAACAGTGGTTTAGATAGAACAGTATTGGAACAGTGATTTAGATAGAACAGTATTGGAACAGTGGTTTAGATAGAACAGTGGTTTAGATGAGTATTGGAACAGTGGTTTAGATAGAACAGTATTGGAAACATGGTTCTTGGAAAAAGAGACGGGTTGATTGACACAATGGTAGACAGAGGATATTGAGACATGATGGTAGACAGGACATTGAGATATGATGGTAGACAGAGGACATTGAAGACATTCTGGGCATGAAAATACAGAATGGCAAAGAGTTGTCAATCTGTCCAGCGGGTTGAGATGAGAGTGATGTTATATAACAGGCTTGCTACATGATGATGAGAAGTCAACCATGTGCTTTTATTAGCACAAGACTACTATAGCGGATAGAAGACAGTTGGCTTTCCTTCTAGGAAGGATGTTCAGTAAGGGATTCAGTAATAAAGCTTTCAAATTATGTTTATTGTACATTTGTAACAATTATACATCTACACTTATGAAGTGTATTTGCTCATTGACTTGACATGCTGTATGTTAGTGAGTTATATAAAATTTTAGATGTTACAGAAAACAATTAGTAGATATTGTTACATTGTTTATGTGATAAAATGATATATATATATATATATATGTGTGTCAACATTTATTGCTTAACATAATAATAGCACAAATGTGGACAGTATATAAATAAATGGCTTATAGGGAGCAGTAGTGGCTAGATGCTGGCCTACTGGTCATGGGTTCAAATCTGCATCAAGGCAGATGTGTAAAACTGATCAGGGCTCTCAGGTCAACTCAGCCCAAGATGGACACCAGGAGATGTCTTGTGAGGGAAAGATGGCCGCTGTGATACTGATCACATCTACAAATGGATTACAGTATGATACTGGCCAGTTAAGATATTAAATTAATTAAGTTGAGTCGAGTTGAGTCAAGAACCAACATCAAGCACTCAGTACATTCCCATATGTGCTCCGTCTTCAGCTAAGAGTCCCTATACTATTAGTACCAGTAGCAGTCTGATTATGTGTCTGTTTGGCTTGTCCTCAGAGTTTTGAGTGTCAGCCTGATCCTCTGGTCACTCCCTGCAGCACCATTCTCTCCAGCCCTGGATGTTCAATCTGTTCTGCAGGATACACATGATCCCAAAAGTCCCCGGCCACATCTGCCTTATCATGCTCCAATACCCCACCCAGCGGTGCAGACCCAGCCATTCTCTCCGCCTGCTTGTTTCACACCACACCAACATGCCCTGGGGTTGAAAAATCCGACAGATGTTCTCTATTTTTGATTTTTGAAGCCTGTCACTCTGCCGGAAGCATTCTTGTCTTCACCTTTCTCATCATACTTTATGAGTCTGTTGCAATCACGACATGATTGTGCTGTTTGTCCTCCAGCCAGTGGAACGCTGCTGAGACTGCCTCCATCTCTATTCTCCACAAAGAGTTACATTGTACTCTTTCATCAAAAGGGTTCATTTACTTTAACTTATTTATTTAAGATGTTAACTGGAACCTTTTCCATGCCTCATGGTATATTGGGAAAACAGTGCTAGCCCCATATTTGTAATGACCAACTGGTGCCTCATGGATGATGATGTCAGGATCCCACCTTTATTCCCATATCTCTTTGTACCAAATATAGACAGAGTCGACCTGGGATCTTTAGTCAATTTTTAAAAAATCACTCTCTTGATGGAGATTTGAAAACATGATCACATAATTTAGAATAATATATATTAACAATTTCTTCATATATAAATGCAAAACAAATATACCTTTATCTTTTACAATTCTGTGTCTCAGTACAGAGTTACATTACACTGTTTCCATCAAGTTTGTGTTTCAGAACATAGTTATATTGCACTGAAATTTGCGCTTTCATGATCACATTCCAAGTGTTAGTATTTATATCACTGGTATTGATAAAACACAAACCTTATTATTTTTTAGTGATACTGATAAAACATGACACTTTATTGCTGTTTTTATATCAGTTGTAATGACAAAATATGAGGTTCTTTACTATTGTGATTTTTATCAGTGATTTTGATAAAACTTGTCTTGTTATTATTCACATCACTGATATTGATAACATATGAGGATCTTTTATTGTTGATGTTATTTTTATCAATTGTTGGATCAAATATTGTAAACTCCTGTAATTTGAAAAATATCTTCTTTATGCCTTTGATAAATACTGACTGATTTTGTTTGCTTTTACTACTATTAAATCATTAGAAGTATATATCATGATTTTTGTTGTTGTACATTTCAAGACTCAGCATTTGCTATTGAGGACAGATTGGCCACCCATTCCTCTGTGCGGTCAGCTCTAAAACTGTGATGGTCCCAGGACTTCACACGTGAACAGCTCGTTCCTGCTACAGGACTTAAAAAAACTATATATATATATATATATATATATATATATATATATATATATATATATATATACAATTTTCATCACACAGTCAATGGTTATTACCTAGCTGTAATACGCAAGCTTCATAGAAGATGAACAATCTTGACACTTACACATATGCTACAGAATCCTTGTGTTCATATTGCTTGGAACAATAATGCATAATTAGAAAACACTAGTATAACATCAATGATAGACTGCTTGATTCAAAAATCAACATTATAACATTCCGATCAAACCCATAAATGCTCCCATCTTCCACAAGAAAAATGTTGCTAATTGTTCCACTGACACTGGTTTTAACCACGTTGACTCGATTCCCTAGAATGGTAACACCAGCCCCACACATAACACCTAATAACATAATTAATCAGTGCCATCTTCATACTGATGGCCAGCATGAAGTTCCAACTGTTTTTGTTCTGTGTATTCATAGTGCACCCATATAAGCTTTTCCTGACTATCTTTTGTTATTATCTTTCCTTTTGTAGTGTTGTCCCTTGGCACACTACTCTTCCTGCAATTATTTTTTTAAAATTATGAGTTGTGTCATTTAACAAAAATAATAATATGAATATAATGGGTTTTATACTATGGCATCATATGGACATGACCTATGGATCCTTGCGCAGTCACTGAAGAAGAAAATTGGGTTGTTGAACTGAAGTGTAACAGAAGAATTCTTAGAATAGCATGGATCAAGAAGAAGAAAAATACTGACATTCTACAAGATGTGAACATGGAAGAAACCTGGCTCACAGACAGTTTCATGTCTGGGAAAGTGAAATACTACAGCCATATGAAACATGACAGTGGTTTGGAAAGTGAAATATTACGGCCATATTAAACATCACAGTGGTTTGGAAAGTGAAATATTACGGCCATATTAAACATCACAGTGGTTTGGAAAGTGAAATACTACGGCCATATTAAACATGACGGTGGTTTGGAAAGTGAAATATTACGGCCATGTTAAACATCACAGTGGTTTGGAAAGTGAAATATTACGGCCATATTAAACATCACAGTGGTTTGGAAAGTGAAATACTACGGCCATATTAAACATGACAGTGGTTTGGAAAGTGAAATATTACGGCCATGTTAACATCACAGTGGTTTGGAAAGTGAAATATTACGGCCATGTTAAACATCACAGTGGTTTGGAAAGTGAAATATTACGGCCATATTAAACATCACAGTGGTTTGGAAAGTGAAATACTACGGCCATATTAAACATGACAATGGTTTGGAAAGTGAAATATTACGGCCATGTTAAACATCACAGTGGTTTGGAAAGTGAAATATTACGGCCATATTAAACATCACAGTGGTTTGGAAAGTGAAATACTACGGCCATATTAAACATGACAGTGGTTTGGAAAGTGAAATATTACGGCCATGTTAAACATCAAAGTGGTTTGGAGAGTGAAATATTACGGCCATGTTAAACATCACAGTGGTTTGGAAAGTGAAATATTACGGCCATGTTAAACATCACAGTGGTTTGGAAAGTGAAATATTCAATCAATCATGTGCCATGCCGGAAAGCGTGGGCGGTCATGATTCGCCATTTCACTCGATCACCAGAGTCGTGGATCAGCTCAGTGTTCCTGTCTCGTCCATGCCATGTGGCCAAGCCATCCAGGTATTTTCCTCTCGGCCTTCCTCTTGGTCTGTTCCCCTCGATCTTGCCAGCTGTCACCAAGTTCTCCAGTCCATTTCTTCTCATAACATGTCCAAAAAATTTTGACTGTCTACGTCTAATTTCTCTAATCAATCTACGATTTTCATTTGTCTCTTGTAGTACTTGGTCATTGGTTTTTCTATCTGTCCATGGTATTCTTTGCATTTTCCTCAGAAACCACATTTCTGCAGCCATCAGATGTTTTTCAGCTTGACTGCACATTGTCCAAGTTTCACATCCATACAAAAGAACAGGCTCTATGTATCCCCTCAACACTCTTTTTCTCGTTTCAATTGACATCAATTTATTGGTCAGAATGTTTTTCATCTTGCTAAAGGCTACTTTCGCAATGGCGATTCTTGTTCTAATCTCTTCAAGGCATCTGCCATCAGATGTTATGACTGTTCCGAGATAATTGAACCGATTCACTTGTTGAAGAATATTCCCATTTACTTGTATATTACATTGTGGTACTTCGTTCTTCCTAGTGACGACCATAACCTGTGTCTTCCTACAATTTAATTCCAACCCCAGCTGCTCACTGTGTACAACCACAGCGTCTACTAATTGTTGCAGATCCTGTGCATTGTCTGCAATCAATACTGTATCATCTGCATATCTAATGTTATTTATGTTTCGTCCTCCAATGCTGATTCCATTTAGGTCTTCTACATTTCTGAAAATATTTTCACTGTATAAGGAAAAAAGATCTGGAGACATTACACATCCCTGCCTAACACCTCTCTTAATAGGTTGGTATTGTCCTACTTCATTATCAATTCTTATAGCAGCTTGTTGTTTCCAATATATGTTTTTTATAAGTCTAATGTCTTTCCCATCAATTTGTAGATCTGCAAGCATATCCACAATGTTGACATGTCTTACTCTATCAAAAGCCTTTGTGTAGTCAATAAAGCAAAGATGTATATCCTTGTTTACTTCTAAAGCACGTTCAATAACTGTTCGCAGCATATACACAGCATTTACTGTACCCTTTCCTTCTACAAAACCACATTGTTCTTCCCCTATTTCAGGTTGTATTTTCTTCCTCACTCTTTGCATGATAATTCGTAACAAAATCTTTGTGATGTGACTCATTATACTAATTGTTCTATGTTGATCACATTCTAAGGTTCCTGATTTCTTTGGGATTGCAATAAATACAGAATTACATAATTCAGAAGGTATATCTCCAGTATCATATAAAGTGTTCAGCAGTCTAGTGACTTGCTCTAGTCCAAATTCTTCTAAAGCTTTAATCATTTCTGTTGTGATGTTATCTGCACCGGGGGCCTTGCCAGCTTTCATATGCTTAAGAACATTTTGAACCTCCATCTTTAAAATTGCTGGTCCTTCATTATTAAATCTAATAGCATACTGTTCCTCTCTGTTATCATTATACAGGTCTTTCACATAATCTGTCCATACATGTAGAATCTGATCTTTTTCTATTATGATTTTGCCATCTTTAGTTCTTAGACAGCCTGTTGATGTACTTGTTCTTTTATTAGTAAGTTCCTGAATCCTTTTGTGCACTAATTTGGTATTTTGACTGTTGTGTTGTTTTTCAATTTCTAAGCACTTTTCCTCAAGCCATGATTCTTTTGCCTTCCTACATAATATTCTGACTTGTCTGTGAATTTCTTCATATTTGGCAGGATTATTTTTGTTGAGTCTTCTTGTTTCCATTAAGTGTAAAATTTCCTCAGTCATCCATTTCTTACGACCCACCTTCTTTAATTTTGGAATAGTTGTTTCTGCAGCCATATTGATTGAATTCTTTAACATTTCCCATTGATCATCCACATCCTGGAATAGGATCTCTAGATCAGACAATATTTCAAATCTGTTCTGTACTTCTATGTTGAATTTGTTTTGTATTTCCTTGTCATTACTCAATGTACACAAATCATATTTAGTGTTCCCTGTTGTATACTTGACTTTCTTCAACTTTATCCTCAATGTTCCTGTGAGTAATCTGTGGTCACTATAACAGTCAGCACTGGGAACTGTTTTTGCTACTGTTAGGGCGTTTCTAAATCTTCTGCTAATGAGAATGTAGTCAATCTGGTTTCTAATCCTGCTATCAGGACTCCTCCAGGTCCATAATCTTCTAGGGTGTTGCTTGAACCAGGTGTTTCCTACAATCATTTCCTGTTCTTTTGCCCACTCTACTAGTCTGTATTCTCTTTCATTTCTCTCTCCTAAACCATAGTTTCCTACTGTGTATCTATCCCCTTGATTTCCTACTTTTGCATTGAAGTCCCCTATTATAATGTTTATTTCTGAATTTTTACATTTCTTTAAGGCAGACTCTATGTCATTATAAAATTCCTCTACACTATCTTCACTGGACTCTCCTGTTGGGGCATATACTTGAATAATATTTATGTTAAAAGGTCTGCCACTCAATTTAACTAGTAGTACTCTGTCCGACACGGCCCAATATCCCTGAACAGACGTTGATGTTTTCCGGTCCAAAACTATTGCCACTCCCCCATGCCGATCCTCACCTCCAGAATAAATAATCTTAAAATCTTTATGTATCTTGATGCCTGCTCCTGTCCATCTCGTTTCGCACATACCTAATATATTAATTTTTTCTCTTTGAATTTCTTGTGTTATGTTCTCTAATTTTCCGTCGTTGTTTAGCGTCCTAACGTTCCATGTTCCTAATTTTAATGTCTCTGTCCTTGTCTTGCGATGATCAGTCTTTAAGCGAATCATAATAAAAAATATTACGGCCATATTAAACATCACAGTGGTTTGGAAAGTGAAATATTACGGCCATGTTAAACATCACAGTGGTTTGGAAAGTGAAATATTACGGCCATATTAAACATCACGGTGGTTTGGAAAGTGAAATATTACGGCCATATTAAACATCACAGTGGTTTGGAAAGTGAAATATTACGGCCATATTAAACATCACAGTGGTTTGGAAAGTGAAATACTACGGCCATATTAAACATGACAGTGGTTTGGAAAGTGAAATATTACGGCCATGTTAAACATGACAGTGGTTTGGAAAGTGAAATATTACAGCCATGTTAAACATGACAGTGGTTTGGAAAGTGAAATATTACGGCCATATTAAACATTACAGTGGTTTGGAAAGTGAAATATTACGGCCATGTTAAACATCACAGTGGTTTGGAAAGTGAAATATTACGGCCATGTTAAACATTACAGTGGTGGAGAGTGAAATATTACGGCCATATTAAACATCACAGTGGTTTGGAAAGTGAAATACTACGGCCATATTAAACATGACAGTGGTTTGGAAAGTGAAATATTACGGCCATGTTAAACATCACAGTGGTTTGGAAAGTGAAATATTACGGCCATGTTAAACATCACAGTGGTTTGGAAAGTGAAATATTACGGCCATATTAAACATCACAGTGGTTTGGAAAGTGAAATATTACGGCCATGTTAAACATCACAGTGGTTTGGAAAGTGAAATATTACGGCCATGTTAAACATCACAGTGGTTTGGAAAGTGAAATATTACGGCCATATTAAACATCACAGTGGTTTGGAAAGTGAAATATTACGGCCATATTAAACATCACAGTGGTTTGGAAAGTGAAATATTACGGCCATATTAAACATCACAGTGGTTTGGAAAGTGAAATACTACGGCCATATTAAACATGACAGTGGTTTGGAAAGTGAAATATTACGGCCATGTTAAACATGACAGTGGTTTGGAAAGTGAAATATTACGGCCATATTAAACATTACAGTGGTTTGGAAAGTGAAATATTACGGCCATGTTAAACATCACAGTGGTTTGGAAAGTGAAATATTACGGCCATGTTAAACATTACAGTGGTGGAGAGTGAAATATTACGGCCATGTTAAACATCACAGTGGTTTGGAAAGTGAAATATTACGCCCATATTAAACATCACAGTGGTTTGGAAAGTGAAATACTACGGCCATATTAAACATGACAGTGGTTTGGAAAGTGAAATACTACGGCCATATTAAACATCACAGTGGTTTGGAAAGTGAAATATTACGGCCATGTTAAACATCACAGTGGTTTGGAAAGTGAAATATTACGGCCATATTAAACATCACAGTGGTTTGGAAAGTGAAATATTACGGCCATATTAAATATCACAGTGGTTTGGAAAGTGAAATACTACAGCCATATTAAACATGACAGTGGTTTGGAAAGTGAAATATTACGGCCATGTTAAACATCACAGTGGTTTGGAGAGTGAAATATTACGGCCATATTAAACATCACAGTGGTTTGGAAAGTGAAATACTACGGCCATATTAAACATCACAGTGGTTTGGAAAGTGAAATATTACGGCCATATTAAACATCACAGTGGTTTGGAAAGTGAAATATTACGGCCATATTAAATATCACAGTGGTTTGGAAAGTGAAATACTACATATTAAACATCACAGTGGTTTGGAAAGTGAAATACTATGGCCATATTAAACATGATAGTGGTTTGGAAAGTGAAATATTACAGCCATGTTAAACATCACAGTGGTTTGGAAAGTGAAATATTACGGCCATATTAAACATCACAGTGGTTTGGAAAGTGAAATACTACGGCCATATTAAACATCACAGTGGTTTGGAAAGTGAAATACTACGGCCATATTAAACATCACAGTGGTTTGGAGAGTGAAATATTACGGCCATATTAAACATCACAGTGGCTTGGAGAGAAGAATGATGAACAGCACGTTCCTGGAAGAAGAGGCAAGAGTCACCTGGCACTAGAATGGACACTGGACCCTGGACATTGCGGACATCTTGGACATGAAAATTGATGAGGCAGGGGAACAAAAGATTGAGAATCTTTTTGGTAAGCGGTGAGAGAGACATTCTTTAAAAAAAAAAACTACTAGACAATGTGTCTCTTTATCTCCAAAGTACTTGATGTGCCTGATTTTGATCCCTTGATGAAATATTATAGTGTCAAGCAGTGTTGTCATGTGTGAATCCCAGCCATCAGATGATGTGTTTTCTATACATGCTTCTCCTCCACCGTCAGCACATCGTTTCACAAGGAGCTGTCTTTTGATATGCCCAAGTATTTGATCATCTGACCTTCATATCAGTGACTAATGCATTCTTCAGCCAGAGGTTTTGTTGCAGTCATAAACTCAGAGAGAAGTCAGGCACTTCTGATCTGTTTCAGTACTTATGACTATGTATTGAGACTATGTGGTATGGCCATGAACAATGAGCCCAGAAACAATGTAACATGACTAAATGTAACAAACAAGGTGTAATCAGATCCTGCAGTCCCCGGGATGGTTAACCCGGTCAACAAATGCCCGCAGAAGTCGGATGAACGCAGCAGAGGATGAAGAAGATCCTGCAGTAACACAACAAATACAAACTCTACACACGTGCACCTATTAGGAGGTCAGCATGGCCTAATGGATAAGAGCACTTGGTCTTAAACTTCCGGTGAGCTGATGCTGAGGTAGTGAGTTCAACCCCTACACCAGTCAGGTGGACTAAAATGTTGACTTCTCGTCCTTGACTTGGGGAAGTAAATTACAAGCACCTCAGAAGTCAGAGTGGGCTCACCTGATGGCATGGGATACTGGTAATAGGGAAAGCTAATCCACACACACACAAAAATCAGTCCTGTGCACTAGTAGCACATGTATGGACTACGCTTTAGTTCAAAGCAAATGAACGAAACAAAAATAGAAATAAATATACCTACAATGGTGGCTATCCCAGTTCATCACTACACTAGATTCAAGAAGCATTAATACAGCAAGAGGAGAACCCGTGATACATGTGAACGTTTACTCATGACTATATATGGGCAGCTGTTATGTAAACTCTATTCAATGCCAGGCTCTATTCTGTGCTTTACTGTTCCTGTAAACAGAAAATTCAGCATATTATATTCACTATGAAAACACACAAATTAAAATATACCAAATGTTTAAATAATTGTGCAGCTAAAATCATTTTACCATATTAAAAAAGGTGAAAAGAGATGCCTTGAAAAAATATTTGAATGAAATATGGTAAAGGGGAAATACTCCCTACCATCATGGAATGATGATGATATGGTGCCAGCTTATCTTTCTTGATCTTATGGTACTTGATGGGTCTGTGCAACACCGTCTGCCTTATCTCTCAGACAATTTTCAAATTTCATAAGGCTGAGTTGATCTCAGAGGCCTATTGTCACAGAAAATCCTGTCTTCAGGAAGATTTGAACCCATTACCTCAAGTCCAGCAACAAGTGTCCACCATTGTATCGGTTTACCCTCTTCTTCAAGGAACCGTGCTTTCTACTATTGTTTTTTATAAACCACTGTGATGTTTAATATGGCCAAAAGTACTTCAGTTTCAGAGACATACATATTCTTTATGAGCCAGATTTCTTCTATATTGTAAAATGTTAATATTCTTTGCTTTCTTGATCCATGGTACTAAGACACTTTCTGTAGCATTTAAGTTGTGAAGCCTTGAATTTATCTTTAATGATTGTGAAATGATAAAGTTTTCTACAGGATGGGAAAATCAGCCCCACACAAACTTTCCTTAACAGACTCTTACGACATACATGGTGGATTAGAATTGCTTCCCTTAAGGGCCTCAGCAATATATGGGCCACCCAAGTTATCACAAGCCACTGATAGCATCATATCATACTAGAATCAACAACTCAGTATGACAGAGCTCAACAGGACTAACTGACACAGCAGGCTGTTTCTGTGTAATACTGACATCTTTCTGACAAGTATGAGGCATATCCTGGTGCTACAAACAATGGCGGATAGGCATAGGGTCCTTCAAGCCAAATGGTACCTGAGAGTTGCTGCAGATAGGGATAACCCCCTGCACAAAGCCATGGATATGGTCTAGGATCATAGACTAAGACGAGGCAGGTCCTGGATGGCACAAGCGGAAATATCTATACATCAAGTTTGTGATCTAGAGACCATCAATCATGAAAAAGAGTGGGTTGAAGTACCGGCAGACAGGACAGACTGGCACAATGTAATAGTAACACTGGGTCGTGAGTGCAGAGAATGGTCAGTGGGCCACACAGAGTTTGATTGATTGATTGATTGATTGATTGATTGATTTAGGAATCGACATCACAGCATTCAGGGCATTCCCATAAGCGCTCCGTCCCCATCCTCAGCAGACAGCAAAGAGTTCCAATACCAATAGTACCAGTAGTAATCTGATTATATGTCCATCTCACCTTTCCTCTGAGCGTTGAGTGTCGGCCAGATCCCATTGTCACTCCTCGCTGTCTCATTCTTGCCAGACCAAGGTAATCCATTTGCTCCTCCGAGGTGTACACGTGCTCCCACAAGGCCGCAACCACGTCTGCCTTGTCATGTATCAATACTCCACCAAGTTCTGCAGAGCCAGCCAATCTGTCCGCCTGTTCATTTCCCAGCACACCGGCATGCCCCGGAGAAAAAATCCAGGCGATGCTTGTCACCCGTGACCTCCGAAGCGAAGCGAGCCACTCCGCACGAAGCCTGCCTGTCCGCACCCTCGTCAGCATGCTTTCTGAGTCAGTTACAATCACGATGTGTGTGTGTGTGTCGTATTCTCCATCCAGCGGAGAGCCGCAGTGACTGCCTCCACCTCCATTCTTAAGCTGGATGTTGTGGTATATGCCAGGCTCTCCTGCACCAAACGTCGACCATTAGCTTTGGCTATGAACCCCCAGCCACTTCTCTTACCTCTTGACACCAAACCATCTGTGTAGATAATCACATCACCCGAGTGAGCATTGTCCTGAATTAGTTGCCGGATTTCCACTTCTGTGGCCCCTGCTGGCCACTCCCTGCACTCCCGGCTTAATGTGATTATAACTCTGCACAAGTCTGACTGCTCCGCTGGCACTCTGACCCACTCCTCTCCACGTCTAATGTTCTCCAAGGGTCACACCTGTCTGATCGTATCCTCCGCCTGAGCCATCCATGATTTCCCTCTTATCTGTCGCTGACCCTTAACTGCGTCCAGCGCCTCATGCAGTGGGTGGTCTGTGTCTGCAGCTACTCTGAGGTATGCCTTCGCCTGCATCACCTTGAGCCTACCAGCAACAGTCGGCAGACCAAGGATGTAACGCATACACACTACTGGGGTGTCTCTGGTGCATCCCAGAATGACCTGCATTGCTTCGTTCTGTATGCGCTCTAACTTCACCAGCTGACTCTGAGACAGTGAGCAGTCCTAATCCATAATCTATTACTGAGAGGATCAAGTGCTGGTATAGTGTGAAAAGCATTCTCTGCTCTGTGTCCATTGCAGCCATAGTTTTAAGTGCATTGAGTCCCTTTTGAGATCTTGTTACGACCGTCTCCACATGGTCCTTGAAGGATAGGCTCCTGTCAAACATCACAGTGGTTTGGAGAGTAAAACAGAGTTTGAGGTGCACCAACTGATCCAGAGTAATACACATCAAGGTGACATAGTGATTTATACTGATGGGTCAGTAGTGAGAAACAGGCGGAGTGGTTGGGGTTTCATTGTGAAGGCTAATGGACGATTCTTGAAAAAGGAGAGTATGGCATATGAGGCTACTACCTCCAGCTTGAGACTGGAGGTGGAAGCAGTCACATTACGTTGGTTAGAGGAGACCACTGCAACACACATTGTCTTCATCACTGACTCAAGGAGTATGCTTAGTAAAGTGGAGAAAGGAATGTTCGTGTGGGATGGCTCACCTCGTTTCAGAGGTCACAGATTGTAAGAATTGTATGGATTTTTTGCCCTGGCCATGTGGGAGTGTGCGGGAATGAACAGGCTAATAGGCTGGCAGGGAATGCACCACTTGGTGGTCACTTACCTATGAACAAGGGAGAGGTGGTCATGCACCTGTGGGACCAGGTGGAGAAGTTAGGGGAACAGATTGAGAACCCGTCTATGGAAAGGATGAGTTTGCAGGGGATTGGCAGGAGTTCTGGTAGAATCTCAAAACTGAGAACGAAGACCAGGAGAACTTTCAATCAGATAGCGGTGGGAATGATTAGTAGTGTGACTCTTTGCTTGCTGTTGAATGTGGGGACGAAGTGCATATGGGAATGTCCTGAGTGCAGTAATATCGGTTCTTAGCTCAACTCAACTCAACTCTGACAAGTATGGCTTAAGGGGTCAATCCAGTCTTTAAAATGGATACTAGCCATGTCTCATTGAAAATAAAAGTGGCCAGTGAAACTGAGCACATGATTTCATGTGTGCTGTTCAGCCACTCAGTATGTGGGTCTCTGTATGTGGGCCTCAATATGCACTAAAGGCATTACCATGGAGTGATTGCATATTTGATACAGAGGTGGGGTAGTGTGAAGTGTAAGGATTGCTATGTGTAAACAGTGCCTGTGTGAATTACGTCCTGTGTTGTGAGGGTACAACAGGAAAGAGGTTTCATGTCAACCATGACCTGTGTTGTGAGGGTACAACAGGAAAGAGGTTTAATGTAGACCATGTCCCGTGTTGTGAGGGTACAACAGGAAAGAGATTTAATGTAGACCATGTCCCGTGTTGTGAGGGTACAACAGGAAAGAGATTTAATGTAAAGCATGTCCTGTGTTGTGAGGGTACAACAGGAAAGAGGTTTCATGTCAACCATGTCCTGTGTTGTGAGGGTACAACAGGAAAGAGATTTCATGTCAACCATGACCTGTGTTGTGAGAGTACAACAGGAAAGAGATTTCATGTCAACCATGTCCTGTGTTGTGAGGGTACAACAGGAAAGATATTTCATATCAACCATGTCCTGTGTTGTGAGGGTACAACAGGAAAGAGGTTTCATGTCAACCATGTCCTGTGTTGTGAGGGTACAACAGTAAAGAGATTTAATGTAAACCATGTCCTGTGTTGTGAGGGTACAACAGGAAAGAGGTTTTATGTCAACCATGTCCTGTGTTGTGAGGGTACAACAGGAAAGAGGTTTCATGTCATCAACCATGTCCTGTGTTGTGAGGGTACAACAGGAAAGAGATTTCATGTCAACCATGACCTGTGTTGTGAGGGTACAACAGGAAAGAGGTTTCATGTCATCAACCATGTCCTGTGTTGTGAGGGTACAACAGGAAAGAGGTTTCATGTCAACCATGATCTGTGTTGTGAGGGTACAACAGAAAAGAGATTTCATGTCAACCATGTCCTGTGTTGTGAGGGTACAACAGGAAAGAGATTTCATGTCAACCATGTCCTGTGTTGTGAGGGTACAACAGGAAAGAGATTTAATGTAAACCATGCCCTGTGTTGTGAGGGTACAACAGGAAAGAGGTTTCATGTAAACCATGTCCTGTGTTGTGAGGGTACAACAGGAAAGAGATTTTATGTCAACCATGTCCTGTGTTGTGAGGGTACAACAGGAAAGAGATTTAATGTCAACCATGCCCTGTGTTGTGAGGGTACAACAGGAAAGAGGTTTCATGTAAACCATGTCCTGTGTTGTGAGGGTACAACAGGAAAGAGGTTTAATGTAAACCATGACCTGTGTTGTGAGGGTACAACAGGAAAGAGATTTAATGTCAACCATGCCCTGTGTTGTAAGTGTTCAACAGGAAAGAGGTTAAATGTAGACCATGTCCCGTGTTGTGAGGGCACAACAGGAAAGAGGTTTAATGTAGACCATGTCCCGTGTTGTGAGGGTACAACAGGAAAGAGGTTTAATGTAAACCATGTCCTGTGTTGTGAGGGTACAACAGGAAAGAGATTTCATGTCAACCATGTCCTGTGTTGTGAGGGTACAACAGGAAAGAGATTTAATGTCAACCATGTCCTGTGTTGTGAGGGTACAACAGGAAAGAGGTTTCACGTCAATCATGTCCTGTGTTGTGAGGGTACAACAGGAAAGAGATTTCATGTCAACCATGTCCTGTGTTGTGAGGGTACAACAGGAAAGAGGTTTCATGTCAACCATGTCCTGTGTTGTGAGGGTACAACAGGAAAGAGACTTAATGTAGACCATGTCTTGTGTTGTGAGGGTACAACAGGAAAGAGATTTCATGTCATCAACCATGTCCTGTGTTGTGAGGGTACAACAGGAAAGAGATTTCATGTCAACCATGTCCTGTGTTGTGAGGGTACAACAGGAAAGAGATTTCATGTCATCAACCATGTCCTGTGTTGTGAGGGTACAACAGGAAAGAGATTTCATGTCAACCATGTCCTGTGTTGTGAGGGTACAACAGGAAAGAGATTTAATGTAAACCATGCCCTGTGTTGTGAGGGTACAACAGGAAAGAGATTTCATGTCAACCATGTCCTGTGTTGTGAGGGTACAACAGGAAAGAGATTTAATGTAAACCATGCCCTGTGTTGTGAGGGTACAACAGGAAAGAGGTTTCATGTAAACCATGTCCTGTGTTGTGAGGGTACAACAGGAAAGAGATTTAATGTAAACCATGCCCTGTGTTGTGAGGGTACAACAGGAAAGAGGTTTCATGTAAACCATGTCCTGTGTTGTGAGGGTACAACAGGAAAGAGATTTCATGTCAACCATGTCCTGTGTTGTGAGGGTACAACAGGAAAGAGATTTAATGTAAACCATGCCCTGTGTTGTGAGGGTACAACAGGAAAGAGGTTTAATGTAAACCATGACCTGTGTTGTGAGGGTACAACAGGAAAGAGATTTAATGTCAACCATGCCCTGTGTTGTGAGGGTACAACAGGAAAGAGGCTTAATGTAGACCATGTCCCATGTTGTGAGGGTACAACGGGAAAGAGGTTTAATGTAGACCATGTCCCGTGTTGTGAGGGTACAACAGGAAAGAGGTTTCATGTCAATCATGTCCTGTATTGTGAGGGTACAACAGGAAAGAGATTTCATGTCAACCATGACCTGTGTTGTGAGAGTACAACAGGAAAGAGATTTCATGTCAACCATGTCCTGTGTTGTGAGGGTACAACAGGAAAGATATTTCATATCAACCATGTCCTGTGTTGTGAGGGTACAACAGGAAAGAGGTTTCATGTCAACCATGTCCTGTGTTGTGAGGGTACAACAGTAAAGAGATTTAATGTAAACCATGTCCTGTGTTGTGAGGGTACAACAGGAAAGAGGTTTTATGTCAACCATGTCCTGTGTTGTGAGGGTACAACAGGAAAGAGGTTTCATGTCATCAACCATGTCCTGTGTTGTGAGGGTACAACAGGAAAGAGATTTCATGTCAACCATGACCTGTGTTGTGAGGGTACAACAGGAAAGAGATTTAATGTAAACCATGCCCTGTGTTGTGAGGGTACAACAGGAAAGAGGTTTAATGTAAACCATGACCTGTGTTGTGAGGGTACAACAGGAAAGAGATTTAATGTCAACCATGCCCTGTGTTGTGAGGGTACAACAGGAAAGAGGCTTAATGTAGACCATGTCCCATGTTGTGAGGGTACAACGGGAAAGAGGTTTAATGTAGACCATGTCCCGTGTTGTGAGGGTACAACAGGAAAGAGGTTTCATGTCAATCATGTCCTGTATTGTGAGGGTACAACAGGAAAGAGATTTCATGTCAACCATGTCCTGTGTTGTGAGGGTACAACAGGAAAGAGATTTAATGTCATCAACCATGTCCTGTGTTGTGAGGGTACAACAGGAAAGAGATTTCATGTCAACCATGTCCTGTGTTGTGAGGGTACAACAGGAAAGAGATTTCATGTAAACCATGATCTGTGTTGTGAGGGTACAACAGGAAAGAGATTTCATGTCAACGATGACCTATGTTGTGAGGGTACAACAGGAAAGAGATTTAATGTCATCAACCATGTCCTGTGTTGTGAGGGTACAACAGGAAAGAGATTTAATGTCATCAACCATGTCCTGTGTTGTGAGGGTACAACAGGAAAGAGGTTTCATGTCAATCATGTCCTGTGTTGTGAGGGTACAACAGGAAAGAGGTTTCATGTCAACTATGTCCTGTGTTGTGAGGGTACAACAGGAAAGAGATTTAATGTCAACCATGTCCTGTGTTGTGAGGGTACAACAGGAAAGAGGTTTCATGTCAACCATGATCTGTGTTGTGAGGGTACAACAGGAAAGAGATTTCATGTCAACCATGTCCTGTGTTGTGAGGGTACAACAGGAAAGAGATTTCATGTCAACCATGACCTGTGTTGTGAGGGTACAACAGGAAAGAGATTTCATGTCAACCATGTCCTGTGTTGTGAGGGTACAACAGGAAAGAGATTTCATGTCAACCATGTCCCATGTTGTGAGGGTACAACAGGAAAGAGGTTTCATGAAAACCATGTTCCATGCAAGAGTGAATGGGGACACAGAAAAGCTCAGTAAGATTTCTTTTTTCTTCATCGCACAACTTCAGACGTCACCCCAAAAATATTTAAGAAAGCAGCAGTAAACTTTAGTCTCCATAGAGTTTGTCCTCAAAAGATGATGGTGTAGGCCAACAAAATTTTCTAATCACATGTACTATACCTTTTTATTGCTACAGTAAACTAATGAATAAACAATGAGTTTTAAATGACCTCACCTAGTCTCAAAATCTTATTGGTTGTGCTAGTCTGTGCAGGTAATCTCAAAGCAGAATTGCAGGAAGTCAAATTGTCATGTCTCTTATATGGCACGGTACCTGCATCAAATGTAATTATTTTATGTATGCTAAATAGAGTATACATAAAACTATGTTTCCAAAACTTACTTCTGTGATAATTTATAAAGACATATTTTCGACATGGAATCTTCAAGGAATTCTTTTTTAATTTCAACAACTATTTTGATACTCAGGCTTGCTTTTAGGATGCATATAACTGTGATCCCTTGAAGTACAGGAGAGTATATCAGACAAGCCATCAAGGTCTCAGTTCAATGAAGAGAAGTGCTAGAGTATGGGCAAGGTTCAAGAGTATGATACACACAGTTCTAGTATCCACCAGAACAAATAGAGAACTCTACACCGGAGCTGAGCAAGGTACTCACTTGTCATGTCAGAAGGGCATTTTCTGTCAAAGACACGAGTGACAAAGCACCAATGTGGGTGTGGAAGAAAAGGGGAACCACCAAATTATCTTCTCATAAGTAAACTTATGAAAGGTCATAAGGAATGGAAAAGTGACATATTCAGAGACTTCCGACCAGTCTTTGGACTGAATCACCTGATATGACATGACATCACCTTGTAACAATAAAAAGATCTGCCATCATCATCTGCCCTACTGTGACAAAGGCATTCAAGTTTCTCAACAGATCTCAGTCGTTTATGTTTTTAATCAATTTTACTAATGATATTCTGTCTTAGATCATCAAGCTTCATTTCTCTTGGTCTATATCTTCCTCTTCTACCATTGATCTCTCCAGTTTTCATGATGTTCTCAATTACTTTTCTACTTACTACACAAAGAACACTGTTTGTCACATTCTCATGGTTGTGGATATTTTACTTTCAGTAGCCTCTTCCAGGCAATTGTTTGTAAGTGACTCTGGCAGTCCAAGGTGTTTGCAACATTTGTCCTAGACACCACATTTTCACAATAAGGATCAGTATTTTTGATTACTGAAGAACCTACCTGTGCTGAATATCAGCAGTATAAAAATATACAATTTTATAAGCTAGAGAGCATAGAGAACAAAGATTATGCTACACAAACTTTCAACTGTCTTGATTTTGTCTTTACACAATACAGGTTATCTGTAATATGTATTAAATATTTTTTCATTAGGATTAAATTAAATTTCTTCCATAATTTACTTGAATTTGATTTGTTAAGTTAAACAGGTGACCAGTCCACAGTAATTTTACATGAAGAAGTCTCTTATGGTAATACAAACATTTTTGTCCTTGCAATAAAACACAGCATTTACATGACAACTGACATAGACGTTCATGTCTCTCCACAGATCTGTCTTTGGTTTCTGAATCAACTCTGCTGATGATATTTTTCCAAGCCACCATCTCAATCCACCCAGCATAATTTATCTTGGTCTGCCTCTCCCTCTCTTCCCCTTGATCTTTCCAGTCGTTACAATGTTCTCCAATGCCTTTCTTCTCATCACTTGACCAAAGAAAGCTGTTTGTCTCTTTCTTATTGTTGTATATAATGTTTCATTAGCCTCTTTTAGGCAATCGTCGTTAGTTACTCTGACAGTCCAAGGTATTTGCAACATTTGTCTCAGAAACCACATCTCTGTTGCCTCCAATACCAACCCACAGGGCCAACTATATAGAGGAAAATCTAAAAACACACGGAGAAACGAATTAGAGACAAGAGATGAATTATATGAGGAAGACATAGAGGAGCTGAAAGAGTGCAAAGGACAGGACAGCTAATGTGTGCTGGTTGAGGTCCTATGCTCCAATGGGAGATGAAAGACAGGAAAGATCATCGCCATGCACATGTTTGAAAAATGATAAATAATTCCGTCTTCACATATAAATACAAGTATTTATACTGTGAATCTCTGGCATGTGTTGCAGCTGTGAATGTTTAGGCAGTGGCAATTTCTGCACAGTCTGTGGCTCTAACTTGATATAAGAGTTTCAACCACACAAAACATCTTCAAGAACTGAAGAGAAGTTGAGTTGAGCCAAGAACTGACATTACAGCACTCAGGACATTCCCATACGTACTCCATCCTCATCTTCAATGGCCAGCAAAGAGTCCCAATACTAATGATACCAGTAGCAGTATGATTATGTGCCTGTCTGGCCTTTCCTCTGAGTTTTGAGTGTCAGTCAGATCCTCTGGTCACTCCCTGCAGTACTATTCTCTCCAAGCCATTATAATCTATCTGTTCTTCTGTACTATACACATGATTCAAAAGGGCCCAGTCACATCTGCCTCACCATGCACCAATACCCCACCAAGGGGAGCAGACCCAGCCAATCTGTCTGCCTGCTCGTTTCCCACCACACCAGCATGTCCTAGGGAGAAAATCCAACAGATGCTCTCTAAACTGACAAGAGAAAACAACTTTACCTTGACCGTCCTCCAACAGAGTGGTGTTCACTCTGTGAAGTTGACCTGCAGTCAAGTTGTTGGGCTGAGCTCTCAGCTGAACCGGAATGAACTTGGTTGAGCACGAAGCCACAGGTTTTGTATCAGCGAGAGAGATGGAGGCAGACCTGATTAACTGTAAGTTTCCTTTTGCTGCATTGGGTTTTTTTAATGATGGCCTGGTAAAATATATACAGGGGTCAATTCTCTTTTTTTTTCCACCTGAAATCTAACTGGGAGTGAGGGTGGGGGTGTGGGTGCAAAACAAAACCTTGACCCAAAGAAAACACCAACATATACACACACATGCATGCTGACACACACACACATAAACAAACACATCTGACTTCTCTATTTTTAATGACTTCAAACAGCTCTTTTTTATTTTTAGATTCTCTAAGCTTTCTATATTTATTTGCTTTTGTTTTGATGAAATAAGATTCATTCTTCTGTATATAAACATTTATAGAGCCTCCCTTTAACGTTGTAGTATCTTGTTTATTCTCCACATGTCTGCACCATATGGTTGTGTTGAGTATAAATAACATTTTACTATTCTAATTTGCAATATCTTTGTCTCTCTAGATGTTAATTTCATTATCGACGATGTTGAATATATTTTTGATCTAACCTACTCTCTTTCTTTTACTTCTGACCCCATCAGATACAGATTCCTTGTCTCTCTGGGTTCCCTGATGTGTAAGACTGGAGAGTCATGGCCCCTCAGACATCCATTTCTCCAATATATTGTACTATATATGTAGGTGTGTGCATGTTTTCCTTGTGTATGAATACCCAACAATGTGTCTGGTAATAATATGAATGTTTCATCGAAAACAACTTCATGTAGACCCAGTCCAAAATGGGTGCCAGGAAATGTCCTAGGAGGTAAAGGCGACTGGCATGATGCCCCACTGAGTGATCGATATAAATATTGGGTGGGCGCCATGCACCTAATACACTTCAAGGCATATACATTCTTTTGTTCACATCAAGGTACATTGTTTTATAAAGAGAATTTACAATTACTTGGCGCTGTGGCTAACCCACATTCGGAATACAGCTACGGGTTATTTGGCAGCAGACTGCCTAGTGCCGGTCATTCAGAAGGCAATGAACATAAACTTGCCAAGAAATCACAAACAGCCAAAATATTCTGGCCTGTAAAGGATATGCAACTAACATTTTTTACAATTAACATTTGCATATTTACATTCTGGGCATTTACATTTATCAGAAAACGGACTCATCTCAACTTTGTTTATGAAAGCTCTGTGATCATTCAATTACATGAGTAAAGTACATGTGGGTCTCGGTGGCGAAGCTTCAAGTTGTCTGCTCCCACTCTGAAGGTTGTGGGTTTTTTAAAGACTCCACCGTTCAGACCGCAAGTGTAATTTTTCTTTTGGACTCCTGGAGGAACATCACTGAAGCTACAGAGTTTGTGCTTTGTGTGATGCTTTAGGCAGATGGCTTGCCATTTTGTGGACAGAGACTGAGTCAGATATGAATTGAAGTTGATCTTTATCCTTTAACCTTTTATATGTGAAATATGATACTGGCCCATGCCACTGACAATGAAGAAAGTAATTTTTGTGACATTTCGGAAACCTCTGTTTCCCTGTTTAGCTCTCTCTCAAAAACACAAACAGAAATGAGTAACAATTACAAAAATATGTCACTCCACTGGGAGTGTGGAAGCATAGAGGTTAGATGCTTGCCTGCTGGCCTAGCGTTCATGGGTTTGAATCTGCTATGAGATGGATTTTTAAAATTGACCTTGGCACCCAGGTTGACCGAGCCTGAAAGAAGTACCAGGAAATATCTTGGGAAGTAAAGCTGGCCAGTGTGACATTGAACACATCACTCACCATGTGCCAGCATGGTCTTTAATAATATGGGTCTAGCATCACACACCCAATTCACCTGAAGGTGTGCATAAGAGTCATTGACTGACTTATGTCTCACTACAGGAGAAAAGTTTGATAGAGCATGGCGCCATTTTGTTATAGTTTCTCATGTAAGTATGTGTCTATGTAAGAGACAGAGTATTTGAAGGTGAAGATAGAGGTTTCTGGATACTCTACTATAGGGTGTTTGTAAAGTCTCATTACACTTTGTATGTAGAACACATTTGAAAAATGAAGTACATGACATTATCATAAAATGTGGTAAAAAATTCTTTAAATTAGTTACAATAATCTCTGCTATGATCTAACACTGTTTTGGGGAATCTGGAAATTTCCAATGAAGTTTTCATTATAACAGGTGTTGGGAATGTCCACCATGGGCTTCAAGACATGACTGTATACGTTTCTTCATATTGTCAAATACCTTCTGCAACATGTCTGTTGTTATTACTGGAATGGTAATTCTGATTGCTTCTTTCAGGTCCTCAATTGTGTGTAAATTATTTTTGTAAACATTTCATTTCAAGAACTCCCCTAGATAATAATCTAATGCAGTTAGATCTGGAGAACGAGCAGGCAAAATTTCATGTGATTTGCAAACATTTCTTCCAAAAACCGCAGTGATGCTCTAGCAGTGAGTGCAGTTGCACCATCTTGCTGGAACCACGCTTCTTCAGTTTCATGTTCATTCAACTGTTCTAAAAAAGGTTCCGGAATGTCAGTACGGTACCAATTTGCATTTATAGTGTTGTTGAAGAAAATTGACCTAATAGAACATTTTCTACTGATGGCACACCATGCCCCAATTTTCTCATCGTGTAGAGGCACATAATGAAATGTATTGGGATTAAAAGTGCTCCAAATACAATTATTTTGCCTATTAGCATATCCAAATAGATGAAACCTTGCCTTATCAGAGCAGAATGTTACATTGAGAATTGACGCGTCTTCTTTAGCTAAAAAAGCTTGAAACCACGTGGAGTAGTTGACTCCAGAATGATTATCACACAACAGGCATCCTGTATGGATGAAAATTTAATCATTGTTTAAGAATTTTGTGTACCGTGCTCACTGATACTTTCACTTGTTGTGAAATTTTCCATAAGGACTTGCTTGGACTTCAGGATTCTGTCTTGGTTATCTAGACATTTTTCTTCAGACACAGTAGGCCTACCAGATCGCGGAGCATCTTCCACATTTCCCATAGCAAGAAACTTATTCAACAAATTTCTAACCATAATGTGATGAGGAGGTTGTTTATTAGGAAATGTTGCTTTAAATCTTTGAATAACCATCCGTGTTTATCGACCGCCATTTTGAAACACTTATTCAATCCAAATAATTCTTTCTTTCATTGATAACACCATTCTGTTAATAGTGTAAAGAATTACTCCAGCAGGCGACAGCCATTCACTGCATATTGTTTCACGATGGACTGTCAAGCACATTTTTTATGATGTCGTGTACTTCATTTTTAAAATTTGTTCTACATAAAAAGTGTAGATAGACTTTATAAACACCCTGTATATTACTTGTTTAATTGCAACTGCACAAGCCAGCATTGTACTTGACATGTGTTTTCTTAGGTTTGATATTCATGCCAACTGTAATGACAAACCCTGTTGCTTCTCCCCGTAAAGGTAACTGAATGAACATATCATCAACCATCATCCAGTCACCTGTCATGTAGAAAAAATTGTCCCCCAAACCAAAAATGAAATGTTTCGAAATGTCTCTCTATCATAAGCCAGATATTCTCTGTTGTTGTCATGTGTACGTTATTGATCGCTTCTTGAATCCATCCTCACTGTGTTTTTCCTTTTCTCCCCCACCCAGAGCACATCTCTGATTAATAATCTTTTCCAGACTTTCATATCTTTTTACAGGTCCAATTCATTTCAATGTCCTCATTTTTTGTTCGACTTACTAATCAATCTTCTTCAATATTGAGTTTTTGTTGGACAGATTTGTGTGTTCTCCTTTCCGTTCCATAAATTTGTAATCCACTTCTGTTCTGCAAAGGGTCTTCAAATGAAAACCTTAAAAGTGTGATAGAAATTCAGACAAACACGGTGACATAACGAGGACAATTTAAATATGGCCACCCCACTTTTGACAAACATCAAAGAGGATCAGTGTTTTATTATCCATATTTTTATCAATGAAGGGGTGAAACCTGTAGAAATTCATCGCCGAATGAAGGTCCAGTATGGTAAGGCATGCCTGTCAGTCCAGCATGTGTATGAGTGGAGTAGAAAGTTTCAAAACTTCTGTAACAGACTGTTCACGACTGGGTCAGGCACAACAAGTAGTGCCCCAGAGTTGATGTTTCTACAGGAATCCAAGCACTTTATCGGCATTGGAGGACTTGTAATGAATGCAGAGGTGACTACATTGAAAAATGATACATCTGTTCTTTACTTTTTCAGAATATGTTCATTCACTCACTCATTCACGCTCGCTCTCTCTGTCTCTCTCTCACTTGCACACATGCACCTACATGCGCGCAAACACAAAATTTAAGGTTTTCATTTGAAGCCCTCTCGTATTTATATTCAAAGGCAAGGGAACATGTGAATTGAAGAAAAATAGTATTCATAAACCTGTGGCTGGCTGTAAACGTGTTTGCTCGATGACTGAACTCTTCTTGTGCATCATGGGAGCTGGAATGTGATGTTGAATGAAGCTGCGAGCATACGGCAGTGCTGTGTTGACCGGTGTTTCTGCAACAATCATTGAAATAACAAGGTCAACATCAGTAGTGCATGTCATGTTTTGGTCAAGGATCACTTTCACTGTACCCTCATATCTCTTTAAGTGCTCCAGTCTCCTTCCACTGATCACACCCTCATATCTCTTTAAGTGCTCCAGTCTCCTTCCATTGATCACAGCCACATATCTCTTTAAGTGCTCCAGTCTCCTTCCACTGATCACACTCACATAACTCTTTAAGTGCTCCAGTCTCCTTCCATTGATCACACTCACATATCTCTTTAAGTGTTCCAGTCTCCATCCATTGATCACACCCATATATCTCTTTAAGTGCTCCAGTCTCCTTCCATTGATCACACCCACATATCTCTTTAAGTGCTCCAGTCTCCTTCCATTGATCACACCCACATATCTCTTTAAGTGCTCCAGTCTCCTTCCATTGATCACACCCACATAACTCTTTAAGTGCTCCAGTCTCCTTCCATTGATCACACCCACATATCTCTTTAAGTGCTCCAGTCTCCTCCCATTGATCACACCCACATATCTCTTTAAGTGCTCCAGTCCCCTTCCACTGATCACACCCTCATATCTCTTTAAGTGCTCCAGTCTCCTTCCATTAATCACACCCATTTATCTCTTTAAGTGCTCCAGTCTCCTTCCACTGACCACACCCTCATATCTCTTTAAGTGCTCTATTATCCTTCCATTGATCACACCCATATATCTCTTTAAGTGCTCCAGTCTCCTTCCATTGATCACACCCATATATCTCTTTAAGTGCTCCAGTCTCCTTCCATTGATCTTGATCACACCGTCATATCTCTTTAAGTGCTCCAGTCTCCTTCCATTGATCACACCCATATATCTCTTTAAGTGCTCCAGTCTCCTTCCATTGATCACACCCATATATCTCCTTAAGTGCTCCAGTCTCCTTCCATTGATCACACCCATATATCTCTTTAAGTGCTCCAGTCTCCTTCCATTGATCACACCCATATATCTCTTTAAGTGCTCCAGTCTCCACCTATTGATCACACAATGAGACACAGTGCAGTACACAAACTCCAAAGTACAGACAAGGATCTAAATATGTGTACATCCAGAATCACATTTTTGTAGGTAGCTTTTCAGGTTTCTCTGAAACAATTTTCTTTAAAATATTATTCTCAACTGGATTCAATACCTGAAACTTTTAGAAGCTAACAATGACACACGTCCTCTAAGCCACTACAACACTAGCCATTGTCACCTTGTGTCAAGGTAGTGTAACGATGAACTCTACTGCGACTTACTTCTTCTTCATTCCTCTTCTGAAGTGGGTGTGTCACATCTAGTTATGGACTGCAAAGGTCAGAATGTCTGACTTCAGTGTGCAATTTTTAAAGCTTTTACTTCGTCTAGACAGATTCTATCCAAAGTCGCAGGTTCTATCTACTCACGGGTAGGTTTACTCTTTCTAACAATGTTTCCAGGGGTGATCTTACAGTCTACTCTTTGCAATTTCCAACTGCCATGAAATTTGTAATGTGCAAAACTTGAACACTTGACCTCATTGTTTTTGGAACTTATCCAAGAAAGCTAGGTATCCAATCTGACTACTCATGTAATGAGGTGGTCATGTGATATCTTTAGATACCAAATGTTCTTTAGAAATTTCCCAGCCCTATGTAGGGATTGAACCTGGTACCTTCTGAGACTGAGGTGGACAGCGTAACATCTCAGCTCAGCCATGGCTCCCCCTGCTGCTATTTACATGATAATTTACGTGGAATTTTCTAGAACAACAGTATCAATGCTAAGGAGAATTATGTGTGTCTGCTGGCATGTTGTGTGGAATACAAATCTAGAGATTTCTTCTGCTGCCTTTCATCTTCCAATAGAGCATAGGCTCTTAACCAGCTCAAGCCAATCCCTTTGTAAACTTGTTCATGACTGGTTGGATTTTGCAGCTAAAGTTTTCAACGGAATGAGGTAGCCAATCACACGCTAACCCTTCTTAGTCACCTCTTATGGTATGCATGGTAAGTTGCAGTGTTAATTAATATTCCTTGCTTCCGGTAACCCACAGATAAAATTAGAGGTATAGATGAAAGTAATTAAAGTGATTTACATAGGTCAGCATGGCTGAATGGATAAGAACGCATGTTCTTAAACATCCGGTGTGCTGATGCCAAGGTAAAGGGTTCAATCCCTACATCAGACAGTTGGACTAAAATGTTGACCTATCATCCTTGACTTGGGGATGTAAATTACAAGTACCTCTGAAGTGGGTTCGCCTGATAGCGAGGGACACTGTTAACAGGGAAAGCTAATCCACACGCAAAGTTCAGTCTAGCACTACTAGATGTAGAATCTGTGGACTACACTTGAGCTCAAAGTAAGCTACTGCAACAACAACAACAAACAAAAACAAACAGAAAAAACAACAATAATAAAAGTGATTGACCTTTTCTCTGGATGGTAATGGAAGCTTATTGGTTCTGTTTTTCTTTCCCCTGCAGACCGCACCCCTTTGTCTACAAACAATTTTGTGTTGGGCAAGGACTGTGTCAGAGACATTTTTGAGGCAATGCTAGAACCTCGACTGCCTTCTAAGTAACTTGAGTGTGGAGCTTTTGGCTTTGGAAGAAGTACGCATTTATCACCAGCAGAAGTTTGAAATCTGAGATCTGGTGTGCTCTGAGTGGTCTCGTGACCATTATCCAAGTTAGAATAGAAGGCATCTTTGCGTACTGTTTCCTGTGAGTCTAGTTTCTCGAGTTTACAATTCCTGACTAACTGTAATTTTCTTGGTACAAATGTTGTGTTAGATCGTTCCACTCGCAGTGTATGATTTATGTTATTATGCATTCGTGAATGGATTAGGGCCATTTTGGTGGGGTCATCAGATCCAACGGCATCAAGTTCCAAGTTCTGGTCATCGCCACCATGAATTGAAATGTAGCTGAGGGTTATAGAAGGTGAAGGTTTCAAAAGTTCACTAGTATGAGATGCAAAAAACTTGTGATTTAGATTAGTGCCTGATCGCTGATGTGAGTCAGTGGTTAAAAGCCTCACAGTTTTATTAGGTGATGAGTGCCCCAGTGTTTTAATTGACCTAGGATTCACATTCTCCTTTTTGGTGCTAACATCTTTTATGGGTGACTTTGTTTTCTGTGGAATAATAAAATATTAATATTATTTTTCATATTAATTGAAATAAAATATTGGTAGTATGTAAATCTCTTGTGTGGATGTGTAAGTTGAGGGAAACAATCACATTTTCCAAGAATAAGTTTAGGAGAGGCCACAATATGTAAATAACATTAAGCAAGATACATGCTTTGAGGTGTACTGGGTGTAGAGGGCAAAGTAAAGTACCTTTTCTCATGCTTTGAGATGCACTGGGCCTATGGTGGCAGCCATAGGATTCTGATAAACCAATCAACATTCAAGCGGTGATGTGGTCAATATCAAGCCGGCCACCTTTACTTTGCCCATCTTGTCCAGGTACCCATGTGGGGCCATGGCCACGGTCATCAACCAGTATGGTCACTGCTATGAAGGAAAGCAATGGCAAACTACCTTCTCTACATTTGCCTAAAAAATCATGTTTCGACAATTCATAGAGAATTAGAGAAACGGCATAAATGGGTGCTCAATAGGAATTTTCACCTGGTAGGGGTAGTCATGAAAAGAAATAAATTGGAGAACTGGGGTGACAACTGGCAAGATTGAGGGGACAAGAACAATGGGAATGCAGAGAAGAAAATACCTGGATGGCTTGACCATGTGGTATGGTCAAGACAAGAACACAGAGGTGATCGAGGACTCTGGTGATCGTGTGAGATGGCAAAACATGACTGCCCATGCTTATCTGCATGGCACATGATGATGATGGTGATGTTAGGCTGGGCTGGCCTAGAAGCCTGGGTCAATGTCACAAATCCACCTTGGTACACATTTGAACCTATGACCACCGAGCCAGCAGGCAAGCGTGCTAGCCACTATGCTACCACAGCTCCAGCAAGGCCACAAAGCTAGATTTATCTTGATCAAGCCAAGAATGCAGTCTAATTATATGTCAGTAAACAAAACAGACTGAACAGTCCCCTAGATTTATCTTGATCAAGCCAAGAAAGCAGTCTAGTTCTATGTCAGAAAACAAAACAGACTGAACAGTCCCCTAGATTTATCTTGATCAAGCCAAGAATGCAGTCTAATTCTATGTCAGAAAACAAAACAGACTGAAGTCCCCTAGATTTATCTTGATCAAGCCAAGAATGCAGTCTAATTCTATGTCAGAAAACAAAACAGACTGAAGTCCCCTAGATTTATCTTGATCAAGCCAAGAAAGCAGTCTAATTCTATGTCAGAAAACAAAACAGACTGAACAGTCCCCTAGATTTATCTTGATCAAGCCAAGAAAGCAGTCTAGTTCTATGTCAGAAAACAAAACAGACTGAACAGTCCCCTAGATTTATCTTGATCAAGCCAAGAATGCAGTCTAATTCTATGTCAGTAAACAAAACAGACTGAACAGTCCCCTAGATTTATCTTGATCAAGCCAAGAAAGCAGTCTACTTCTATGTCAGAAAACAAAACAGACTGAACAGTCCCCTAGATTTATCTTGATCAAGCCAAGAATGCAGTCTAATTCTATGTCAGTAAACAAAACATTCTGAACAGTCCCCTAGATTTATCTTGATCGAGCCAAGAAAGCAGTCTAGTTCTATGTCAGAAAACAAAACAGACTGAACAGTCCATTAGATTTATCTTGATCAAGCCAAGAATGCAGTCTAATTCTATGTCAGTAAACAAAACAGACTGAACAGTCCCCTAGATTTATCTTGATCAAGCCAAGAATGCAGTCTAATTCTATCTCAGTAAACAAAACAGACTGAACAGTCCCCTTGATTTATCTTGATCAAGCCAAGAATGCAGTCTAATTCTATGTCAGAAAACAAAACAGACTGAAGTCCCCTAGATTTATCTTGATCAAGCCAAGAATGCAGTCTAATTCAATGTCAGAAAAAACAGACTGATGTCCCCTAGATTTATCTTGATCAAGCCAAGAAAGCAGTCTAGTTCTATGTAAGAAAACAAAACAGACTGAAGTCCCCTAGATTTATCTTGATCAAGCCAAGAATGCAGTCTAATTCTATGTCAGAAAACAAAACAGACTGAAGTCCCCTAGATTTATCTTGATCAAGCCAAGAATGCAGTCTAATTCTATGTCAGTAAACAAAACAGAATGAACAGTCCCCTAGATTTATCTTGATCAAGCCAAGAATGAGGTCTAATTCTATGTCAGTAAACAAAACAGACTGAACAGTCCCCTAGATTTATCTTGATCAAACCAAGAATGCAGTCTAGTTCTGTGTCAGAAAATAAAAGAGACAACAGTCCCCTAGATTTATCTTGATCAAGCCAAGAAAGCAGTCTAGTTCTATGTCAGAAAACAAAACAGACTGAACAGTCCACTAGATTTATCTTGATCAAGCCAAGAATGCAGTCTAGTTCTGTGTCAGAACACAAAACAGACTGAAGAGTCCCGTAGATTTATCTTGATTAAGCCAAGAATGCAGTCTAGTTCTGTGTCAGAACACAAAACAGACTGAAGTCCCCTAGATTTATCTTGATCAAGCCAAGAATGCAGTCTAGTTCTATGCCACAAAACAAAACAGACTGAACAGTCCCCTAGATTTATCTTGATCACACCTAGAAAGCAGTCTAGTTCTATGTCAGAAAACAAAACAGACTGAACAGTCCCCTAGATTTATCTTGATCAAACCAAGAATGCAGTCTAGTTCTATGTCAGAAAACAAAACAGACTGAACAGTCCCCTAGATTTATCTTGATCAAGCCAAGAAAGCAGTCTAGTTCTATGTCAGAAAACAAAACAGACTGAACAGTCCACTAGATTTATCTTGATCAAACCAAGAAAGCAGCCTAGTTCTATGTCAGAAAACAAAACAGACTGAACAGTCCCCTAGATTTATCTTGATCAAACCAAGAATGCAGTCTAGTTCTGTGTCAGAAAACAAAACAAAATAAACAGTCCCTCCCCTAGATTTATCTTGATCAAGCCAAGAATGCAGTCTAGTTCTGTGTCAGAAAACAAAACAAACTGAACAGCCCCTAGATTTATCTTGATCAAGCCAAGAATGCAGTCTAGTTCTATGTCAGAAAACAAAACAGACTGAACAGTCCCCTAGATTTATCTTGATCAAGCCAAGAAAGCAGTCTAGTTCTATGTCAGAAAACAAAACAGACTGAAGTCCCCTAGATTTATCTTGATCAAGCCAAGAAAGCAGTCTAGTTCTATGTCAGAAAACAAAACAAACTGAACAGTCCCCTAGATTTATCTTGATCAAGCCAAGAAAGCAGTCTAGTTCTATGTCAGAAAACAAAACAGACTGAACAGTCCCCTAGATTTATCTTGATCAAGCCAAGAAAGCAGTCTAGTTCTATGTCAGAAAACAAAACAGACTGAACAGTCCCCTAGATTTATCTTGATCAAGCCAAGAATGCAGTCTAATTCTATGTCAGAAAACAAAACAGACTGAAGTCCCCTAGATTTATCTTGATCAAGCCAAGAATGCAGTCTAATTCTATGTCAGAAAACAAAACAGACTGAAGTCCCCTAGATTTATCTTGATCAAGCCAAGAATGCAGTCTAGTTCTGTGTCAGAACAGAAAACAGACTGAACAGTCCCCTAGAATTATCTTGATCAAGCCAAGAATGCAGTCTAGTTCTGTGTCAGAACACAAAACAGACTGAACAGTCCCCTAGATTTATCTTGATCAAGCCAAGAATGCAGTCTAGTTCTATGTCAGAAAACAAAACAGACTGAAGTCCCCTAGATTTATCTTGATCAAGCCAAGAATGCAGTCTAGTTCTATGCCACAAAACAAAACAGACTGAACAGTCCCCAAGATTTATTTTTATCAAACCAAGAATGAAGTCTAGTTCTATGTCAGAAAACAAAACAGACTGAACTGTCCCCTAGATTTATCTTGATCAAGCCAAGAAAGCAGTCTAGTTCTATGTCAGAAAACAAAACAGACTGAACAGTCCCCTAGATTTATCTTGATCAAACCTAGAAAGCAGTCTAGTTCTATGTCAGAAAACAAAACAGACTGAACAGTCCCCTAGATTTATCTTGATCAAACCAAGAATGCAGTCTAGTTCTGTGTCAGAAAATAAAACAGACAACAGTCCGCTAGATTTATCTTGATCAAACCAAGAAAGCAGTCTAGTTCTATGTCAGAAAACAAAACAGACTGAACAGTCCCCTAGATTTATCATGATCAAACCAAGAATGCAGTCTAGTTCTGTGTCAGAAAACAAAACAGAATGAACAGTAACTCCCCTAGATTTATCTTGATCAAGCCAAGAATGCAGTCTAGTTCTGTGTCAGAAAACAAAACAGACTGAACAGTCCCCTAGATTTATCTTGATCAAGCCAAGAAAGCAGTCTAGTTCTATGTCAGAAAACAAAACAGACTGAACAGTCCACTAGATTTATCTTGATCAAACCAAGAAAGCAGTCTAGTTCTATGTCAGAAAACAAAACAGACTGAACAGTCCCCTAGATTTATCTTGATCAAACCAAGAATGCAGTTTAGTTCTGTGTCAGAAAACAAAACAAAATGAACAGTCCCTCCCCTAGATTTATCTTGATCAAGCCAAGAATGCAGTCTAGTTCTGTGTCAGAACACAAAACAGACTGAAGAGTCCCCTAGATTTATCTTGATTAAGCCAAGAATGCAGTCTAGTTCTGTGTCAGAACACAAAACAGACTGAACAGTCCCCTAGATTTATCTTGATCAAGCCAAGAATGCAGTCTAGTTCTATGTCAGAAAACAAAACAGACTGAACAGTCCCCTAGATTTATCTTGATCAAGCCAAGAAAGCAGTCTAGTTCTATGTCAGAAAACAAAACAGACTGAAGTCCCCTAGATTTATCTTGATCAAGCCAAGAAAGCAGTCTAGTTCTATGTCAGAAAACAAAACAAACTGAACAGTCCCCTAGATTTATCTTGATCAAGCCAAGAAAGCAGTCTAGTTCTATGTCAGAAAACAAAACAGACTGAACAGTCCCCTAGATTTATCTTGATCAAGCCAAGAAAGCAGTCTAGTTCTATGTCAGAAAACAAAACAGACTGAACAGTCCCCTAGATTTATCTTGATCAAGCCAAGAATGCAGTCTAATTCTATGTCAGAAAACAAAACAGACTGAAGTCCCCTAGATTTATCTTGATCAAGCCAAGAATGCAGTCTAATTCTATGTCAGAAAACAAAACAGACTGAAGTCCCCTAGATTTATCTTGATCAAGCCAAGAATGCAGTCTAGTTCTGTGTCAGAACAGAAAACAGACTGAACAGTCCCCTAGAATTATCTTGATCAAGCCAAGAATGCAGTCTAGTTCTGTGTCAGAACACAAAACAGACTGAACAGTCCCCTAGATTTATCTTGATCAAGCCAAGAATGCAGTCTAGTTCTATGTCAGAAAACAAAACAGACTGAAGTCCCCTAGATTTATCTTGATCAAGCCAAGAATGCAGTCTAGTTCTATGCCACAAAACAAAACAGACTGAACAGTCCCCAAGATTTATTTTTATCAAACCAAGAATGAAGTCTAGTTCTATGTCAGAAAACAAAACAGACTGAACTGTCCCCTAGATTTATCTTGATCAAGCCAAGAAAGCAGTCTAGTTCTATGTCAGAAAACAAAACAGACTGAACAGTCCCCTAGATTTATCTTGATCAAGCCAAGAATGCAGTCTAGTTCTATGTCAGAAAACAAAACAGACTGAACAGTCCCCTAGATTTATCTTGATCAAGCCAAGAAAGCAGTCTAGTTCTATGTCAGAAAACAAAACAGACTGAACAGTCCCCTAGATTTATCTTGATCAAACCTAGAAAGCAGTCTAGTTCTATGTCAGAAAACAAAACAGACTGAACAGTCCCCTAGATTTATCTTGATCAAACCAAGAATGCAGTCTAGTTCTGTGTCAGAAAATAAAACAGACAACAGTCCGCTAGATTTATCTTGATCAAACCAAGAAAGCAGTCTAGTTCTATGTCAGAAAACAAAACAGACTGAACAGTCCCCTAGATTTATCATGATCAAACCAAGAATGCAGTCTAGTTCTGTGTCAGAAAACAAAACAGAATGAACAGTAACTCCCCTAGATTTATCTTGATCAAGCCAAGAATGCAGTCTAGTTCTGTGTCAGAAAACAAAACAGACTGAACAGTCCCCTAGATTTATCTTGATCAAGCCAAGAAAGCAGTCTAGTTCTATGTCAGAAAACAAAACAGACTGAACAGTCCACTAGATTTATCTTGATCAAACCAAGAAAGCAGTCTAGTTCTATGTCAGAAAACAAAACAGACTGAACAGTCCCCTAGATTTATCTTGATCAAACCAAGAATGCAGTCTAGTTCTGTGTCAGAAAACAAAACAAAATGAACAGTCCCTCCCCTAGATTTATCTTGATCAAGCCAAGAATGCAGTCTAGTTCTGTGTCAGAAAACAAAACAAACTGAACAGCCCCTAGATTTATCTTGATCAAGCCAAGAATGCAGTCTAGTTCTGTGTCAGAACACAAAACAGACTGAAGAGTCCCCTAGATTTATCTTGATTAAGCCAAGAATGCAGTCTAGTTCTGTGTAAGAACACAAAACAGACTGAACAGTCCCCTAGATTTATCTTGATCAAGCCAAGAAAGCAGTCTAGTTCTATGTCAGAAAACAAAACAGACTGAAGTCCCCTAGATTTATCTTGATCAAGCCAAGAAAGCAGTCTAGTTCTATGTCAGAAAACAAAACAAACTGAACAGTCCCCTAGATTTATCTTGATCAAGCCAAGAAAGCAGTCTAGTTCTATGTCAGAAAACAAAACAGACTGAACAGTCCCCTAGATTTATCTTGATCAAGCCAAGAAAGCAGTCTAGTTCTATGTCAGAAAACAAAACAGACTGAACAGTCCCCTAGATTTATCTTGATCAAGCCAAGAATGCAGTCTAATTCTATGTCAGAAAACAAAACAGACTGAAGTCCCCTAGATTTATCTTGATCAAGCCAAGAATGCAGTCTAATTCTATGTCAGAAAACAAAACAGACTGAAGTCCCCTAGATTTATCTTGATCAAGCCAAGAATGCAGTCTAGTTCTGTGTCAGAACACAAAACAGACTGAACAGTCCCCTAGATTTATCTTGATCAAGCCAAGAAAGCAGTCTAGTTCTATGTCAGAAAACAAAACAGACTGAACAGTCCCCTAGATTTATCTTGATCAAACCAAGAAAGCAGTCTAGTTCTATGTCAGAAAACAAAACAAAATGAACAGTCCCCTAGATTTATCTTGATCAAACCAAGAATGCAGTCTAGTTCTGTGTCAGAAAACAAAACAGACAACAGTCCCCTAGATTTATCTTGATCAAGCCAAGAAAGCAGTCTAGTTCTATGTCAGAAAACAAAACATACTGAACAGTCCACTAGATTTATCTTGATCAAACCAAGAAAGCAGTCTAGTTCTATGCCAGAAAACAAAACAGACTGAACAGTCCCCTAGATTTATCTTGATCAAACTAAGAATGCAGTCTAGTTCTGTGTCAGAAAACAAAACAGAATGAACAGTCCCTCCCCTAGATTTATCTTGATCAAGCCAAGAATGCAGTCTAGTTCTGTGTCAGAAAACAAAACAGACTGAACAGTCCCCTAGATTTATCTTGATCATGCCAAGAATGCAGTCTAGTTCTATGTCAGAAAACAAAACACTGAACAGTCCCCTAGATTTATCTTGATCAAACCAAGAATGCAGTATAGTTCTATGTCAGAAAACAAAACAGACTGAACAGTCCCCTAGATTTATCTTGATCAAACCAAGAATGCAGTCTAGTTCTGTGTCAGCAAACAAAACAGTCCCTCCCCTAGATTTATCTTGATCAAGCCAAGAATGCAGTCTAGTTCTGTGTCAGAAAACAAAACAGACTGAACAGTCCCCTAGATTTATCTTGATCAAGCCAAGAATGCAGTCTAGTTCTATGTCAGAAAACAAAACAGACTGAACAGTCCCCTAGATTTATCTTGATCAAGCCAAGAAAGTAGTCTAGTTCTGTGTCAGAAAACAAAACAGACTGAACAGTCCCCTAGATGTATCTTGATCAAGCCAAGAATGCAGTCTAGTTCTATGTCAGAAAACAAAACAGACAAGTCCCCTAGATTTATCTTGATCAAGCCAAGAATGCAGTCTAGTTCTGTGTCAGAAAACAAAACAGACTGAACAGTCCCCTAGATTTATCTTGATCAAGCCAAGAATGCAGTATAGATCTATGTCAGAAAACAAAACAGACAACAGTCCCCTAGATTTATCTTGATCAAGCCAAGAATGCAGTCTAGTTCTATGTCAGAAAACAAAACAGACAGCGCTGCTATAGCTATCCCTTTAGCCCTGATTTCTTCATTTCTTCATTTCTCTCTTCTTGATACATTAAGTATTCTTCTCAGGAATCTCATTTCAGTTGTTGTGATATTTCTTTTCTCTTTTTCTGTCATTATCCAGGATTAGCATTGGTAGCATAGAGTTGGTAGGAAGATTGTGTTGTAGAGCGCTTTCGAAGTAACTATTGATACATGTTTGTTCATTAGTAGTGGTGCCATTTGTCCATTACTGGATACTTCTAAGAATGTATGTGAAATTACCTAAACAGCAAAAGGTGGCAAGGAAGGAAACTGGTGAGCCTACTTTACTTTGTCACAACCTAGCATATGTGTAAACCGAACACTGCATGCCTCTAAGGTGATAACTGCCATGGGTTTATTTAATTTATGTGATCTACACTGAATTAATATACACAATTCTCTCTAACTCTCTCTCTCTCTATTTTATTCTTTCTCACTCTTTCTCACACTCTATTTTTCTCTCACTCTCACTCTCTTTCACCCACACACCTGAGTCTGGCTTGGCGGACAGCCATCCTTGCCTTTGTCTGCACTAGCTTGTATTTGATGACAGCCGTCTGCTGGAATTATATCATTTGCAAAGAAATGGTATTGACACATACAATAAAACTTTACAATGAAATGTCAATGAAGTGTACAATTAAATATAAATGAAATACACACAGTTGCACCAGGGTGACTGATACACAGAAATATCAACAGCATTTGGCAATATAATATACAAATGGTAATTAACTAGCAAAGAATAAACCTCAAATGAGGGAAAAATGACAAACATACAATAAAATACAACTGCCGAGAAGGATAACTCCACATATGGGCACACAACAAAGCAGAAAGAAGTCTCGTTAGACACCTAGCAGTCCCTAATAATCAGGATTATATTAATGAAATATAACACAGCCCCACCAAGATCTTCAGACTGAGAACAAACTATTCTACACCAGACTGGCACCTTGCCATCTTGACAGACAATAGTTTGTAAAATAGAGTTATCTCTCGATAACACAAAGCCTGGGCTGAATTTAGAGACCATGTGTTGCCCATGCAGCATGATCCCTATCTCGGCCTGCCTAATGTACTCCAGAGGAAAGGCAACACCAATACATCTGGAACAAGTCAAGCTGCAGAAGCTGCCAGATCAATAAAGCAATGCTCTAACTGTCTGCCTGTCGGAGCTTCCATCCTAGACCAGTTGCCGACCAAGGCTTAGGGCCTGGTCTGCCCTGCCATGACATTTAGTCTTTAGGTTTCATTTCCTTGCACCAGGGTAAGGCTTGTACACTCCCAATTGCAATCGTCCACCCAAAGCCGTTGGTACAATCTAAGGTTTTCAGGTTTGGTGAGCGCTGCCCAACATTCAGTGCTAACAGAAAGCAAGTAGTACCATCTACTGTCATACGGTAGCTCAGTCATATCTGACTAAGACCTGACATAATATTCTACACTTAATGACTGCATAAAAAAGAAGGACAAATAAATGGTAGTCGTATTGAGACAGTTGAATATCGTCCACTATTATGTCCTGTGCATTAGGGAACAATCCATCAATCAATCAATCAATCAATCATGTGCCATGCCGGAAAGCGTGCGCGGTCATGACTCGCCATTTCACTCGATCACCAGTGTCATGGATCAGCTCAGTGTTCCTGTCTCGTCCATGCCATGTGGCCAAGCCATCCAGGTATTTTCCTCTCGGTCTGCCTCTTGGTCTGTTTCCTTCGATCTTGCCAGTTGTCACCAAGTTCTCCAATCCATTTCTTCTCATAACATGTCAAAAAAAATTTGACTGTCTATGTCTAATTTCTCTAATCAGTTTACGATGTTCATTTGTCTCCTGTAGTACTTGGTCATTGGTTTTTCTGTCTGTCCATGGTATTCTTTGCATTTTCCTCAGAAACCACATTTCTGCAGCCATCAGATGTTTTTCAGCTTGACTGCCCATTGTCCAAGTTTCACATCCATACAAAAGTACTGGCTCTATGTATCCCCTCAACACTCTTTTTCTCATTTCAATTGACATCTTTTTATTGGTCAGAATGTTTTTCATCTTGCTAAAGGCTACTTTCACCATGGCGATTCTTGTTCTAATCTCTTCAAGGCATCTCCCATCAGATGTTATGACTGTTCCAAGATAATTGTACCGATTCACTTGTTGAAGAATATTTCCATTTACTTGTATATTACATTGTGGCACTTCTTCCTTCCTAGTGACGACCATAACCTGAGTCTTTTTACAATTTAATTCTAACCCCAGTTGCTCACTGTGTACAACAACCGCATCTACTAATTGTTGCAGGTCCTGCGCATTGTCTGCAATTAATACTGTATCATCTGCATATCTAATGTTATTGATGTTTCGTCCTCCAATGCTGATTCCATTTATATCCTCTACATTTCTGAAAATATTTTCACTGTATAGTGAAAAAAGATCTGGAGACATCACACATCCCTGCCTAACACCTCTTTTAATTGGCTGATACTGTCCCACTTCATTATCAATCCTTATTGCAGCTTGTTGTTTCCAATATGTTTTTTATAAGTCACTTCCGGTACAATGGCAACAGGATGACGCATACTTTTCGGGGGGAACGCTATTTAGTGTTTTCCTTTAGATTTTGTGTGATTTCCTATGGATTTCCTGCGAATAGTGTTTTCCTGTGGATTATGTGATGTTATTTTGTGCTCTTTTATTGGCAGGTGGTGGATGAAATTTGAGGGCAGCCGACAGATATTCATTGGTCATGGTCTCGAATTCACGACGGCAGGCAGAAGAGCTCTTCTTGAGTCAATGGCTGCGGTCTCCGACCAGTACGGTCACTGCCATAGAGGAAAGCAACGGCAAACTACCTCTTTAAAAGTGCCTAGTATATCATGATTCGCTTAAAGACTGATCATCGCAAGACAAGGACAGAGACGTTAAAAAATCCATCAACAGTGGGAAAATACAGCAAAATACAAACATTTGTGTTTCACGACGCACTGCAAACACAAAACATTGTATCTGTCAGTGTCAGTGAGTGGGGGGAATGGAGTGGGGGGGGGGGGGAGTGGAGTGGGGGAGTGGAGTGGGGGGAGTGGAGTGACTGAGTGGAGTAAGTGGAGTGTGAGAGAGAGAGAGAGAGAGAGAGAGAGAGAGAGAGAGAGAGAGAGAGAGAGAGAGAGAGAGAGAGAGAGAGAGAGAGAGAGAGAGAGAGAGTGTGCGTTTTTTTTTTTGCTGACTCTGAACCAGCAGCGCACCAGACGTTTGAGTTGTTGAGCCAGGAAGCGACATCACTGCACTCAGGGCATTCCTATAAGCGCATAGTCCTCATCTTCAACAGCCAGCGTAGAGTTCCAATACTAATGGTGCCCGCTGCAATCTGATTATATGTCCGTCTTGCTTTACCTCTGAGTGACAACTGTCGACCAGATCCTCTGACAACCCCTTGCTGCTGCATTCTTTCTAGACCATGATAATTCATCTGTTCTTCTGCATTAATCACATTCTCGAAGAGGTGGTTCAACCCTTACACTGGCATTAGGTAAGACTTAAACATTGACTTCTTGTTCAGAAATCATTGACGAACTACTGAATGAAAGAAGAAGCATAGAACTAAAGTAACTATATAATATTAAAGGATCCTTTTTGCATGCCTTTAGCATATGGTTCTAGCCCCAAATTTGTATAGATCAACTGGCACTCGAGGGATGATGTAGACGATATCACATTGACAACTTTTACCTCCTGAAACATTTTCTGGTACCTATTTTAAGCTGGGTCGACCTAGGAGCTCAGTTCAATTTTTAAAATTTCTCCATTTTTACATTATACAAATCAGACATACATACAGATTTTTAAAATGCCTCACTGCACATTCAAACCCTAGAACCACCGGGCCAGCATGCTCGTGTGCTAGCCACTTCATTACTCCAGCAGACAACCATCAAAACAGCAATTAGTTATTTTATCTTTGCATCCTAAAACATGTTCCAAAGCAGAATCCTTCTATGAGTCTGGGATATGATAGGGCCTTCACATTTTGTAGGCCAGAATGCACTGAGGAATAGGCGGCCAGTCTTTTCCACTGTTGGCAGACAACGAATGCAGGCGTCAAACTCTCGCCCAATCATGCTAATGAAATTATCAGCGCAGCTCCCGATCAACTACACTAATGTGCTTGCCACATGTCTGTTAACTATTCCCAAATTATTGATGGCATGTGTAGCAACTGACTGGGCTTAATTCTCACATAATGCTTCAAACCTATCTGTTATTTCCACCCTCTCACTCAACCACCCACCCACATACAAAACTGTTCTGTACAGACACAAACAGGCAACATAAATTAATCTACAGTTTTGGTTATTAATATTTAGAATCAAAAGCAAGCTGTATAACAAACCAGACACATACCTGAAACAGAACCGTCAGTGCTTGGGGGTGACTCACTTCCCTGGATTTCCAGAGAGAAACAGATTTTTTGTTTAAGTGACAAATCTATCCAACTAGTTTCATTTTGCTTGTAAATAAAACAACTATTAATCTTTAAAAATAGGAAATAAAAACAGTCAGGTATGTGTAACTCCTGCAGGTTGCTTGAGGTTGCGGTTTCTTTTTCAAATGCTTTTATCTGTTTAACATCAGATACACTGCACTTTGCATATTTCTACAAAAGTATATTGTGTATTTATTCTTCTTATATTTTAAAACATGACTTTCGCTTATCAGAAAAAATAAATACATATTTTTATTAATCTTACATAAGTTTTAACAACTAAGACTGAGTTTCAAATGAAAACCTTAAATGTGTATTTTTTTTTTGGTGAATATATTCTGAAAAAGTAAAGAACAAATGCATAATGTTTCAATGTAGTAACCACTGCGTTCAATGCCTCCAGATAAAGTACAGATAAAGTGCTTGGATTACTGTAGAAAAAAAATTCTCTTGGTCGCTTGTTAACTACTCTGCGGTCAGTACTCGGTGTACCTGACAGAAGTCCCACCATTTTGAAACTTCCTACTCCACTCATACGCTTGCTGGACTGACATGCATGCATCTTCATACTGGACCTTCATTCGCAGATGAATTTCTATAGGTTTCACCCCTTTACTGATCAAAAACAGATAATAGAATGCTGCTCTTCTTGGTGCATGTCAAAAGTGGGATGGTGATCTTTAAACTGTTCTTACGATGTAAGTCTTCATCTACACTGTGATGTCACATGTTTAACACTCTTGATATCCTTAACAACAATATTGACAAGTTACAAGACAATGGCATGGTTATTGTAACTTTTATCACACTTTAAAGGTTTTCATGTGAAGCCTCCTCATATATTATCTCATTTAAAGGCATGAAATATGCTATTTAAACATTACATTTTAAAAAAATACAGTCAGTATAATTTATAACTATTAACTTCTAAAATGTTTTCTACCTTTGCACTATGAATACTACTTGATCTGGTATCACTTGTTTTTGTTTTCTTGTGGATTGCTGCTTTTTGAAACTCCTCTTCCTTTTTTGGTGTCTGGTAGAGAGGAAGTCTATCTGGATCATCTGCAGATTTTTATGAAATAAAGCCTACTGAACATATCCAACTAAGATCAAATAAAGCCCAGTATTGGTAATGTTTTGAAGAAGAAGAAAAAAACAATAAAACAGATACACACAAGGTCTTTTAAAATAGCATCAGAACTTTGACCAGGAACAATACAATTACACAACTGGAGATCTGAACCATAATTCCTTTTAAAGTACTCTCCAAGGGACTTTACAAACCTCTCCCAGCCATTGTTGGAAGTGTTTCAGAATTGACTCTTTAGGAATGGAGTATAGCATGACCATTGCTCTCCACATAGTGTCTTCTCATGACTCAAGTCGAGTCCTTTCAGTGGTATTTTCAACTTAGGGAACAGCCAACAATCACAAGGAGCCTTGTCGGGAGAGCAGGGAACCTGATGAACTAGAGCAATATTGTGTTTGGCCAAGAAAGTCTGAAACAGAAGCCAAGAATGCAAACAAACAGACTTGTGGTTAAAAGGAAATTAGCAGATCCATCATGCTAACGCACCTGCCCATTCTATGCAGATATGCAGAATCACACCTTTTTATTTAATTAGTGATTTAGTTAACTAGTGGGGATCATCATCATTTCACTCTAGATGGGTCTGCAGATGCTTCGATCTCATCTCTGACATCCTCGCCAGCCTGCGGGGACTGATCACACCAGATCTATGTTGACTGATCAGGTGTCTTGAGCCCTTGTAAGAATATTTGTGTCTAGCTTCACTCCCATCTCCTTCACTCTGGATAAGGAAGTGGATTCATACATGTCTTTGAAGACATCGTTTGACTCGTGCTCCGAAGGTTGTGGGTTCGATTCCGGGCCGCACCTTGGTTTACGAGTTAAATGTTTCGGAGACTCCTGTGGGTCGTCGCTAAAAGCTACGGAGTTCGTGCTTTGTGCGACGCTTTCCGCGCTGCGGAAAGAGACCGAGCCATATGGGATAAAACCCGGTGCGATGAAGTCGACCCTGTCGACTTTTAAGCGACTTTTTTTTTTAAACATCTCTTTGTCCTGCCTTCTTATGGCATTGACAATGTCTAGTCCATCCATAGCCCTTCCCTCTTTGATCACTACCATGTCGGCCAAACTAGCAACTCACTTGTTGCCTTTCATACCTGTATGACGCAGTAGACTGCATGAAAATATGGACTGTTTATTTAAATATTTTCTTTAAAAACATTAACTTGAAAAACTATAAATTAAAACAATCAACTAAGACACATGCCAGAAGTAAACAACAAAATAACACTTACACTCATCTTTTGCTGTTCGTTTCTTGGTGACTTTGCTGTCAAATTTACCCTCATTTGTCAGAGCTGTCACAACAAAACTGTATTCTGTGTCAGGGGTCAGCCTGTGAACACTGCAGCTGAGTTCTGTCCCTGGTATTATCAAATATGAAGATTCTGTATTAAGGTACAAACTTTTCTGAGAGAAAGAGGGTGGGGAGTGGGGGTTAGACAGAGAATGAACTAATGAACATTGTTTTTGAAGAAAGTTAAGAATTAACTCAGAGTAAGAGAAGATACAGGAGACAGACGTCACCAGTAAGACAAACAGGGAAGGAGAGAAGGAGAGAGAAGGAGAAGGAGAAGGAGAGGGAGAGGGAGAGGGAGAGGGGGCAGAGAGGGAGAGAGAGAGGGAGAGAGAGAGAGAGAGAGAGAGAGAGAGAGAGAGAGAGAGAGAGAGAGAGAGAGAGAGAGAGAGAGAGAATTGTAATCATACAACAGACTGTAGTCATTCAAACATACCTAATAATTTAAAGACAGAAGTCACAAACAATATGGTGCACAATTTATTGCCTGACATATTTTGATGCATCTTGTCAGGTGCATACAGTAGAGTTATATATCATCTGAAGTGAATAAATGAATGATACTTTAGCTGAAACACTTAAAACACAGGGTCCCAGGTATTGTTCGAATGTGGAACATCTGTTATCCACACAGTAATTTCAATGTTAACACGAACTCTTTCTTTTTGCATAAAACCGGCTGGAACTGCCTAACTGCTAACGCCTAAGTATCTTTCAGCAATTGCTTATTATTTACTGAATGATAAATGCTTCACATTAATAAATGCTCTAGCAATCGTATCCATACAGAAAGACACAACCCCTCAACAACAGATCCTTGTTCCCATCAGGACATCTCTGCCCCTCAGAATGCTACCCATTCTAGTAAAGAGTTCCTGGACATGGTGATTCCACTTCCCATATTTATATGGAACAAAGCAACAGCTGAACACTTGCATGTTTTAAAAAAAATTCACAGGACATAGCAGTTAACCCCAGCATTTTCGCTGTTCGTGATTCCTGGGCAAATTTTACATTCAGTAGTTTGCCATTGCTTTCTGAACGACCGGCTCCTATACCTTTTTCGAAAAAAAACCAGCACCACTGTGTTTCGAACCCAGGTATACGGGCTCACAAGCCGCGTTCGCAAGCCCTTAGCCACAGAGACCGATATGTTTAAAGGGTGGTTTAAAAGGCAAGAGGATTGACTTCGTTGCACCTGGTTTTATCCCACATGGCTCGGTCTCTATCCGCAGGGCATCCTGCTGAAAGTGTTGCTCAGACCACGACCTCCATAGCTCCAGCAATAACCCCCAGGAGTCTCTGAGAAAATTGTACTCATGAACTTCATGACGTAGCCCGGAATTAAACCCACAACTTTCGGAGTGTGAGGCAGGCAGCTTTACCACTTCACCACGGAGATTCCCAAAGGGTGAAATCTATGTCATCACTGGATGGATAATAACAACAACTTCAAGTCCCATCACAACAGCAAATAGTTTTGCAGGCTCTGAAAAGTGACAGGGAAGAAAAGAAAGACAGAAGAATACAAACCCTCGCACCTGAGTAAATGATCTTCCCATTCATAGTGACATCATATCGAGTGATACGACCCAGCGGTAGCTGAGGTGGCTCCCAGGAAACATGGACTTCACTTCTGCCTAGAACCTGAACTTGTGGCTTGCTTGGTGCATGAGTTCCCAGCTCCGCAGTGGTGCCTGTGGAGACTGCTTTTGGTCCCTTGCCTTTGACAGTAGCAGCACAAACCTGAACACAAAGTAGGATTTACTGAGTGATGGATTCAAAGATCACCTTGTCCATTAATGTTCCAGTCTTCTCTTACATATCATACTTTAAAAATTACAGCTTGAGTGCACAAACAAGAGTGCACAAACTCTGAACCAAATGTGAGAATCTCAGTCATTGAATACCAGAATCCAAACACTACATTCTGTTGTGGACATATTTTTTTCATTTTCAAGACTGGAGAGTTGAAAACAACATTTCTTTAGACTTATAATTAAATACACATTTAAATGAGTTAATGCTGAGAGAACAGTAGGAAAGCGATAGGTACAATGAGACATGTCAAACAAAAGAATAAAATCATTGCAAACAAGTCAAGGTTAATTAAAAATTACTTATATCATAGAGACGAAAACAATTATAATTGTAAATTTAAAAAATGGTAAGTATAAAGATATGAAATGTTAAAATACCTGTATTTCATAAGCAGTGTTAGAAGCAAGACCTGATATTATTGATGCTAATTCCATAGTATGTTCTACCAGATTTTTTGCTGAAAATGAATAGAAGCTAAATATTATTACCAAATTCAACTGTTCATGTGTGAAGTAAAAACAAGATGTTACAGAAATTAAGTTATTTGTGCAGAATGCCGCAATGACAAAATAAATATGAGAAACAAAATAACTGAAAGTAACTTTGTAAAAGAGAGACGAATGGAGACGGATTGTATCTGCAGCAAAGAACCTCAATGGCTAGGAACGCCGAAGAAGAAGAAGAAGAAGAACTTGGTAAATCAAAGTAAAATACTTTCTTCCGAATGACAACTTGCTAAATTGGCTACATCCATGTTCAGTCTGATGCATATGAAGCCCTACCTCACAGTGAGTGGCAGCCATATCCCAAGGGATAGACCAGGATACTATTTGGTTCCAATCTCTTTACTTAGCTCATGTATGGCTCCACGAATACCGCTTGTGTACGGCAGTGGCCACACCACGGGCAACAGTCTTGGCTGATTGGCTAAACTACATGAGTGAACTAGGGGTAATATCCTACTAAGGGAATGTCCATCCCTAGTACACAAAGACACGGACGGTGGAGAAGGTGGATGAATCTAAACAGATCAATGGCTTCGAAAGCGAAACAGCAGAGTGTGTGGCACACATAAGGAGTGTTCAGGACACGATAGTGAACATGGCTGGCCATCGTGGAAGAGATTGAGACCTCACCATGTAATATCCCAACGACAGCAATGGTAATTCAACAAGAAAAAAGTGATACAGGTAATTCTTGGCCCCCTGGAGATGAGCCTGTTGTAAATATTCACAGGGAAGAGACAACTCATATAGTGAATAAGGAAGTGCATAATGACGAATGCATCCCAAATTCTTTTGAAAGGGTGCATTCTGACAATACCTACCTGAAAAGTAGAAGGAGAAGTCTGAGAATTGGTACGTGGAACGTACGCACCTTATATCAAGCAGGGAAGTTTGATAACCTTATTGCAAAGGCAAAAAACATGAATTTAGATATCTTGAGCGTATCTGAAACAAGATGGACAGATACAAGTTATATAAGGAGAGAAGATTACGTATTCATTAATTCAAGAGGAGATCATCATGAGAGAGGAGTATCAATTTTAGTAAAACGAGATTTAGAGAAAAATATTAGTGGATTCTGGACGCATAAAGATAGGATGATGCTTCTCAAAATTAAGGCAAGACCGTTCAACATAGTAATTCTTCAGACATATGCTCCAACAATTGATTATAGTGATGAACAGCTAGAAGAATACTATGAAGATCTACAACAAACACTGAAAGTTGTAAAATCATCAAAGGTCCTAATTGTCATGGGAGACATGAATGCAAAAGTTGGAAAAAATAAATATAAGCAGACAGTAGGGCAATATGGTATGGGAAACAGAAACAACAGAGGAGATCGGCTGATACAGTTCTGTGAAGAAAACAATCTTATTGTTTGCAACACATTTTTCCAACATAACCCTAGGAAACTGTATACATGGAAAAGCCCTGGAGATAGAACAAGAAACCAAATTGACTACATTATGATTAGAAATAGATTTAAAAACAATGTTAAAAATGCCAAAACATACCCTGGTGCTGATATCAACTCTGACCATAATCCTGTAGTCTTAAAATTACAAATAAAACTTAAAAACCCAGGAATAAGGAAATTGAAGACACCTCAAGTAGATATATTGGTATTGAAACAACCAGAAATAAGTCAACTATACTTAGTTGAAGTCAAAAATAGATATGATGGGCTAATCATTGAAAGTATGGAACAATATCGACATGAAAATCCCGAGGATAAAATTAATATAAAATGAGAAAGTGTAAAAACCAGTATTCAGATTGCAAATACCACCTTGCCAGTGAAGATTAATAAGAAAAAACAATTATGGATAACCGATGAAATCTTGAGTAAAATGTTTCAAAGAAAGAAAGCAAAGTACACTCCGGAGTAAATAGTAATAAATAGAGAAATACGTCACATGTGCAGAGTTTCCAAAGAGGAGTGGCTGCAACACCATTGCAAATAAATAGAGGATCTGGAAATAAAGCACAACTCGAAAGAATTACATGAACATATAAAAAGATTTACAAAGAAGAAAAATAATATAACAGAAAACGGTTGTATCAGAGGAAAACATGGAGAAATTATCATTAATAACACTGGCATAATAAAAAGATGGACAGGTACACAGAAGATATTCTGGGACAACAGGGTCAATAGACCAACATCGTATAATACTCAAGATGGACCAAAAAACACTAACGGCTGAAGTAGCAAAGGCTATTAAAAAGATGAAAGAAGGAAAGGCTGCAGGTCCTGACAAGATAACAACAGAGATGATAAAATCCTTATCCAGCTTTGGCATTGAAACTATCACAGAATTATGTAATGATATATATAATACTGGGTACATCCTCAAGGATTTGAAAACATCCATTTTTATCACACTACCGAAGAAGCCAAGAGCTGTTGAGTGTGAGGATTACAGAACTATTAGCTTAATGAGCCACATAACTAAGATACTACTCAAGGTCATACAAGAAAGAATTCAACATAAAATAAATGAGGAAGTAGCTGAAGAACAATTTGGGTTCTGCAAACAGAGTGGCACCAGAGAAGCAATTATCTGTTTGAGGATGTTAATTGAAAAATATATAGAAGTTCAAAGAAGTATATATGTTTGTTTTACAGACTACAAGAAAGCTTTTGATAGAGTACAACATGAACGACTAATTACGTGCCTTCAAGATATAGGAGTAGACGGAAAGGACATCAGACTTATTAGTAACTTGTACTGGGAACAAGTGGCGTCTATTAGATGCGGTAATAACTATTTGTCACCTATAGAGATAAAAAGAGGAGTATGGCAGGGATGTGTACTGTCCCCAAGCCTCTTCAATCTATACACAGAAAGAATTTTTAAACAAATTGAAATGCCTGGACTCAGCATCAATGGAAGAATCATAAACAATCTTAGATATGCTGATGATACTGAGTTACTAGCAGAAAGTGAGCAAGAGTTGCAAGACCTAGTGGAAGAAGTAAATAGGCACAGTGCAGAATGTGGCTTAGATATTAACATCCAAAAATCAAAAACTATGATAATTAGCAGTGAAAAGGTAAGGTCATCAATGAACATCACAGTAAATGGGCAGATACTAGAACAAGTAACAAGACTGAAGCAGGAGGCAGGAAGCCTGCCTCATGATAGAACACCACCGGGACGTGGGGTCAACCTCAGATAGAGTAGAGGGAACATAGTGCCCGGGATCAGGGCAGGATAGATGATAGAAAAGGGGGACTATTAACTAGTCCTCACACGGAGGCGTTGACCAGATAGTTAGCACTACTGGTCACGACAGAAGCACGCCTGCGTGATCGCTACGATTGCCACTCAAACCAAAGACAGCTAATAGAAGCGTGCTAACTGACCTAGCACGCAAAGAGCCGAGGGACGCATGAAGGTCCTTCCGCGTGGCGTGTAGCGACGCGAGTGAAGGAAGGCAGACTGGGAACTGACTCTGTAGTGTTCACATCGTGTAGAATAGAAGATAGTTTTCGTATAGCCTAGTAGATAGAGAATAGCTATAGGGTTTAGGAAAACTAGTGATAGAGAATATTGTGACTTTATGTGTGATTAGATAGCGACTGTTTTGCAATTGTAAAGAGCCAACGGCAATAAAATGTACCATTTCATTCCTCGCACACGACTTGCAAGTTTCTTGTATGGTGTGGGAGAAGTAATCCGATGATGCCTGAAACATGAGTTGTTGACAGGCAATAGGATTAAATGTGGTGTCAGAAGTGCGGCTTGAACCTGAGTTCAAGCTATAACACTTACCCACGGCTCTAGACTAGGTTTACGGATAGGATATTACAAAGATTAAATGTTTAATTTGTGTCAGTGACGATGACGTATGCAGACTAGATCGAGTTGCCAGCAGAATTGTGCCTATCGTGATGAAATAATGTTTATTTGTGCTTATTAGAATGTTATATATGTAAATAATGTGTTCTTCAAAGTTGTAAGTATTCATATTATGTTCTTTTTTCATTTATTTATGTAATTATTTATTTGTTTTTGAATAATTGTCAAAAATGATTCATGGCGGAGCAATACAGAGGTCAGCGACAGTATTGATTTTTGCAAGCTAAAAATAGCGCTGCGCCTGTGACATGGCACGATTGACAAACAGTTGGGCCTCGCCATTTGGAATCAGCATTTCAGTGTTGACAAACTGCCAAGCTACTGCCTGCCTGAATCTTTACGATATATTAACTATTATTTGTTTATTTAAGTTAGAGAATGAATATATTTATTTATTTACACATTATTATTATATTTATATTTATTTAAAAGCAGTTATTGATTTTTTTTTCGTACTTTTCTATTTGTTTACCGTCATGAGGGCACTACTTTCGGCTATGCAAATTAGATTTTGTCTGCACCATACTTCCATAGATTAAACTAGGTTAGTAACGAAAGACATATTACTGTAGAACGAAGACAGGACATTGACATTAAATATTAATTAATCGATATTCTGTTTGTTCGTGGGCATGTCAGTGTCATTGTAACAATTTGTCAAAAATCTATTTTTCATTTACGAGTTGTTAATTGTTGCTGCTCTGTAAAACAGGGCGAACAACAGCTGATAGATAACGTGAGTGTATGCCGATGTGCCAAACAAGGTGACCTGAGTAGAAAACTCGTGTGTATTCCGGGGTGCCAAACAACGGGACCGGTGTTGCTGACGGGTTGTTCCTTGTTCTAGGGAACATTAAGATGAGTAAAACCTACGTTTTTGGCATGCATTGTGATTAATAGTGCATCTCTTTTTCAGCGTGTATTGTATGAACAGACTTTGTGCTCTAATTTTGTGGAGAATACAATTTTCCAGAATGTAAACAAAGAGTACAATTTGTAGTGCTCAGATATTAAATAACATAGCATATTAAAGAAAAATAACTGAGTGAAGCAGTCAGTTCAGGTCAACGCGAGCCAATTACCCAGCAACATGGCTACTCTAGCTGACTTCATTAAAGCAGGTAAAGAATTGCAATACACAGGTAAAGAGCTAGAACAATATGCAGATCAAAAATTTAAAGAGGCAAAAGATGCTGAGACAGCTGAACGCATACGAAAAGAGTGTGCGGAAAGAGATGAACGGGCACGTGAACGAGAACATGATAAGTATGTTAAGCAACAACAATTAGAACATGATAAGGAATTTAAGCAAAAGCAATTAGATCAGGAGAGAGAATTAAAGCAAAAAGAGATAGATGAAATGGCAAGAGTTAAGGAAAAACAAATACAAGTAGAATCAGAGACACAGTTAAAGATGAAAGAGATGGATGTAGACTCACACGCAGAGATCTCTGCCACTAAACTTAAAAGTCAACAAGAAGAAAATAAGTTCAACAAATACAAAAATATTATCAAACCATATTGTAAAGACGATTCAATATCTGCTTGGACAGAAAATGTCGAGTATCAGTTTAAATATCACCAAGTTCCTTTAGAGATGTGGGCTATGATTTATATGAAGAACCTGAGTGGTGAGCCCCTTAAAGTGATAGAATCTATACCAACCGATCTTAGATCTGACTACCAATACATCCGTGATAGGATTATGCAACACTTTTTACTTGATGCCCCTGGGTATCAGGTTCAGTTCTCAAATTTAAAACCTAAACCTACTGAGACTTTCATTGACTGCGTCTCAAATGTTCAAAGTGTACTAAATAGGTGGCTTAAAGCGGCTAACATAGGAAAAGACTTTGATAGATTGAAAAACTTAATAACTATGGATAAAGTAATATCCACGATACCATCCTCTTTTGCTAAATTTTTGCAGCAGTCAGACATTGAAACCATAGAACAGTTTGAAAAGAAAGGCTCGGCATATTTTTCTTCAAACAGAAATATTTTTAAGACTTCAAATGACTCTGAAATAGTTTCCTTTGTAAAAGATCAATCTAAAAACTATCAGAGCAATAGAAAACCTTTTAATAAATTTGACAAGAAAGATAGAAAAATTTCAAAATGTATCCACTGTCAACTTTTACATGACACGTATTCAATGTGTGACAAATCGCCGAGTTATCCGGCACATCTTGAAAATGTTATTAAGAAGCAACAGAACAAAAGATCTGCATACCGGCGTGCCGTTAAATGTTTTTTTTTGTTCCAGCTACGGCCATTATTCAAATAAGTGCCTAGGCCGCCAACGTATGAAAGCCAACAATGCTATTTTACTTGATACATCTTCTGATAGTGGTAGTGAGACTGAGTGTGATGTTGAAAATGAATTACCTGTTAACCAAACGGAAGAGGTGTGTTGTGTAAACGATATGTTAAGTTTTGACAGTTGTGAGCGATGTCACCAATTTCATGCTGACGGAAAATTAGAATGTGGACATACAGTTCCATTCTCATCTGAGAGTGTGAATGCAGCCTTAGCCTCCAGAGGCAATTTAGAGTTCCACAATGCAATGGTCAATGATAGACCATGCCAATGTTTGCTGGACAGCGGTAGTACCCTTATTGGTCTCAGAAAGGAACTGGTGAGTCAAGAGGTTTATACAGGTGACTCTGTCAAATGCCGAACCTTTTCGGGTAACATTGAAATTTACCCTTTGGCCAAAGCCCGCATTAACACTCCTTTCCTTTCGGGTACATTTACTTGTGCTGTACTTGACAACCCTTGTACTGATTTAATTCTGGGTTGCTTACCCCAGCTAAAACAATGTACTAGCGATGAAATAACTGCATGGAACCAACTGAATGCAGTTAATGCAGCAACCAGAGCAGACACTATAAAACATCAAGACACGCTTCAAGATGAGAGACTACTGGTGCTTTCTCCATCTAGCACTGATGATACCAACAGACAAAAATTCATAGAACAGCAGAAAGCTGATCCTAGTTTGTCTCCTTATTTAAAAGTATTGAAAGAACGAGCAAAAGTGACAAAGAACGCATCATGGTTCTTCAGATTAAATAATGGCATTCTTACTAGATATTATACTACTGGTAACCATGAGATTCAGCAAACGGTGTTACCTGTACAACATCGCATAACTGTGCTAAAGATTGCACATGAGTCACCGTTTGCTGGCCATCTTGCATATGAATTTAGAGGCTAGTGGGATCATCCAGAAATCCACCTCTGAGTACTCTTTTCCAATTGTTCTAGTTAAGAAGAAAGATTCTACAATTCGTCTGTGCGTGGACTATCGAAAGCTCAACAACATCACCAAGATCGACGCAGAGCCAATTCCTTCCTGTGAAGATCTTATTCTTGACATGTCCACCTCCAAAATCTTTTCTAAATTAGATCTCACTAAGGGATATTGGCAAGTCCCTATGAAGTCTCAATCCATCCATCTTACTGCTTTTTCAACACCTTTAGGACTTTACGAGTGGCGTTTTCTTCCTTTCGGACTTCGAAACGCTCCTGCCACTTTCGTACGCTTAACTAGAGATCTACTTCATGGAGTGACAAATACAGTGACCTATATAGATGATATATGTGTCCATACTGATGACTGGACAACACACCTACTGAAACTGAGACATGTCTTTAATAGGTTGTGACTCTTTGGGCTCACTGTCAAACCGAGCAAAGTCGAATTGGGCCTAAAAGAAATTGATTTTTTGGGTCATGTCATTTCTCAAGGTCAACTAAAGACTGACCAGAAAATTATTACCAAAATTATGAATCTGACCATGCCTACCACCAAGAAACAGGTCAGAAGCCTTTTGGGGTTAGTGAATTACTATAGTAAATTTATTCCAAATTTAGCGGAGATTACAAGTGTATTTTCCAATGTTTTAAAAGCTTCTGTAAAAGTGGATGTCAAAGATGCATGATTAATTTCTGCATTGTCAAAATTGAAAATTTTTTTTAGTAATGTTCCAATCCTCCGCTTGCCTAATCCGAGGCTCGTTTATTATCTTAGGACAGATGCCAGCAGGATCTCCATCGCTGCAGTACTAGGCCAATTTTATGAGGGCATCTTCCATCCGATTTGCTACGTGAGCCGTAAGATCACACCCACCGAGTCCAGATATTCCATATCCGAGTTGGAAGCCTTAAGCGTCATCTATGCGGTGATAAAGCTGCATCGATTTCTGTCGGGTGTGCACTTCATTGTCCAGACTGACAACTCCCCAATAACGGTCATACAGAGTGGTGTACATCGAAATGACCGAATATACAGGTGGTCGCTAATACTACAAAATTACACCTTTAGTATAGAGCATATTAAGGGGAAAGATAACATCTTGGCTGATACCCTTAGTCGACCATCTGATGTAGCAATACCAGAAATTTCCACATAAGAGTGTAGAGTAATAGATGTTAATTTAGTGCAGTCAAATATTCTATGTGAAATATGTTAGAAATACATGAATATTATGTGCTGAACTAAGTACCAAAAACATTGACCTGCTATGTGTCCGTAGACATCAAAAGTAAGAACTTTACTCTGGGAACAAATATATCACCTTGTGAACTAGGACAGCTTATTACTTGCTAAGCTCCATATATGTTCCAGTGAATTAGTTGTGTTAAACAGAGAAAAACAGTGTCAGATGATTATATACATACAGACACGAAATCAGTGGTCTAGTTTACAAACGAACTCTACAGGTGCAATACCCATAGAACAAATATGACTGTGTAATGGATTTCAAATACCCAGAACAATTGTATAGATATTATGCCAATGAAAGCATGTTTCTGAACATTAATGGCAACGACTAACCTGAGGTATTTAAAGACCATGTATATATAAACTTAATGTGATATGTATCATAATGTTTTAATATAGTGATAAAATATAGATAGATTATGTCATTTGAATTTATAGTTAGATTTAGATAATATAATACTTTTTCATTTTAGTTTAGATAGAATATTAATTTACATATTTATTTAGCTTTAAAAGTAGATTAGGATAGTAATTTAAACATGACAACTAATTATAAGAAGTTTAGATATAAATAGTATCATTCAGTTTATTATATTTCATTTGTTTCATTCCATTTGATTTCATTCCATCTTAACCAATCCATTTAACAAACGTTATCATTTAGTAGCATGATTAGGTTACACCATAATAGAATAGAAATATTATACACTTAAAGATACATCATTTACACCATATAGAATAAGATCAATCATATAGTTTGTTTCATTTAAAAACATTAGTTAAAATATGTTATATTTCACATCACCCATTTTAGAAAGGTACGTAACTTATTACATTTCACATTATCCATTTCACAAAAGGACATAACTCATCTCACATCAATTTCATTTCACATAGGTAAATTATATCCCTTAAATTAGATAAATATTAGGAGTAATGTAAGCTTATTTTAGGAATAATATGACAGATAGATTAAAATAGGCAACGCATTAAATTTATATTTATAGAACTAGTATTACTATGTCAGTATTCAGATTAATATTTCTGTAGAATACAGTGGTTAAGAATAACCCTTTTTTCTTACATGTAAATATGTTGTAAATACTTGACGTGTGCAACGATTGATGCACAGTTATTAGGCTCAACTCTGTCAAACTGAGCCAAACTTGTACAGTGTCACTCCAAGGTTTTTAAATAACTATGAGGGTAAAAGATGCGTGACAAAAATGAGAGTGAAAGTTATGTGACAGAAATGAAGGTAAAAGAGGTGTGACAAAGGTGAGGGTGAAAGATGTGTGCCAATAGTGAGGGTGAAAGAGGTGTGACAGAAATGAGGGTAACAGATGTGTGCCAATAGTGAGGGTAAAAGAAGTGTGACATAAGCGAATGTTAAAGATGTGTGACAGAAGTGTGAAAGTAAGAGCAAATGTAAATTATACAAGAGAGAGTGAGAACAGTCAGCGGATTTTTTCTGCCGCTCAACAAGACTTTTTATTTTTATTGCCGTCAAATGTTGGTTTCAATGTTGAAAATGTGTTGTAATGAATGTATTTTGTGTAGTTTAGTTTAGGATCTTAGTGAAAGTATTTTGAGTCTCATAAGACAGAAACGTAGTCACAGATTTGTATTACACACATGTTTGTGACCACAGTTAAATGAATTATGGCACTTGAAAAACTAACTTACATTCACATGATAGTTAGATACACATGTTATAGGGTAGATTATACGTTTGATTACATCCAAACACACAAACAACCAGAAAAACAAACATATAAAGTGCATACACTTTTATTAGATCAAAGGGAGATAACTCCGGGTCAGGGGACATAATAGACAACGAAACACTAACTTAACAGTGAAATATGACTTTACACGCGGAAGCGAGATAGGTAAAGCCTGTCGCTCACAGCTTGTGTAATGGTTGTTTAATATTATATGGGGGACATGAAGCAATTCATGTGTTGACCTTCAGAAAGTCAACTTTGTATGGGTAGTGAGTTAATTTACTATTTGAGGGCAGGTCTTATAAGACAACGGTCCGGTTCAGACATACCTCTAATTAATATAATATTGCGATTGAGAAGAGGGCTCACGCCAACCAGACAAGTTTGTGGCGATTGCCAGTAGCCAAGTAAAGTGATGCTACATTGTGACATTAGGCAGTAGGTCTATTGAGTAGCCCAAAGCCAGGTTATCTACAGTCTTTGACAAAAATTAGACACACTAATTTTTTAGAAACCTCTTGCGTCACAACCAATGAGTCAAAGTTGATGACGCAACACAGGAGGGGAGGGTGTGTGTCAAAGACTGAAGCAGGAGGCAGGAAGCCTGCCTCATGATAGAACACCACAGGGACGTGGGGTCAACCTCAGATAGAGTAGAGGGAACATAGTGCCCGGGATCAGGGCAGGATAGATGATAGAAAAGGGGGACTATTAACTAGTCCTCACACGGAGGCGTTGACCAGATAGTTAGCACTACTGGTCACGACAGAAGCATGCCTGCGTGATCGCTACGATTGCCACTCAAACCAAAGACAGCTAATAGAAGCGTGCTAACTGACCTAGCACGCAAAGAGCCGAAGGATGCATGAAGGTCCTTCCGTGTGGCGTGTAGCGACGCGAGTGAAGGAAGGCAGACTGGGGACTGACTCTGTAGTGTTCACATCGTGTAGAATAGAAGATAGTTTTCGTATAGCCTAGTAGATAGAGAATAGCTATAGGGTTTAGGAAAACTAGTGATAGAGAATATTGTGACTTTATGTGTGATTAGATAGCGACTGTTTTGCAATTGTAAAGAGCCAACGGCAATAAAATGTACCATTTCATTCCTCGCACACGACTTGCAAGTTTCTTGTATGGTGTGGGAGAAGTAATCCGATGATGCCTGAAACATGAGTTGTTGACAGTCATCAATGAACATCACAGTAAATGGGCAGATACTAGAACAAGTAACAAGTTTCTCTTATCTTGGACATATAATAACAGATGATGGCAGAAGTGAAATGCAAATCAAAAAGAGAATAGGAATGGCCAAAAATGCTTTCAACGGCATGAAATCAGTATTAACATCTAGAGAGATTAATAATGCATTAAAAATGAGAATTGTCAAATACTACATATATTCAATGCTACTGTATGGCACGGAAGCCTGGACATTGAACAAGCAACTAGAAAGTCGCATAGAAACCCTGGAGATGTGGATATACAGACGAATAGGTCGTATTTCATGGAACAAAAACAATCAAATCTAGAGGTCCTAGAAAAACTGGGAATGAAGAGAGAGAGAGTTGATGAAAGAAATAAAGAAGAGACAAGTGAAATGTTTTGGCCACGTTAAAAGACATGATACTCTTATAAAAACCATACTGGAAGGTATGGTTGAGGGCAAGCGAGCAAGAGGTAGACAACGATACAAGTGGGAGGATAACATCAAGAGATGGACGAACATCAGACTGACAGAATGTACAGTCAAGGCGAGAGACAGACAGTGTTGGAGATCCATTGCAGCCAACCTTCATTGCGGAGACGGCACCTGATTGATTGATTGATATGAAGCCCTAGACAGACTTATTTGTCTACTTCTGTTTCATCCATCCATGCTTTCTTGCCATGGGCAAGCACAACAGGAGGCTTTCAATCATCAGAAGAAGTCCCCCCTCCCCTGAATGTTTTGTTTCACCTTCATGATACTCTCTAAGGGCGGGCCCACCTGGGTCATGACTTTGACTGTCTTTCTCCTACCCTGCGTTTGTAACCTGTTTCATAATGTTCGATTAATTTTTCTACTTGTTCCAGACATGCAAATATATCTGAACAATGAGCATCAGGGTAGTAAAATTTAATATCAGATAATCAACTAAACATTGTAGCTCTCAGAAAGTTAACTATACTTCAGAGTACATCACATTTTGTGGCATTCTAGGAAAGGAAAATAGCAGATGAGCTTGCAAAGAAAGTGTGGAGAATGTTGTTACAAAATTAGCACCATATTCAGACTGGTCAATTCTATCCCATGCTTCACAACCCCTTCTAATAGTTCCATCCCAGGGATGACATAAAGTTTGTGTATTCTGAGAGGGATATGAACTATAATGAGTAATGCTCATGCTTCCAGTCGCCAGCATGGCGGTTAGGCATTGAACCGTTGGGGCCTATGGTGTGTTTATGCTTGTGGCTATGGTTTGCAATCGCATTTTCCTCACGTTGGACTGCTAGTACATGGTTCCGTCGCTCTGCTACTGAGTGAGTGCGTGGATGACACCGTGGGCTGTGAAATTCGCGTAGAATGCTTTTACATCTGTCCTGTACAGTGACCTGCATGTTCGGAACAATGGCTACCGGCGGTTGCTGAATTGACTATTTTGCCCTTTCTGTTCACGGGTGCATTTTTTGGGAGACTCCTGGGAGTCGGTGCTGAAGCTGCAGAGTTTGTGCTTTGTGCGACACTTTCGGCAGGTCGCCCTGCGGTAAGAGACCGAGCCATGTGAGAAAACCTGGGCCAATGAGGTCTTTCTGGTGACTGCCGAGTCCATCGACGATGAACTGTGGTATTCGTGGATGAATTTTGTGTTGGCATTCTGACGGCGGCATTATCCACAGTGTACCTGTGCGGACTTGTTGGATTGCCGAGACTCCTGTCTATTCCACTTTTTACATTGGACATTGGGGAGCATTTTGTGTGATATTCGCTAGCATGGGAATGGAGCATAATGGGGACGACCCGTTGTCATGAAGTCTAGCTCATGCTTGTCCTGCCTGTGTCTCTCAACCCAAAGTTGAGACTTTGAAAAAACCGTGATGTCAGAGTAAATAAGATCATTCACTACTCGACTGTCAGTGGGAAAAGTGGCTGTATGAAATGCTTGCCTTGTTGGAAACAAGAAAAGAGATCTACAGCCTTAAGAAATGGGAATTTGATAATAATCTAGGATCTCCCTTTGTTGAAGAAATTGTTCAATGTCAGTTACCTTTGTAAGTTGTGAAGCTGGTCAACGCCAGTTGCCGGTATCAGTCAAGATTGGTGACTGTAAAGTATATACCGACTGCTTCCAAGAGCAACATAACCCAGGTGGCTCGTTAACCAGTTGTATTATTATTCCTCACAACATCGGTCTACAGCTCTACCATTACACAACTCGAGACTACAAGATAAACATTCCACCAAACTAGTCTTCCATGAGAGTGTTGCTGAGTCTGGACAATGACAATTCTCAGATCTATGTGTCACAAATTCTAGAACCCTTCAGGGTTGTCTGTCCTGAGTACTACTGTAACTCATAGCAAATTAAATTATATGTGTATGTGTGTATAGGTGAATTATGTTGTTCAGTGATAAGTTAAATATCTGTCCTGTGTTTGTATACCTCACATAGGGCTATGGAGCCGAAGGTGTAGATAGGGTACAGTTATGCCTTACTGTGAGGATTCACTTTCATACCATTCAAAAGGCATCAAGCCAGAATATCTGAGGCTATGAGGAACCCTACTTCGTCCAGTTACAAATGTAAAAAAAGAAGAAAATGAAATCACTTGAGAAAAAAAAACTATTCAGTCTATCATAACAGAACAGAATCAATTAACTGGCATCTACTATTTGCTATACTGCCAGGGACAGATGATCCTTTCTGGATCAGGACATAACAAACCGAATAACGTATATGCAGGCTTCATTTGTATGGTTCACAACTGTGCATGTGTGTATTACACCCGGACAAACTACTGAGCATATTCTGCAGGAGTGTCCTCTGTGCCACCAGTGAAGAAAGATATACTTGCCCACAGATTAAACACTACATTCAAAACTTTATGGAACTAAAAAGAAACTCCAGACAAACCTCAAGCTCATGAAAATATACCTTATTGTGTAAGATTCAAATGTGCAAGTAGGAAAAAATAGGAATGAGGGGGGGATGGTTGTAGGAAGAAGTTTTATTGTACAAATGTAGTAAGATAAGAAATGTTTTTCTTTGTCTAGTAGTCTGTTGTAAGAAATGCAAATAATAATCAAGGTCTGACAACTTATGTAGCATTAATATCAGAAGGCGTGTTTAGTTTCCAGTATTCTGTGAACTTTCCTTTAGACATTATATAGCATGAGGTAAACAATTCCTTTTCAATGTCATGTATATATTTGAAATTATGAAGTAGGAAGAGGTATCAGAGTTATACATAAGTGTCAGATCTATGAAACAGGATCAAAAATATTAAATGTGGACAAGGAAAAGATCTGATGTCAATATATTACTGCATGTTCTCTCCTTGCAAGACTAAGAGGTCATGTTGATAAAAAACATTCAACTGATCCAAAATACTAAACATTCATGAATTTGTTTTGAGCACAATGAAACTGAATTTTTACACAGACAAATTAACACTATCTACAGTAATTTTACCTTGATAAACATAATATCCTTTCAACACTCCATTGATATTGTTTGGGGGGTTCCACCCTACTTTGAGCTGTGTTGCAGTTGACCCAAGAATTCTAAGATTCTGTGGAGCTTCAGGCACTGTAAATAAAGAATGATTTGTGGTTCTAATAAACATTGTTAATACGGCAGAACAACTAGGTCTGATACAGCCATGTACTTCATTAAAGAACAACAATTAAATGGTTTGGCCACCTTACAAGTATGCCCTGGTACCGTATGCCACAAGAAGCCACATTGAGGTAGAAATGTTATGGATACAGAGCAAGAGAAAGATCACATAAAGGATTGAGTGAAGGTATTAAGAATAACCTTAGAGACAAGAATACCAACTTACAAAGTGCAAAATAAATAGTGCATAAAAGATCTTTACATCTTCCCCCAACACTTTACTGAGGTAAATGGTGGAAGAGAAAAAAGAAGAAGACCACAGTAGATGCACTCTCTCTACACTAAACAAATTAGCGTATGTTGGTCAGGTGACCACACACTTTCAATTTTCTGATGTGATGTGCCAAGAAAGCAAGGAATGTAAGGCTAGCTTTTTGGTACAGAGTGTCATGTTATTTTGTCCAAAGACGTACAATATTTTTTTTTAACGTCACTCCACCCTAAATCTAGCTTTGTGACTGCCCATAATAACAGGGCCTTCAATTGTTTTTTCGATCTTGTCTAGACAAACTAGACATGAGGCCCACTCTATTTGATGATCAGGGGAGAGTATACATTTCTTGGCTTCCTGAATTTGTAAAAATTAGATTTGAACCTGGCATTCTGAAGTTGGAGGTGAACACTGTTCTTCTAAGTAGTGTATTCACTCTAGAGGTGGATGCTGTACTTCTAAATCAATCTGCCCATTCTACAGGTGGATAGTATATTTCTAAATCACTTTGTCCATTCTACAGGTGGATAGTGTCCATTCTAGAGGTGGATGCTGTACTTATCATACTCTGTCCATTCTACAGGTGGATACTGTAATTCTACATCACTCTGTCCACTCTGCAGGTGGATAGTATACTTCTAAATCACTTTGTCCATTCTAGAGGTGGATATTGCACTTCTACATCACTCTGTCCACTCTAGAAGTGGACATTCTACTTCTAAGCCAGTCTGTCCATGTGGAAAGATATAGATCTGTCATGTATGATATGCCACATTTTCAAGGGTTGCCAGACCACCCATGGTTGATATAAGCATATCCTACAGATATCAAGACCATTCCTGATTTAACAGACCACCCAAGGAAGACAAAAGGATGCACTATATGGCAGTTACCCTTTTGGGCACCAGTGTTGTCTTGTGTTACTACATCTGTAGAAAAGATATCCTCCATGGTCCTCATGGGAACTCAGTGCCATCATTTTGTGAGGTTCAGCAGATACCTCTTGAGACTACAGTTGTATTCAGCTAGACAGTTTTCTATCAACCATTTGAGGATGGTCCATCATTTTTCACCAAGCCCAAAATAGATCAAGTGATTCATTTTTTCTAGTCTCAGCCAAATACTCAAGGTTGATTGGAGTATTTTCTTTAATAGGGTGAACAGTCAACCTTTTACAGGAGGAAGAACATCTTCTGCTTCTTCTTTCGTTCATTTGAAATCTATCAAAGATGCAATGCTGTCTTTTGTATGAATTTAACTGTAGGAAGAACATCTGATACAAGACATTTTCTGTTAATTTTAGATTATCTTCTATTCAGTGTCTAATGTTTCTTTCGTCATTTGTATGAAAACTGCCATTATGTATGCCTCCAATCACACTTACACATGTTCAATATAATATCCTGTTTTATATTCGTAATTTCAACATGTGTGATTCAATCCTTTTATGTGTCAATTATCGAGTTACTGTGTTCTTTTTGTAAAGTATTTATAGTATAGATCTTGGGTAATCAAGGCAGGAAGCAGGATGTTCCCTGTTTAAATACTTAGATATTAGGGTAACTGAACGCTTAGAATGGCTGTAGAGATGTGGTTTCTGAGGAAAATGCAAAGAATACCATGGACAGCCAGAAAGACCAATGAACAAGTCCTTCAAGAAACAAATGAAGATCGTAAATTGATTAGAGAAATTAGACGTAGACAGTCAAAATTTTTTGGACATGTTATGAGAAGAAATGGATTGGAGAATTTGGTGACAACTGGTAAGATCGAGGGGAACAGACCAAGGGGAAGACCTAGAAGCAAGTACCTGGATGGCTTGGCCTTGTGGCATAGTCGAGACAGAAACACGGAGCTGATCCACGACTCTGGTGATCGGATGAGATGGCAGAATATGACCGCCCACGCTTACCGGCATGGCACATGATGGATGGATGGAACGCTTAGAGCTGCTCGTAATGATGGCTGTGCTGGTCATGTGGGTGTATAATCCCCTAGATCAGTGTTTCCCAACCTTTTTTGTGCTAAGCCCTTCTAAAATTCTTATGCCCCCCCCCCCCCCCCCCCCCCCCAAACATATGCATCATTTTTAATATTCAAAAATTGAAATGCCCACTAAAGAAACTTGAATTTTTTTTATTTTAGAAGGGCTCACGGTTCCCAGAGGGGCCAGAGCCCCCCCCCCCCCCCCCCCCCAAACATAGTCCCGCGTCCCTGTGTGTCAGGTGAATTTTTTTTTTTTTTTTTTGCCTTTTTTGGTTTGGGGGATACCCCAGACAAGCTTATTCCCCCGCCTCCCCCTTGTTTTGTGTGGACTCTTAGTCTCACTGTGAGCTATTGCTCACAGTGGTCCACCAGGCCCAGATCTAAGGTGAAGATATGTGATGGGTGTTTATATGATCATCCCGGCCCCCGACCAGACCAGGCGCACTACTGGGGGGAGAGCAGCAAATGCACCCGATCCTAGCCAAAGGACCGATATGTTTTAGGAAGAAATCACTAGGAAATTATTGAGCAAACACAGTAAGTAAATTTTCCAAACATATAATGGAGAACTGAAATTCAAGTACAAAATAATTTTAATGAAAGATTTTTCTATATTATTTTAATTATTAGTAATTATTTAAATTTAGTGAGATCCTTGCGCTTTATGCTTGCTGCAAAGAGATTTTATGTCAGGTTCCAATTTAGTTAACTTCAGTCTCAAGTCTCCCCGTTTTGTTATATCCAGCCGATTTCTTCCATTTTCGAATTGCCCCCCCCCCCCCACCCTTAACAATCAAATTTCCCCCATGTGGGGCGTGACCCCCACGTTGGGAAACACTGCCCTAGACCTTTTCTACAGTTTTGAGTAATTAATATAATCTAAACCCCACATATTCAAGACTGGTAAACATTCTGTAAAATCACTATAAACAGAGAATAGATCATAGTGAAAAAATAGGAAGGCTGGGTTGAATACACATACACAGATAACTATAGATAGATGCTGCCTTCTTCCGTCAACCTGCTACATTAACTATACACAAAAAATACTTTATCATAAGCAATGTAATTTCCATTGATATTTTACCACAGTGCAGCGAAAGTAAGATTTCCGAACAACAATAAATAACTTTACATGAAAATCACACTTGCCTGCTGGCCTGATGGTCATACATTTGAATCCCCACCAATGCATATGTTTTTAATTGACAAATACTCCCAGGTTGACACAGCCTAAAATGGGTACCAGCAGATGTTCTGGGAAGTAAAGGTAGTTCATGACCCATCAAGCCCATCAAGTGCCAGTTGGTCTATACAAACATGGGGCTAGCTCCAAATACCCAGCACACCTCAAGGTGTGTAAAAGTGTCCTTTACCTTCTTTTACATTTTGTACATGAGAAACTTTCTATTATAACAAAAATTATTTCACTGATATTTAAACCTAGTGTAACTAAAGTAAGAAAGAGACATCATATTTGGTGAATTACAGATGGGTAAAAGATCTTGGGGTTGGCCTCTACTATGATACAAAGATGTAAGTGGGGCATGATTGATACAGGCATTGATATTGCACATTGGGAGCAAGTCGCCACTGAATGTGTTGCATGGAGGTCAAAGATCAGAAATGGAATAAAGACAAAGGAGAAAATGATTGCAGATAGGTCACACACTGAGCGTGTTAGATGTAAGATGGTGTGTGATAGTGGAAATGACCATGTGTTCACTTGCATCCATTGTGGACAAACATTTACAGCGCAAATATGTCTGGTCAGTCACATTCACTACTGACATGGGTTGTGGTTATTACGCCGTTTTTGAAGCACAATGTACCAAACTATCGTCTGTCAAGATGGCAAGGTGTCAATGTTAATGTTAACTAAAGTCAAATCTAAAATATAATTAATAACTATTGAGGAAAACACTTACAGTCCTCATCTGTGGTAACAGTTGTACTCTCACTGAGAATACTCTCCTCCACATCATTCACCGCCTGAACTTTAAAGCTATATGTTGTATGGGGCAAAAGAGAGTTAACTTCAAACTGGCATTCAGGTCCACTGTAGACACATTTATCACCTGTAGATGGAATCAGAAAATTGTGCATCACTAGCACAGGATTCCCTACCAATGCTGTCAAAGGCCTTTTTGTTATGCATAAATCCAATTTATAGTGGCGAATGCAGTTCAATACTTTGTTCTATTATTATGTGTAATGTGACTATCTGGTCTGTGCAGGATCTGTTTAGTTGTAAGCCTGTTCATCCCTTAGCTGTTTGTCAATGGCATCTCTTAATCTCTCTAGTATGGTCCTGCTTAATATTTTCTCAGGCACCAACAATAGCATTATTCCTCTATAATTTTCACACTGCAGCAAGTTCCCTTTCTTAGACAACTTGAGCACATACGCTTCTCTCCACTCTGCTGGTATTTCTTCAGTCCCCTAGACTACCAAATAAGGTGTGCAGCATTTCAGCTGAAGTGTCCAAATTGGATTTAATAGCTTCTGCTTGGAAACTATCTGGGCCAGCAGCTTTTCCATATTTCAGTAGTTTGATAGCTTTTATAATTTCTTCTTTATTTGGTTTTTCACAGCTGATACCCAGTTGCACTTCTGCCAACTGGATATCAGGAGAGTCATCTGGAACTGATCTATTCAGAAGAACTTCAAAGTATTCAACTCATCTGATAATTTGATCTTTAATATTGGTGAGAACTTTCCCTTTATTATTTTTGATAAGTCCACTTGGTTTAGTATATATTCCTACCAATTTCCTTGTGGTGCTGTAAAGATCTCTGAGGTTTCTTTTTGCTGCTGCATCCTCTGCCTCTCTTGCTAAGGCATCTAAGTATTGTCTTTTATCCTTCCTTTTGTGCTTCTTAACTTCTTTGTTAGCTTTTGTAAATTTTCCTTGGGCTCTAACTTAGCAGCTGTGGTTTTGCTATTAATTAATTCTGCCTTTTTATTTTTCCTTTCTTCTATTTTCTGGAGTTATCCATGTTTATGTTTACATTCCCTTCTTCCAAGGACTTCCATACACACGTCACTTCACATGGTTTTAACCTGTTGCCAATTCATCTCCATGTTCTCCTCATCTACAAAGTGTTGCACGACCTAGTACTTATTAGAAATTGTGACCATAAATTGTTCCTTAGTTTCTTGGTTTCTGAGATATCCTACATTATATTGAATATATCTCTTGAGTTTTAACTAACTGTTACTTATCAACAGGTGGTGGCGCGGGGCTCATGTCGTGTTCATGTCTCGTTGGCCATTGACTCATCATTCGCACTGCGAGCGCTAACAAGTCAAGTCGCATTATTGTGTCAAGAAACCTGATCAGCGGGAAAATGTCACGAGGAAAATACAACAAGAAACACGCTGTTGCCAAGATGTGCAGCGTGGGAGCCGACAACAAGAAGAAGAACGTCGTGAGCCCACCTGCTAGCTGCATCAAAGAGCCTGATACTACAGCTATTACTGAAGCTACTACGAGGGAGAAGATTGACAGCCCAACACAGTCAAGAACCAAGACGGCAGAGAAGAAAGAGGAGAAAGACACCAGAGTCGGAAACACCGACTCAAAAACAGTCCGATGGGTTGTCAAGCGAATTCCTGTGGAGATGACAGATGAAGAAATCATGAAGCAGCTACGTGAAGAGAATCTTCACATCCGATTCTTGAAGGCGGAGCGGCTTCCCACCTACTCCAAGATACCTACAACCTTGGCAGTAGTGACGTCGGAGGGCAGCGAGATGCCGAACACAGTATCATTCAACAAGAGAATGCAGCAACCAGAGAGATTCATACCAAGAATCACGCAATGTTCCAGATGCCAGAAGGCCGGCCACAGTAGAGCTACGTGTCGCAGTAAGACGGAAATATGCCGATACTGCACCGATCACCACGCCTTCAAGGAGTGTCCGCTGGCCAAGCTGGACACGGACTTCCGAGCACCCAACAACAAAAGAAAGTGCGCCAACTGCCTGGGCAAACATGGAACAAGATACCTGGGCTGTCCGTACCTGCAGAGACACAGAGATGTCTTAAAGATCGCCATCATCACAAAGACACCATTCAAGGAAGCAATGCAGAGGGGCGAGACAGCCACGGGTATAGCACAAGCTGAAAGAGATCAACTTCAAAAACAGATAGACGAGTTGAAGAAAAAAGTCAAGGCACTGCTGACGACGACTCCGAACAGCGATAATGAGAAGCTGCTGGCCGACATGAAAGAAATCCAGCTCAACATCAAACAAGAGATTCAGCTCATGGCAGAGGTGAAGAAGGAGAACGAAGAAATCCTACAAATGATCAAGACCGAAAGAGCATTGCATAGAGCTGAAATGGAACTTTTTCAAAACAAACTAACAGAAGCCACACAAGAACTCACAGAAAAACCGCAAGAAGAAAACCAAGAGACCGAGCCTGAACCGCAAGCTAAAGCCAGCAGCCCAACCACAACGCCCAAGAATGAAATACTATACCGTCGGATCTCTGAAGGAGGCACAGAATACCCAGTCGACAAGGAGGAACTCAAGCGAGCGGAATTCAGAAGGTGCTGGGAAGAAAAAGAAAAGAAGAAGCCTAAAAAACTCCGGGGGAAACCGATGGTATACCCATTAGTACACTACAACTGTGAGGCCGACTTCGAGTACTATATCGAGGACGGTGAAATCGTCCCATGGCTGACCACGGAGGAAGAAAACGCTAGGCAGCAGATACGCAAACGCAACGAGGAAAACAGGCGTTAGTAGGAAAATGAAAACGTCGAACAAGTCCTACAGAAACTACACAAGAAAGGAGACAAAAAGACCAAATAAAAAGTCCTTTTAAGGACTGCAACCAATCAAGCCAGGAGCCTGCACCAACAAAGAAAACAAGTGGAAACATGCACAAAAGACAGCCGCCGACTGATCCCCCAGCTGGAGTGGGATAACGAAAAGTCCTTATAAGGACTGCAGCCAGACGAGCCAGGAGCCTACACCAACAAAGAAAACAACAACAGAAGAGCACAAAGGATAGCCGCCGACCACTGCTGACGTCACAGACACAAAAGCTACATAACCAGTCCGAGATAGGACTCACAAGACAAGAATTAGGGCTAATAAACCCACAAAAACCACGTACCTCAACAATAACCACAGCTGATGAAGCAGGTTAGACGAGGTCGAATTTGGAATTTTTGTTTTTGAAATGGAATTGGAATTGGAACAGGTGGTGGTCTGTAGATATCTCTAGAGCACCTCTAAAGACTTTTACATCATGTAGAGATTAAATAAATTTCTTATTAATACATTAATCAATTTGGTTTTCCATTTTGCAGTGGGTAATATCCATGTGGCTTTATAGATTCTTTTGTGAGCACAACACTCTGTCTATGGCCAAAAATTGGTGAATAATTCTCCATTTTCATTCATTACTTGATGCTAATATTATAATATTTCATTTCTGCTGCCACCTGTGCTGTCTTACCTAATTCATACATAGTTTTAACATTCCAGGTGCCGATCCTGAGATTCTCCTATGTGAAAGAAATTTAATTAGCATTCCAGATTCCATGTGGCTTTCTTCAAAACATGTCATATCTCTTCTATAACAGCTTCCTTCCCTCTTGGTTGGCTGAGCTTTTTTTCTTGTTTTATGTGACTTTTTCATGGTTGATCAGATTTTGTAGCTGAATTTTTCTACGTGATGGGGTACCCTGCCCTAATTACAACCCTTCCTTAGACGCATCTTGCAACATGCCTGATAGGGTGCAATGTTGCTGTTCTTTGCTACCCTAGAAATGACCGAGCTACCATATGACAGTAGACAGTACTACCTGCTTTCTGTTAGCACTGAATGTTAGGAAGCAATTACCAAACCCGACACGCTCCATTGTGCCAGCGGCTTTATGCAGAGGAGCGCAATTAGGAGGGTACAATACCTTACCCTGGTGTGAGGAAATGAACCTAAAGACTAAATGTCATGGCAGGGCAGATCAGATTCTAAACCATGGTTGGCAACTGGTTTAGGATCAAAGCTCTGACAGGCAGACAGTTACAGCATTGCTGTGCTGATCCAGCAGCTTCTGCAGCTTGTCTTGTTTCAAACGCAGTGGTATTACCTTTACCCTGGAGTAAATTAGGCAGGCTGAGAGAGGAATCACGCTGCATGGGCAACTACAATTCAGCCCAGGTTTTGTGCTATTTTTGAAGCACAATGTAACAAACTATCGTAAGAGTATTTGATTACCAAAGCTCTGTAACTGTTCCATTATAAATTAATCATATAACTTCTGGCCTAATCATTTAATATAAAACAAACCAAGTGTTAGCTATACTTTGAAGAAATTTCTAGACTTCCTTATAAAACTCACAAAGCAATAAAATAATAATAAATAACAATTCATAATTATCCAATTGAAAACACGGTATCAATATTTACATTTGAACATTTCATAACCTCATAATCTGGCACTAGCAAGAAGGAATGTGGCAGATAATGGAGTAGATGCAAGGGTAACCAACTAGTCACTGCCACTACAAGCATTCATACTCTTCTACATCTTCTAAGGGAGGCAGAGCATATATGGCCATGAACTAATTGCTGCGGGAGTGGCAGTCCCATAGAACTTCCATAATCACTCTGATAATTCTAGAAATTATTGCTAGATCAAAATTACCTTCAAATAACTGATACCATATGTCAAAGACATAGTTAGACGATAGTTTATTCCAACTTGCATGGCACGACCGTGAACTGAGAACTGAAATGAAAATTACATTGTTTATTTATATTATAATATTCATATAGTCAGCGGAGACTTAAAAAATACATGTGTGCAATGCGACCATTAATCTCATCTCATCATGTTCTTCTTGTACCTTGTGGTGTCGAGGTGAAGTATAAACAGCAGGAGAGTGCCCGCTTATGGGCTTCATGTATTGATATTCCCATGGACTGTTATTCCCTGCGTCCATCGTTTATGTAATCAGCCTCTTCCTTTGCTTCCCTCTGGTCTGTACATCATTGCTTGTTGTGGTATACTTTTAGTTGGTAACCTACTTGCATGGCCAAACCATTTGACTTGCTGCCTTCTAATAAAATTTAGTGCAGCTATAACCCCCACTTTAGTCCTGATTTCTTCATTTCTGATCTTATCTCTTCTTGATACATTGAGTATTCTTCTCAGGAATCTCATTTCTGTTGCGATTTTTCTTTTCTCTTTTTCTGTCATTGTCCAGGTTTGGCATTGGTAACATAGAGTTGGTAGGAAAATTATGTTGTAAAATGCTTTCTTAGTAGTTATTGATACATGTTTGTTCTTTAGTATTGGTGCCATTTGTGCAATGCGTTGGTTTGCCTTATTGCATCTATTTTCGATTTCGTCTTCTGATTTGACATTTGATGATATTATACTTCCTAGGTACTTGAAACTCTTTACTTGTTTCAAGGGATGTTCGTTTAGGTGAATCGTTGTTGCTTTTCTTCTTTAGTTATAGTCAATACCTCTGTTTTACTTGTGCTAATTTTCATGTTATGTTCCCTACACATTTCATTTAGTCTATTCTTGTGGTCTTGTAATTCAACTTCTGATTTTGCTATTAGTGCTTGGTGGTCTGCAAACAGGAGTTCTCTAATGGTTAGATTTGCAGGTGGCTCTTCTTCTGTGTTCTCGTCATGCGGTGTTCTTGCGGTCTCTGTTTGGCTGGTTTATTTACATATGTTGTCTATATATGTTATAAACAAGAGAGGGGACAGGACACAACCTTGTCATACTCTGGATCTTATGGTGAATGTGACTATTATCAAGAAATAAAGAGCAAAGTTACAGAAGAACACAGCAAAGTTACATTGCCAACATTAAGTGACAAAATATATATTACAATGCCATTCTTCTACTGACCCTTGGATGGCAGAATCAGGCACACTGTGGAAGTTATTAGGTGGTGATATAAGTGACCATCTTCTGTGTTCTTTCCTTGTGTTCAAATTCAGCAAGGTTAAAGTCAGAGAGGCCAGTTAAGCTTTCAAGTATGACAGGATGGTGTTGCTTATCAGGTGTTTTAGAAAAAAAAGGAGCTAGAGCAGCAGCAGTAAAGGAGGAAGAGTTAGAAGAACAAGAAAAAGGAGGAGGCAGAGGAGAAGAAGATACGGAGGGAAAAAAGGTAACAGTAATAGTTGCAGAGGACTGAATTAGTCAAGAGAAAACAAAGTGTTTGATCATAAAGAATAAGTGATCAATATATGGTAAGTTGCTTGGTAGAGAAAGAGCTTAGAACATGATAACCAATTATGTTGTACAGGGTTATTTCTATCATACTGCACATATTTCCTTTCTCAATAGACTATGGTTGAAATAATCATAAACTGTGTACCAGACACAACCTTTGATGAAAGGGGCATCTGGTGGACACAGTGGTTTGAGGATTTCCAGTGTTATCATTATCTCCTCTTTCAAGTCCGAGTTCACATCTGCCAGTTGTTCAACCTTCTGAAAAATAAAACACAAAACAAATCCAAATATAATCCTCATAAAGTTACTTTCTCAATATTACAGAATAAATAAACAGTTTGGGGACCAATATTTCATTTGATGGTGCTTTGGGTGGGTGACAGTGGAACTTTATTAATCCAATAAGAAAGTCAGTTAGATTTAAAGTTTTCTTTAAGGTTTCAAATTCTTTGGCCAGTGTATCTTATGGACATATCCTCTTACAGTCTGATTATGTGTCCATCTGGCCTTTTCTCTGAGTTCTGAGTGTTGGTCAGATCCTTTGGTCACTCCCTGCAACACCATTCTCTCCAAGACATGATAATCTATCTGTTCTCCTGAACTATACACACAATTCCAAAAGGCTCCAACCACATCGGCCTTATAATGCACCAATACCCCACAAAGTGGAGTAGACCCAGTCAATCTGTTCACCAGCTCATTTCCCACCACACCAGCATGTCCTGGAGGAAAACATCCAACAGATACTCTCTATTCTTGGTTATTGTATTCAATGCATAGGGTAAAAATATTTGGAGCCATTACACGTCCCTGCTGCACACATCTCTTGATTTGCTGATACTGACTACATTATTATCAATTGCTATGATTGTGTATTGTTTCCAATATTAGCACCATGTATCCTTCTATCCTTCTATGTATCACATACTATAGTGTGGTAAGGTTATACATTTACCTTTAATGTTTCATACACCTCAGGACAGCCTCTGAGCCTCATGCATCCCTTAGGCTGACTAGCTAATGTTCTAAGGGTCCTGGAAAATAAATAAGCATAAATCCATAACACAGTTTTCTATTTCCACTCATTCATTACAATATATCTTTGGCAAAACTCATTTGATTTTCTACCCCAATCTTTAATGGTTAGTAAAAAACAAAAAACAATCAAATAAAACCAGTAGCAAACTGTAATATTTAAAATTCAACATATAATCAGTACTTCTACATGGATCAGAAAGATGGAGAAACAATAACAATTACTAATAAATTGATATATTTGATGAAAAATGTATAGAGACGTTTGATATGTTGGTGTTATAGAAAAATTATCAGAACCAGCTAGATTGAAAAATTGATATATAAACAAGTTCTGAAAAATAAGAGGTCTGACCTATGGCTGGGAAAAATACAATTACTCATCTGGAGGTCTGAAATCCTAATCCTCTTCAAATTACTTTCCATGGGTCTGTACACACTTCTCCAAGTGTTCCTGCCATTATTTGAAGCATTTCAGGAAGGCCTCTTTGGGAATAAAGTACAGCATGGCTGTTGAGTTCCTCATAATGTCTTCTCATGACTCAAACTGTGACCTTTACATGGCATTTTCAGCTTGGGGAACAGTCACAAATCACAAAGAGTCAAGTTTGAGAGTTAACATCCTGATGGACCAGGGGAATTTGTATCCAAGGCCAATACAGTTTACAACAAATATGAAAATAACTGACAGTTAACAGTGTATGAAAACTACAAGGAAGAGAACATTCTGGTAAATCACACAGGAAAACCCTTTCTGGTTGAAAGAGTTAAAGTGAATAAAAATACCGGTCTTCTACAGTGTTAATAGCACATAATTGATCATACAGTATAAGAAGGTTAAGAGTCTAAGTGTTAAAATCATATGATTAATAGTACAGTAAGAGAAGACCAGCACTCTACAGTGTTAATAGCACAAAATTTATCATACAGTATAATGTCATTATTCTAAGTGTTAAAATCACATTAGTAAGAGAAAATGAATATCCCAGTGTGTTAATATCATACAGTTTTGCTCACACAGTATAAGAAGGTCAATACACTAAGTGTTGAAATCACATGGTTACTAATACAGTAAGAGAAGATCAGTAATATATAGTGTTAATATCACATAGTTGCTCACACAGTATAAGAAGGTCAATACACTAAGTGTTGAAATCACATGGTTACTAATACAGTAAGAGAAGATCAGTAATATATAGTGTTAATATCACATAGTTGCTCACACAGTATAAGAAGGTCAATACACTAAGTGTTGAAATCACATGGTTACTAATACAGTAAGAGAAGATCAGTAATATATAGTGTTAATATCACATATCGGGTAGCGGGGTAGGGGTATCCCCTATCAAAGGAGAAGTAAGGCGCCTCCTTCCCTCCGCTAGCCTACGGGACACCCTTGGGCAAGGTGGAGTACCCGTTTAGCCCCCCGATCAGGGTTACGTGAAGCCATGGGTGCAGGTGGTGGATGAAGATGTAGAGCAGCCGACAGATAGTTGTAGGTTATGGTCTACACCTTCACGACGGTAGGCAGAGGATCTCCTTTTTTGAGGAGACAATGGCTACGGTCACTGACCAGTATGGTCACTGCTGGGAAGGAAAGCAATGGCAAACTACCTTCTTTACACATGCCAAGAAAATCATGTTGTGTTCACATTAGACGTAGACAGTCACAATTTTTTGGGCATGTTATGAGAAGAAATGATTTGGAGAACTTGGTGACAACTGGTAAGATCGAGGGGAACAGACCAAGGGGAAGACCTAGAAACAAGTATCTGGATGGCTTGGCCTTGTGGCATGGTCGAGACAAAAACACGGAACTGATCCACGACTCTGTTGATCGAGTGAGATGGCAGAACATGACCGCCCACGCTTACCGGCATGGCACATGATGGATGGATGGATCACATAGTTGCTCACGCAGTATAAGAAGGTCAATACACTAAGTGTTGAAATCACATGGTTACTAATACAGTAAGAGAAGATCAGTAATATATAGTGTTAATACTGCTCACACAGTATATGAAGATCAATACCCAGATAATTTCCCATAGTTACTTAACTCTTTCAGTCCCAGGTTTCTGAACAGATTATCAAGTGAGGAGATAACCACTATGAAACAAGTCATGGGTACAGTACTTACAAAGGGGCTAAACATTGTAAATACACTCTGCAATATATCTTTGTCAATTGAGGTGAGGAGAGAATTCTTAAGAGCTATACTGAACTAATCCTGATGTTCAGAAGTTAATCATGGACAATTAGCAGACAAGTGAGGAATTTTGTGGAAGCTACGAAGCTGTGATTTTATAGAAGAGTGATGAAAACACTATGGATGGATAGAAAGAGCAATGTAAATATCTTGAAAGAAGTTAACTCACAAAGACAACTAATTACTCACATCAGATGAAAACAGTCCACAATCTTTGGGTATGTCATGAGATGGAGAAAGCTGGAATATGTCGTCATAATGGGAAAGTTGGAGAGGAGAACAGGCAGAGAGAGACCAAGATAGAAGATGTTAAGACAGTTTGATATCATGGTATGGAGAAACATGAGTTTCAGAAATGACTGGCAGCACATGAGACAGAGAGCTGTGGCCAGACATGATCACCAATGCCACTCAGCGTGGACTATAAGAAAAGAAGAAGGAGAAACACAATGGAAGTGACCAGTCAGAGACCAGATTTGATTTTAGTATGCTCTGACCAAATGTAAAAAGAAAACACATAATGTGATGCTTGGGATTCTTTTTCTTCCTCTTCATTCATCTTTGTATGTCAACATAAATATATCCAAAGAAAGCAATAGTCAACTTCAGTTTGTTGATGTCTCAATAGAATGTTACATGTCTTCAGAGGAGCTGGTAATATGCATCATCTTTCTGGTGGCCTGAAAGCTTTGACTCCTATTTGGTTCGATACATGCTTTTTATAAATCTCTTGGCCTCATTATAGGTTATGTCTATGTCAGACTGTGGCAGGGTAGTTGAAATGGTTAGACTATCACCTGCACCCTGGTGGTACTGGGTTAAAATTTGCATCTGGTCAGATTTTTCAAACTGACCTGAACTCCCAGGTCAACTCAGCCTAAAATACGTACCAAGAAATGCTTTAAGGCAGCTGACGTGACACTAACCACATCACCCTTGAGTGCTGATTGGTCTATAAAAATGTGGGTGTGGCAATATATCCAATGTATCTTAAGACATGTAAAAGGTCCCTTTACTACTTTACTTAGGCTGAGGTAGTTTCCACATTACTTTAACAAACTGTCAGTCTCTTCATTTTTTGGCCTTCAAAGATCAGGAAGAGCCAATCACACATGATATGTTGCTGGGGACTGAAAGAGTTCAAGATAATAAGTAGACCAATACTCTTCTGTTGTAAAGCACTTACATGGCAGCAAACCACCCTGTCTCAGAGTCTTCAGCACAGAGCAGCTTACAGAGGATTTTCAGAACATCATCCGAGTGGGAATAATTCAGCAGATGGCTATGACCTTCAAGATTTGCTGCCAGGCAACTGAGGGCAAAGCAGGCATTTTTACTGGCACCAGCATCCCTGCAGCTCAGCATCTCAACCAGTGAGGAAATCTGCATATATGTGGTACATTTGCATGTGAGAGTTTTAAAATGGGCTTTACACTACAGAAACATAAATTAAGCCAAGGATTATGTACAGTAACAATGAAAAAAATAAACTTCACTGCTTTCGAATAAGACCCTACGAGTGTAGTTTATTTTAACTTTTGAACTAAGCTCACTTGTCCAGAAGAAGAATTAACAATTCGATGCTGTGGCATGGAAAATGGCAAAAAGTTAAAACTGTGGTAAAAGTAAAGGACTCTTTTACAAGCACTGGGTATATGCTGATAACCCCATGTTTGTTAGGACCAACTGGCACTCAACAGGTGATGTCGTCAATATCAAACTGGCCACCTTTAACCCCAGAGAAAATGTCCAGTTACCCATGCCAGGCTGGACCAACCTGGAAGTGCAGCTCAGTTTTACAAATTTGCCTCTGTTGGAGTTTGAACACATGACTACCAGGCTATCATGATAATCACTGTGCTACCGCGGCTCTGTAAAAACACTTTGTCCTAACATTTAAATGTGACACTGAATACAAATAACTTGCACTACTTCATGCCATGTAGCGTCGGAGGCAAAGGACAGTGATTTAGAATAAGATACGGAAATTGTGGCAAACAGAACAAGAAGAGTTAACCAAGAAGTGATATAATACGCAAGTTGCTAGACGACGTCACAGCATACTACATCACTAAAGTTAGTTAGGTTTTGGGATGATCATGGAGATGGGTGGACAAAATAACTACACTGAAATATGAACGCAAATATCCAGCAGAAAGATGAAGCGAACATGCCATCTAGTACTCCAAGAAGATAAGGAAACAAGGGCCCAGTCTGCATTACGGAGAACGATCGGAAGATGAAGGTTTAACGCAGAGAAAGTGAGGAAAGTATACTGCATCAGAACTTGCTGGTCGATTGACAAATAGAGGTCATGGCATCAGCACACACATAGCTCAGCGTAAGTAACATGGTTAGAATCAGGGGCGTAATGTAGTTTACAGAGCGATGGACCATATGAAATTTACTCGTCATTGATCAAAGTAGAAGGATGGAATCAGACTCGACAGTTAACATTGAATATTTACCAATGATTATTTATTATATTTCACCGGCCCTCCCATTAACATGGGAACAGTGACGTTGTTATACTGTACGGGTGATTGCCACCAATAAAGTTATATATTATGTGGAACGCCAGCGTTGCTGAACTCATTTTCGTTAATATTGATTCTGGCCCCTGTTGATCTGCAATGTTGTTTGACTGGACGGCGGGCGTAATATTAGAGGGAAATGGCATAGCACTTCATCATTATCATCATCATCATCACTAGTTCAGAAAAGGGCATAAGTTGCCATGTGTCTGTGTATAATGCAGCTGTGATATTTTATTTTTTTTTGGCCAACATGTCTGACCTCAGTACAGCATTTGTAGATTTGAGTTTTCTTTCATCTTCAACATACACTATGAATATTCTTTTTATTGGCAGGTTTTCTCATTTAAAAATTCTGCCAGGGCTGTGAGCTATACTGCTACTTCTTTATGATTTTCAATTTCAATGAAAAGCAGATTGTAATATGTGCAATATTCACAAAGAACCTCATATTTTGTGCCCTTCTCAGACAAGGCAAGGCATCTGATCCACTACCCAGAGATGAGGAGGAGCATGACATCTGGAAAATAAAACAAAGTTATCAACTGGATTCTCTAAGAGGAAGTAAAGAATATGAACTCTGCAATCGAAGATTCTTGTTGTAAAAGTCATCTAAGGAAGATTCCCCATGTGTTACCGTTACTCAAAAGCCTGGCACTTTTTAAAATCAGAAACAGATGCCATACCTCTCAGCCACTTTCATCCAGAACGTTCATTCATCCAATCAAAATGACATATATACAATTCATCATCATCATTATCATCAAGTGCCCTGCCAGCTGGAATAGGCGTTCATGTCTCTCCACAGATGTCGGTTCCTAGATCAATCAATCAATCAATCAATCACAGATCTCGGTCTTTGATATTCTGGATCAACTCTGCTGATGCTATTCCTTCATGCCATCATCTCAGTCCATCCAACATCATTTCTTTTGGTCTGCCTCTCTTCCCCTTGATGTTTCCAGTTGTCACAATGTTCTCCAATGCCTCTCTTCTCATCACATGACCAAAGAAAGCTGTTTGTCTCTTTCTTATTGTTGTATATAATGTTCTAGTTTCATTAGCCTCTTTCAGGCAATATATGTGCAAATATGCCTCAAAAAATAATATCATAAGGAACATCTGAAGTTTACAGTCAGAAATAGAAAGCCACAAAAAACTTATTTCTAGACATTTTACAAAACATGAAACACATTCCTTTGGTCAATATGATAATTATCATAGCCACAAAACAAATTTTTAAAATGATTACCATAATTAGAGTATTTTAATGAAACAAACCATATTTTCAGAGTCAGGTAAATTCAACAGCCGTTGTCTTCCATCTCCAATATCACACAGCCTACCTAAAGCAAATGCTGCATTCATTCCTCTACCTGGAACAGTCAGGAATTAAAATGTATAATAAAAACAATATGGAGTGAGTACACATCTAACAAACCTATGTAGAAGTTTATACGACAACAGTGAATGCATAGTGAGAGCAACTGGAGGACACTCAGAACCCTTCACCATAAGATCTGGAGTACGACAAGGTTGTGTCCTGTCCCCTCTCTTGTTCATAACATATATAGACAACATATGTAAAGAAACCAGCCAAGCAGAGACAGCAAGAATACCGCATGACGAGAACACAGAAGAAGAACCATCTGCAAATCTAACCATTAGAGAACTCCTGTTTGCGGACGACCAAGCACTAATAGCAAAATCAGAAGCTGAATTACAAGACCACATGAATAGTCTAAACGAAATGTGTAGGGAACATAACATGAAAATTAGCACAAGCAAAACAGAGGTAATGACTATAACTAAAGAAGAACAAACAGCAACAATTCACCTAAACGAACATCCCTTGAAACAAGTAAAGAGCTTCAAGTACCTAGGAAGTATAATATCATCAAATGGCAGATCAGAAGACGAGATCGAAAATAGGTGCAATAAGGCAAATCAACTCATTGGACAAATGGCACCAATACTAAAGAACAAACATGTATCAATAACTACTAAGAAAGCACTTTACAACACAATCTTCCTACCAACTCTGTGCTACCAATGCCAAACCTGGACAATGACAGAAAAAGAGAAAAGAAAAATCACAACAACAGAAATGAGGTTCCTGAGAAGAATACTCAACGTATCAAGAAGAGATAAGATCAGAAATGAAGAAATCAGGACTAAAGTGGGGGTTAAAGCTGCTCTAGATTTTATTAGAAAGCAGCAAGTCAAATGGTTTGGCCATGCAAGTAGGCTACCAGTCAACAGCATGCCACAACAGGCAATGACGTACAGACCAGATGGAAACAGAGGAAGAGGCCGACCACGTAAACGCTGGACGGAGGGAATAACAGAATCCATGGGAATGTCGATATACGAAGCCCATAACCGGGCACTCTCACGAAGTTTATACTTCACCTCGACACCGCAAGGTACAAGAGGAACATGATGAGATGAGATGAGATGAGAATAAAAACAAATTTACATCTAATGTGTTATTTTAACTATGGATGCAAACAATTCATATTAAAGGGTCTGGTCATAAGTCTTTATCCTGACTATGATGAAAATGTCAGAGAGTACTGAAATTTTTTAAGGTGTTTATTCCTTTTGAGTGAGCTACAATTAGTTGCTATGCGATTACGCCGATTATATTATGAGCACAACTGGATAGGGCTTCGATGCCTGCATTCATCATCTGCTAAAGTGAGGAAAAGACTGCCCATCTATTTCTCTGTGCATTCAGGCCTACACATCACAGACGCAGAGTAGGTTCCAATTTTGGAACTTTGTTTTCCATTCCTTGTCAATATAATCATGACTTGGGAGTCTCTGTGGTGAAGTGATCAAGCCGTTTGACTCGTGCTCTGAAGGTTGTGGGTTCGATTCCGGGCCGCATCTTTCAGTTTACGAGTTAAATGTTTCAGAGACTCCTGTGGGTCGTCGCCAAAAGCTACGGAGTTCGTGCTTTGTGCGACACTTTCCGTGCTGCGGAAAGAGACCAAGCCATATGGAATAAAACCCAGTGCAATGACTTTTAAGCGACTTTTTTTTTATATAATCATGACTTGAATTGTTTTCCATTCCTTGTCAATATAACCATGACTTGAATCGTTTTCCATTCCTTGTCAATATAATCGTGACTTGAATTGTTTTCCATTCCTTGTCAATATAACCATGACTTGAATTGTTTTCCATTCCTTGTCAATATAACCATGACTTGAATTGTTTTCCATTCCTTATCAATATAACCATGACTTGAATCATTTTCCTTTCCTTGTCAATATAACCATAACTTGAATTGTTTTCCATTCCCTTTTAATATAACCATGACTTGAAATGTTTTCTATTCCCTTTCAATATAACCATGACTTGAATTGTTTTCCATTCCCTTTTAATATAACCATGACTTGAAATGTTTTCTATTCCCTTTCAATATAACCATGACTTGAATTGTTTTCCATTCCTTGTCAATATAACAATAACTTGAATTGTTTTCCATTCCCTTTCAATATAACCATGACTTGAATTGTTTTCCATTCCTTGTCAATATAACCATGACTTGAATCATTTTCCTTTCCTTGTCAATATAACCATAACTTGAATTGTTTTCCATTCCCTTTCAATACACCCATGACTTGAATTGTTTTCCATTCCTTGTCAATATAACCATGACTTGAATAATTTTCCTTTCCTTGTCAATATAACCATGACTTGAAATGTTTTCTATTCCCTTTCAATATAACCATGACTTGAATTGACACACTTATACTTGACCTTAGGAATAGAACACCCAAATTTTCTAACTAAATTAGTTATCGCTTGTCCAATTTTGTTGATTGGAGACTACCTCTTGATTATCAAGATAAATATTCCTTAGTGTTATTTGTTTTTTTTTTGTCATTCTGTTGATAAAGACTTTAGTGTAACCATTCTGTGTGATTTTCCATTCGTGGAGCTTCTTAGTCATATTTTGTGTTTTTATTCGGACTCCAGTAACAGATCGTCAACAGTCAACCCCCGTTTTTCTATATTAGTTAACACATGCCAGTAAGATGTCTTCATTGCTGTAAACATATTTTCTCAGAGCAGAATTTTAAAATCTGAGAAAAGAAAAAAGTCTGATGGAGCCAAATTTGTAAAATAGGGTGGGTGTGGGAGAATCACAATATTAAAATCCTTGGCTGTTAGCTACGCAAGTTGTGTTTTGTAGGAGGGTAACTGTCTTGAAGCAAAGGAAGATTATGAGTGCATGCCATCCCACGTTTTCAGGTCACATTCATTTTATTTTAGTAAACGGATCTTCATAATACTACCAATTAATTTTGTTGCCACAAGGCAGATAGTCTTAGAATATACACCTTTGACATCCCAAAAAGGTCAGCATCACTTTTCCTGCAGATTGTGTAGTAGTCCAGCTGTGATTACTATGTGGGCACTCAATGTCAGCTGTAACTGATATTTAAGGAACCATCACATTTTGAAATGAATAGACTGTCAACTGAAGTTGTTTACCTTGCTTGATGTTTATTTTGTCACCCTCAGATGTTCATGGGTTGATTAAACTAATATGTGCAACACATGCACTGGCTTGAATTGTCTGTGAAGATGTCTAACATGCTGTAATTCTTTCAAGATACAAGCACTAACCTAAGCATTGCCCTCCACAGCTCTGAGAACTCTCTAAATCGTGTCAGAATTTTGACAGATACACCCTGTGGTATAACGTTCACAAATGAAAAATATATACACACAAAAGTACAAAACTCTTTTAGATGCCATAAGATGTATTGGTTATATTATCCTAGCTTCATATTTTTCTAGACCAAATGGCTTTCGATGAGTCATAGTCATCATCATCAAGTGCTCTGCCAGCTAGCTAGAGCGTTCATGGCGCTCCACAGATCTTGATCTTTGACATTCTGGATCGACTCTGCTGATGACATTCCTCCATGCCACTGTCTCAATCCATCCAGCATCATTTCTCTTGGTCTGCCTCTGCCTCTCTTCCCCTTGATCTTTCCAGTTGTTAGGATGTTATCCAATCCCTCTCTTGTCATCACATGACCAAAGGAAGATGTTTGTCTCTTTCTTATTTTGTATATAATGTTCTAGTTTCATTAACCTCTTTCAGGCAATTGTTGTTAGTTACTCTGGCAGTCCAAGGAATTCATAACATTCGTCTCTGGAACCACATCTCTGTTGCTTCCAAGTTCTTCCTAATTTGTTCATTCCTCCAATAATATATTTCCTGTTTTTGATTTCAAACAATATCACACAATTCTTCCCAAACATTTCCTGGCACCCATTTTAATCTTTGTTGATCTAGCAGCCTGTGTCAATTTTACCAAATCTGCCTCAATGGGGAATCGACCACATGACTACTGAGTCGACGGGCAAGCAAGCAAGCCATCATACTACCGCAGCTCCCAGATGGAAATGTTTGTGACCAATAAAGAATTAGAAATCTTAACAAATTTATTCAACCATGACTGTGATACAAGTTAATATTTTATGCTTTTCATTTCATCCTATGGCTCTGTGGTGAAGGGGTTACGGGCACAATTCATAGTCCCGCATACAGTATTCGAAACACAGCTGCTGATGATTTTGCAGCAGACCACCTTGCATTGGTTTTTATACAATGGGATAAGTGCCGGTCATTCAGAAAGCAATGGCAAACTACTAAACGTTAACTGACCAAGAAATTACAAACAGCCAAAAAATGCTGGGGTTGACTGTGAGGTCCTGTGAACTAATTTTTAACTATTTCAACCTGGGATTTGAAACATGCCAAGAAAATGATTCCCACAAATACATTACATTAATTCATCTTCTAGATGACATCCTGACCTGCCTTATCATCGCCCAGTGCTTGAATGAGACGTACAAGGATGTTCTGTGAGTGAGGATGGTTCAAAATGCAAGCACAGCCTTCCTCTGATATACTCAGCCTGCACAATTAAATAATTATCCCAATATTTATTTTTGCTCAAAAAAATTTATTGAAACACAATTTTGTTTTAAGCATTTTAAAAACTTACAAACATTTTTCTATGCAGCTTTCAAAGGAAAAAGAAAAAAAGAACCCCCCCCCCCCTCCCCCCCCCCCCACAGAGAGAGAGAGAGAGAGAGAGAGAGAGAGAGAGAGAGAGAGAGAGAGAGAGAGAGAGAGAGAGAGAGAGAGAGAGAGAGTTAAGTTAGTTAGTTGCATATCCCTTACAGGACGTTGCAGTCAACACCAGCGTTTTTTGCTGTTATGATCTCTTATGAAGTTTACGTTCAGTAGTTTGCCATCGCTTTCTCAACGACCGGCACCCATACCATTTTGTAAGAAAACCAATGCAACGCTGTCTGCTGCCAAATCGCATGCAGCTATGTTTCAAAAGCGGGTTTGCGAGATCATGAACTGTGTCTGTAACCACTTCACCATGGACAGACAGACAGACAGACAGACAGACAGACAGACAGACAGGACAGGACAGGACAGGACAGGACAGGACAGGACAGACAGACAGACAGACAGACAGACAGGTCAACATGGTTGAAATGGTAAAAGCACTTGCTCTTGAACTTCCTGTATGTTGACAGTGGGGTAGTGGGTTCATTCACTTCATTGGTCAGTTGGATATAAACATGGACTTCTCGTTGAGAAAGCAATGGCAAGCTACTGAATGTAAAATTACCAAGAAAATCAACCTGTTGTTGATTGCAAAGTCCTGTAATACACAGCAGTTCACTGGCAAAATTCTTTACAAGCTGAATTCTTTAAAAAGGAATTGAAGTTAGGCTGGCGTGAACATTAGTGAATAATTTGCTCAACAGAATGTGAAAATATAAAACCCAAATATTTAGACAAGTGACTGGGCAAGAGGGTCCATGTATAAGGCAGATTTAGTCGGGGCACTTAGGAATCTTTGTGTATAGTGCAGAAAAACAGACAGATCATCATGGCGTTGGAGAAAATGAAGCTGTAGGGAGTGACTAGAGGCTCTGGCTGACACTCAATACACTGAGCAAAGGCTAGATGGACACATAATCAGGCTGCTATTGGTACTAATGTATTGGGACTCTTCATTGGCTGTTGCAGATGAGGACGGAGCGCCTTTGGGAATGTCCTAAATGCTGTGATGTCTGTTCTTGATTCAAATCAACGTTCATGTATGATATGAGCCTAACTACCCTGCCTACATAAACAGATGATGATCTATATATAGTCTCTTACATCCAAGGTTCACTGGTCACAGAGGAAGCCAGTGTTTTCTCTTGTGGCTAGCTTCTAACACTGTGACCTCTTGTGTACAAAAGTGTCCATGAGAGTTCCATGAATGTCCATAGAAATACTTTTCTATGGTAGCCCTTTTTCATCGAGTCTCTTATGAAGATTACTAAATCTAAACACAGAAGTCACAAACAATATCTTGCAGGATTTATTGCCTGGCTTATTTAGCTGCAGCTCATCAGTTGGATATGGCAGAGTTATATATCAACTGAAGGAAAAAAATGAATAATACTTAAACTGAAACAATTAAATCACAAAGTCACAGGTAATATTCAAATTTGGAACATCTGTTATCGCCATGGTAATTATATGTACTATGTGTTTTAATTGTTACAGCTTAAGCATTATTTATTTATTCACTTCAAATGATATATAACTCTGCAATATGCATCTGATGAGATGCAGTGAAATATTCCTGGCAATATATCGTGCAGCACATTGTTTGTTGCTTCTGAGTTTAAATTCACTAAGTTAATACATTGTTTTGAATGACTGAATCTGTTTATTCTTCACATGCCTGTATGGATGATTGTTTGTGGCCCATATGTACCATTTTGCACTACAATGAATTAATAGCACTGCATTCTGGAGAAGTCTGAATGTGCTCCGTGGCGAAGTGGTCAAGCTGTCTGCCTTACACTTTGAAGATCATGGCTTCATTGATAGACTGCATCATACAAACCACGAGTGCAATATTTCTGGAGATCCCTGGGGGTCATTGCTGGAGCCATGGAGTTCATGCTTTGTGTGATGCTTTCAACAGATGGCTTGCCATTCTGTGGACAGAGACCAAGCCAGATGGGGTAAAACATGGTGCAAAGAAATCCATCCTCTTGCCTTGAAACTTTTAACTAAGTGCTTAGTCTCTCCCAGCAGAAATCAAAGGATGCGTCTGCTGACTATCCTTGCTGCAAGTTTACTACACACCAGGCACGTCATTGCCCTGTGTTCACCATGACCAGTTCCACATAATTTCCCTTTACAACAGTTGTGATAGAGAATATTCATCATGAGATGTATCACCATGCACCAAGCTGTTATTTATTGTCTGCAGTATGTCCCCTTGGTCATTTCCTGTTAAGCATTGGAGGAGAGTAGAAATGTTCAATCTTTAGCTAAACTTGCTGCTTGGACTACAGGGAGTTAGCATTGGAGGAGAGTAGAAATGTTCAATCTTTAGCTAAACTTGCTGCTTGGACTACAGGGAGTTCAAGTGTACGTAGAATGTCCTTGACAGAATCTATGCTTCTGATTCTTGGTCTTCTTATGACTATACAGTCAGAGTTTCTTTGATTTTGTAGGCACAGAATACAGGTTCTATATGTAACTAATTACCCAGTGGGATTTCCAGGCTAGGAAACAGTTCATCTGGTACCATCTCAAATGATACTCAGAGTTAAATGTGTTTTCTAGCTTCATTACTGACTACCACTTTTTCTGTCTATTCAACGCTGTTCTGTAAGAATCCCTATAATTCATTCATTAATTCAGTAGCATGTCCTTTGCAGAACCTCGCTCCCATAAAAACCTTCCGGAAAACCTCTTGGTCATAAGAAAGATGTGTCGCATCCGATACACCCATCTGGAGATCATCTGCCACATCCTGCACCCTCTCCTCTTTGGCCTTCCTCTTCCTTTCTTCCCAGGCATATACCCCTCCATTATTGTTCTCTCAAAACTTTCGTTTCAAGTGGCTAAAATATTTCAATTTTCTTTGTTTTATCGTCTTTAATAGCCAACCTTCTTCAATATTCAGCTCTTGAAGTATGGACGCTTTTCTTTACCCAAGATATTCTTAGAATTCGTCTATAACATTTATATTCAATGGCCAATGTTCAGCTTGTTTAGTAAGTGTCCAGGTCTCACAGGCGTATATTGCAATGGGAAAGATGCATGCTCTTAAAAATCTAATTTTTGTAGTTCTATCTGTCCCACTCCATAATTTATTCAGTTATTTTAGTCTTTGAAGAGCAATTGATAGTTGTCATTTAATTTCTTTCATTGTGTCACCGTTGTTGGTAATCAATGACCCAAGATATTCAAAATTTTCCACCACCTCCAATTTCTCCTCATGAACGTATATTTCTTTCTCCATAATAGTTTTATCTATATGGATTATCTTTGTTTTTGCTATGTTAAGATATAAGTTGTGATTTTCACTATTCAATTGGGTTGAGACTATTAGGTTTTCTATACCATTCTGCCAAGGGGAAGACCTAGAAGCAAGTACCCGGATGGCTTGGCCTTGTGGCATGGTCGAGACACAACACGGGGCTGATCCATGACTCTGGTGATCGAGTGAGATGGCAGAACATGACCGCCCATGCTTACCGGCATGGCACATGATGGATGGATGGATACCATTCTGTCTTGTGGATAGCAATACTGTATCATCAGCATACCGAATCTCTGGTATGTCATGACCACAGATATTTAGGGCATCATATAGCTCCCTGATTATATCATCTCTTACATTTCTCATTATATTTTTGGCATACAGGTTAAACAAACAGGGGGAAGCACACATCCCTGATGGACTCCTTGCTTGATGCCAAACCAATCTGATATCTCACCATCTATTCTAACCGCTGCTTGTTTGTCTAGATAGAGCATTTTTATGAGTTGTATTACATGTGATGGAATCCCTAAAATACATTGGCAATATTCAGATTTTCTCCAAAGCATAAGAGATTCAAGCTATGTCGAATGTCCATCGAGGACAAAATTTAGCACAACATTGCATTCACGATCAGACCTTGTCCAACTTTTAACATGTAGAATGGTTGGGATACAACAAAGGCCAAATGGAAATGGGGGAGTCATGGTGTACGAGATGAATTACAAAGACACAGAATGTAGGATATGGCATGGTCATACTATAAGTCCAGCCACAGACCTAAGAAACAAGTTTGCAACAGAAGCCTGCAACTAATGAGGAGAGGAATGGAAACCCCCACCTAAATGCCAAAGAAAGTGCTCTTTTAATAAGCCACCTGGTAAAGTGACTAATTCAACAGTTAATCAGTCATAATAAAAGATATTCCCATGTGTCCTCTGGTATTAAGATGTCTGCTACATCAACTCAATAGTTGTAAAATTATTAGACAACAACCGAAGAGTAAAGCATCATAGAATAATAGATATGCCAGACTAATAGAACTCATCAAAAAAGATTACAGAGCAGGAAGGAAACTAATTCACCCATATGTTACCAGTACCTATAAGGGAAGAAAAGCATATAAGCAAAGTAAGCTACCAAGCGTGTCATAAGAGGTGACTAAGTAGACTCACTAACTCGTCCCGTAGAACATTTTAGCTGCAAAATCCTATCAATCATGAACAAATCTAGAGTCTCCGTGGGCCGAAACCCTTGGCTAACATATCCGACCTTTTGCGTGCATTTTTTACAGGTTAGCATTCCTGTGGGACTCTCACTTTTGTAGTGCCGTCCACATCCCAACTGGTCAAGTTGGAATGGTCGAATACTTCATGATCAGCCCTCAAGGGAAGGCAGAGACAGTCCATAGCACTTTCCGCCATCCAGATTGGCTTCCATAGTTGCAGGGCCGACACATAGCGCCCTGGTGCTGGGCTCACCGAGGGAATCGTCATGTGCTGCTCATGGCTGCTTTAAATCCTCACTTCAATATATTGGGCATTTCGTTCGCCACAGGCCATTCCCGCACAAACCAGACCGGTCTACAGACAGTATCCACTCAGCGAGTTTTCGATTCGGACATGTGCTTGCCGCTGTACCCTGGGATAATATAGTCAGAGCTGTTCCAGACACGAGGGGCATATGGAAAACTAGGTAGTCAGAGCTGTTCCTAGCACGAAAGACATTTCACTGTGACGTTTATGCATTGTACCTGATTTATTTGCACCCATAGGCCAGCACATCCGACTTCAGCAGGCATTTTTACGGGTTTGCCTTCTCTGGGTTTTAGACTTTTACTGCTGTGGTGTCACCCACATCTCAGCTGGTCAAGGTAGAACGGTCAAAGACATCACGGTTAATCCTCAAGGGAAGGCAGGGGCAGACCATGGGCATTCCCCGCTATCCAGGGAGACTTCCACAAATGTAGAGCTGGCACATAGCGCTCTGAGACTGGGCTCACCCGAGGAGTCGCCACATCCTGCTCGTGGCTGCTTTAATTCCTCACTTCCATGTATTGGGCATTTCGTTTTGCCACTGGTTGCTCCCCACACAAACCAGGGACGGGCAGTCTGCGAACATCCACTCATCAAGCTTTCGTTTCGGACTACCACGTGATGGATTCGCTAGCCAAGCATTCCATTTCGTGTTTTTGAGACGTTTTTTCCACGTTTGACTACACTCACTCTATGGGTATAGATACAGACTTTCATCGTAACCACTTCATGCGACTAAGCCGCTTTGCCATTTGCCACCTTAAGTACCATTCACGGGGTAGGCTACATAAGCTGCCGGCTCAGCACCATACCTCCGTGCTTCAGTGAGCGAAAAATGAGCAGGCCCTCTCATCCGGGGATCCCTCATATACCCCAGCTGAGAACCTTCGAACAAGTATCTGAACTAAACATGTAGCGTGCTTAGCATCTCACCTCCATTTTTCGGTAGGTGGGTATCTGCCCAGCTCTCACATCCGATTGTTTATGGCTTAGAGGTGTTCAGCCATATCCCTCAGCTGAGAGCCTTAGAGTATGTGTCCGGACCAAAATTTAGCAGCATCGTGCACCTGATATAGACTTTGACTGCTATCCTCAGTCTACCTGCAGAGCAGCAGGTTGTGTCTCTCTTGGTCTGGCCCCTACCCCAATATCTGTCCAACATGTAGTCGTACTTCCGTCGGCGTAGCTCTTGGGGTCACTGGGACACTCAAGGCCCCCCCCCCCCCCACAACAAGGTTGAGACACATCGAGGGGGGGGGGGGGGGTTTGATTCTGGGCTACGTTTTTCGGTTCATGAGTACATTTTTCTCGAGACTCCTGGAGTTGTCGCTGGAGCTACAGAGTGTGTGCTTTGTGTGATGCTTTTGGCAGGCCACCCTGCAGAAAGAGACCGAGTCATATGGGATATAACCAGGTGCAATGAAGTTGATCCTCTTGACTTTTTTTTTTTTAGAGAGAAAAATAAAAGGAAATTAACTCAGCCAACCAAGATGAAAGGATTCTCTTCCCAAAGAAGAAATATGATGCAATGTGGAAATGAAGATGAAAAATGTGGGGAGAATATGGAAGGAGGTGCAGGAGATAGCAAAGGTGAGGAGATCATGTCAGGAGTTGGTTAAGGGTCAATGCTCCATTGGGAAATAAAAATCAGAAGGATTTTTTTGTAATGTTGCATATCCCTTACAGGACGTTGCAGTCAACACCAGCATTTTTCAGCTGCTGTTCAAGTACTAGGCAAGTTTTACATTCAGTAGTTTGCCATTGTTTTCTGAACGACTGGCTCACATACCCCCGTAAGTTACCAGTGCGGCCCGAACTGCTGCCGATTCTCGCAGCTGCTGTTTTCCTCATGTGGATATACAGGATTACGAACAATATCGTTAAACCCTTGGCCAGGGAGACCGGCTAACAGAAGGATAACAATCTAATTAAAAACTTAGAGAAATTGATATAATAAAAGAAGTAGTCAGATTTCATCCTTCATGACTTTCCTGATACAACAACAATTTATTTCTATTAATACCAATACAATTCTTGCGCTACTTGTTCATTTAAGGTGAATACTGCTACTTAGAAAACTATTGAAAATGCTAACCTCGCTAACACTAAAGCAGCATTGCTGGCCGTCCACAGGTTCTCAGCATGAAGCAGGTCTGTGACATGATCAAGCATGGGCTGGATACATGGTTCTGACAACATCCACTCTCTACCTTGTGCACTTTCAGCCTGGAATTTCAACAAAAACTGGAAATATTTTCTTCATACACACAGTAATAAGATTCATAGTGGCATTGTGGTTAGTTCACTGATGTATCAGGACAGTTGTCTGACTTCAATTCCCATTTGTCCCCAGCCAGTATGGGTCTGGAGTGAACCAGGCTTTATAAACAGGGTGTCAGATAATTTTCTAAAATTTGTGGAAACTATCTGGATAGATGGGTAGCAAGTAAAAGAGACAGAAGCAAAAACGTATTCTTTAATTAGTTTGAAAACCTGTTATTGTCGGTGAAAAGGAAAGATAACTAGCTATATAAAACATATGTATGATATTTTAAACTGAAAAAAAAAGCAGAAATGAAAGTGAAAATAAAAAACCTAAAAATAAATACAGCAGATAACACTTTAAAACATAATGGCATAGCCATTATCAAATACACAATGAAATCAGACAAATGAGGAAAGCAGAAAATGTAAAATGTGATTATAATTAAAGACCACTCAAATAATGAAGTGTTTAAAGTCAAATGAAATGTCAGGGTATTACTGTACATTTCTACCACTGATAGATTCTATTTCAGATGTAGATGATGGTATACATCTTATTGTGAGACCATCGGTGGCTCAACTTTTCCATTTTATATAAGTTAAGACAAGACAATTGTAAATGTGTACTTTTTCTGTGTAAATGTGTTTATATATAAAGCAGGTGACATTTGCTTTAATATGAAGAAGAAGTAAAAAATCTACCATGTTTTGCAATTCATAGAGAAATAGTGTTCAGCTACTTTTATGTATGTTACTGCTCTCTTTGCTCTACTTAATTCCATGTCTTTTATTTGTCATGCTTCTGCAACAGTAACTGAAGGAATACTATCTCTTGTGACAGTATAAACAACCATTCACAGAAACAATGCTGTCTTACCAGTATCCCCAACAATGCTATCTTACCATTGTCCCCAACAATGATATCTTACCAATGTCCCCAACAATGCTATCTTACCAATGTCCCCAACAATGATATCTTACCAGTATCCCCAACAATGCTATCTTACCTATGACTCCAAAAATCCTATCTTACCAATGTCTCCAACAATGCTATCTTACAAATGTCCCCAACAGTGCTATCTTACCAATGTCCCCAACAATGCTATCTTACAAATGTCCCCAACAGTGCTATCTTACAAATGTCCCCAACAATGCTATCTTACCAATGCCTCCAACAATGCTATCTTACCAGTATCCCCAACAATGCTATCTAACCAATGTCCCCAACAATGCTATCTTACCAATGTCCCCAACAATGCTATCTTGCTAATGTCCTCAACAATGCTATCTTACCAATGTCCCTAACAATGCTATGTTACAAATGTCCACAACAATGCTATCTTACCAATGTCCCCAACAATGCTATCTTACAAAAGTCCCCAACAATGCTATCTTACAAATGTCCCCAACAAAGCTATCTTACCATTGTCCCCAACAATGCTATCTTACCAATGTCCCCAACAATGCTATTTTACCAATATCCCCAACAATGCTATCTTACCAATTCCCCCAACAATGCTATCTTACCAATATCCCCAACAATGCTATCTTACCATTGTCCCCAACAATGCTATCTTATCAATGTCCCCAACAATACTATCTTACAAATGTCCCCAACAATGTTATCTTACCATTGTCCCCAACAATGCTATCTTATCAGCGTCCCCAACAATGCTATTTTACCAATGTCCCCAACAATGCTATCTTACCAATGTCCCCAACAATGCTATCTTACCAATGTCCCCAACAATGCTATCGTACCAATGTCCCCAACAATGCTATTTTACCAATGTCCCAACAATGCTATCTTATCAGCATCCCCAACAATGTTATTTTACCAATGTCCTCAACAATGCTATCTTACCTATGTCCCCAACAATGCTATCTTACCAGTATCCCCAATAATGCTATCTTGCCAATGTCCCCAACAATGCTATCTTACCAGTGTCCCCAGCAATGCTATCTTACCAATGTCCCCAACAATGCTATCTTACCTATGTCCCCAACAATGCTATCTTACCAGTGTCCCCAACAATGCTATCTTGCCAATGTCCTCAACAATGCTATCTTACCTATGTCCCCAACAATGATATCTTACCAGTATCCCTAATAATGCTATCTTGCCAATGTCCCCAACAATACTATCTTACCTATGTCCCCAACATTGCTATCTTACCAGTGTCCCCAACAATGCTATCTTACCAATGTCCCCAACAATGCTATCTTACCTATGTCCCCAACAATGCTATCTTACCAGTATCCCCAATAATGCTATCTTGCCAATGTCCTCAACAATGCTATCTTACCAATGTCCCCAACAATGCTATCTTACCTATGTCCCCAACAATGCTATCTTATCAATGTCCCCAACAATGCTATCTTACCAATGTCCCCAACAATGCTATTTTACCAATGTCCCTAACAATGCTATCTTACCAGTATCCCCAACAATGCTATCTTACCAATGTCCCCAACAATGCTATCTTACCTATGTCCCCAACAATGCTATCTTACCAGTATGTCCTCAACAATGCTATCTTACCAATGTCCCCAACAATGCTATCTTACCTATGTCCCCAACAATGCTATCTTACCAGTATGTCCTCAACAATGCTATCTTACCAATGTCCCCAACAATGCTATCTTACCTATGTCCCCAACAATGCTATCTTATCAATGTCCCCAACAATGCTATCTTACCAATGTCCCCAACAATGCTATCTTATCAATGTCCCCAACAATGCTATCTTACCAATGTCCCCAATGTTCCAGCAGCATTCATGACACTTTCAGGGTCAGCTGAGGTCAACATTCTGATAAGATCCAACAACAGATTGTTGCTGTCTGCTAGTTGGCTCTTAGCAAAGGAAAGAATCCGATGGCATCCTAGTTCAAACTCTGCCAAAGAGCCAATTATATATGCAGCATTTCCAGCGACTCTGAAACCACAAACAGAACAATTCTAAACTTAACACATTTCTCAATAGAGTTGTAGACAGAGTTATAAAGTTGTTCTGCACTCGTCATGTAAAAGTAAAACATATAAACGACCCCTTGACATGCCTTCATGTACGTTAAGCATATGATGATAGACCCGAATTTGTATCGACTCATCGGCACTCAGTGGATGATTTATTTTTTGCGCTCACTCAATTTGAACTTCAGCGTAATCCAAACATGCTACTTCTAAACACTGGACTGAATTTTGCATTTGGATTATCTTTCCCTATTACCAGTGTCCCTCGCCATCAGGCGAAACCACTCCGACTTCAGTACTTGTAATTTACGTCCCCAAGTCAAGGACGAGACGTCAACATTTTAATCCAAATGACCAGTGATCATGCTTCTTCACATTTTGCAATATCCAACAGCATGTATCAATTCATGCTCTGACACCCTTATGCTATGTATAGTATAACACAAGACTGTCTGGAATCTTCTCTCGCTGTCATCCTATATATCTCTTTCAATAAATCTGACCTGTTGTCACAACATGTTCGAATCTTTCCCATCTCGTAATGTGGCCAAAATTAAAATTATGACTACCTCTTTCTGATGTTTCTGATAAGTTGTCTTTTTGTCTTAGCATCTTTCAAAACATGTAGAACATTTACACTGGCAGTGCAAGGAATTCTAAGCATTCTTCTGTATAATGTTTAACAAGGCCAAAGTATTTCAGGTTTTGAGACATGATGTTGTTTATGAGCCAGTTTTCTTCCATGTTCAATCATTGTAAAATGTCAGCATTTTTCTTATTCTTGGTCCACAATATTTAAAGAACTTTTTTGACACCTCTGGGGTGCTCTTTCCTTGCTGTTAGCGAGAGTACCATAGAACAGGGTACTCACTGACCCTGGCAGCTTGAAAGGTTGCTACAGGCTGATGTAGTCCACAGCCATGTGGATGTTGTGCCTGTTTATAGCAGAGCTGTGATATTTACACCTTTCAGCCAACACATCCAACCTCTTCAGGCATTTGTTGACAGGATTAACCTTTACAGAGGATGTGGAAATCAAGGGGAAACTGTCACATTATGCATTTTAAGAAACTCAAAATGTAAGCAGATAAAGAATCTCAAAGATCTGATGATTGGTGGTGAGTCCTCCAGGTCAAGCAGATCATTTACTGAGCACTACTGATATTGCCAGCTCTGTGGTGAAGAGGTTACAGACACAGTTCCTAATCCCGCATACCGTGTTCAAAACACAGCTGCAGGTGATTTGGCAGCAGACCATCTTGCATTGGTTTTTTTACGAAATGGTATTCACCGTATTGGTATGGGTGCCAGTTGTTAAGAAAGCAATGGCAAACTACTAAATGTAAACTTGCCAAGAGATCACAAACAGCATAAAAATGCTGGGGTGGACTTTGACGTCCTGTAAAAGGATATGCAACTAACTTTTTAACTGATATTTTGCCAATTGAGCAATTGTTTGAATTTGATTAGCATTCTCTGCATTGTTCTAATTGGGGAGGAGACCGATGGCGGAAGGAGTAAGAGTAATAAGCACTCTTATTTACCTTGCTGTTTCATTTCCTAATAATTGTACAAGACTCCACAGAAGATCCTCCGAGCCAGAGTGAGTTAGAAATGCCGATATTGTTCTTTCTTTTTCTGAATGCAAATCATTAACAAGCATCTCCAGCGCTGCGTGCGAACGTCCGTCGTTGCATCTTAAATTAGCAAAATAATCTCCATTTAACCAGTTGCATGTCATACCTATTTTAGAGTGTTAACTATTGTTGGCACATAAAACCTGCTAAATTACAACCTCAATAACTAGTGTTTGTATGATACACAATTATAAGTAATTCGCGTGATGTATCCGCCATCTTGCTAGATTGTTGACATCGTATCCATGTCCCATTGGCAGATCTCGGCCCGCACGAGATTAACCTCTCGACAAGAACTCGGTCATGTAATTAGACTTCACCAAAACAGCTGCCATGAAACAAAATTTACATTTGGGTACAACGGGCTAGAGTAGCGGATTGGGTAGGACGTTTGCCTGACCGTTATGTATTCCAATCCCCTTTGAGCAGTGGCGGACTGGCTTGGGGTCTGCATATCCGATGGCTAGAGAGCCCTTGTACCCCGATGAAGTGGTCCCCGTTTAAAATTAAACAATATCATTATATAGTAATATACAATATCATATGTTTACAATAAACGGGGATAGGGGGAGGGGGGAGGCAGCATGAGGTGGGAGAAATGACCAGAGATAGACACGGGATATTGCAGACACATTGGGCACGAGGCGGAGACATGGCCAGAGATAGACACGGGATATTGCAGACATCTCGGCACCAGGCGAGGAAAAGGGGGGGGGGCGGGGGCATGAGACGGGAGAAATTACTAGAGATGGACACGGAATATTGCAGACACATTGGGCACGAGGGGGGATGGGGCGGGAGAAATGGCCAGAGATGGACACGGAATATTGCAGACATCGTGGGCACGAGGGGGGGATGGGGCGGGAGAAATGGCCAGAGATGGACACGGGGTGTTGCAGACACCGTGGGCACGAGGGGGGGATGGGGCGGGAGAAATGGCCAGAGATGGACACGGGGTGTTGCAGACACCGTGGGCACGAGGGGGGGATGGGGCGGGAGAAATGGCCAGAGATGGACACGGGGTGTTGCAGACACCTTGAGCACGAGGGGGGGGGATGGGGCGGGAGAAATGGCCAGAGATGGACACGGGGTGTTGCAGACATCGTGGGCACGAGGGGGGGATGGGGCGGGAGAAATGGCCAGAGATGGACACGGGGTGTTGCAGACATCGTGGGCACGAGGGGGGGATGGGGTGGGAGAAATGGCCAGAGATGGACACGGGATGTTGCAGACACCTTGAGCACGAGGGGAGGATGGGGCGGGAGAAATGGCCAGCGATGGACACGGGATGTTGCAGACACATTGAGCACGAGGGGACATGATCTCTAGAATTCAGCCCAAGCTTTGTGCTATGGAGAGGTATAACTTGAGTCTGGTCTTACCGCCATGGGTTGTAGTTATTACGCCTTTTATTTAAAACACAATGTAATAAACTATCGTCTGTCGAGGCGACAAGGTACCAGTAGTCAGTATTTATTCCTTGGAGACATTCGATGTTATATGTGCCTGCTGATTGTCGTGTTCCTCGTCATATTTTACGTTAACTCATTCTGTAGTACAGCAATAGTTCACTGGTTATACTCATTGCACAATACACGACTGATGGAACACAAGCAGTCAGGCAAAGAATGGTAAAGTGCTATATAGAACCTACACTGTTGTGTGCGGGTCAAATATAGACGATAAGACATATAGACAGTCCTCGGAAACATTTTCAACTGATTCAATGCTAAACAAAACAGTAGATTTGGACCAAACGTTGTACACATTCAAATGAACATGTATTATAATGTAAATGTCCACTCACTGAGCAAGAGGAGCATTGAGGAAGATATCGCGGGGAAAAACAAACAAATAACTCACTTACCCCAGTATGTCGATGTATCGCCCATCTGATCAAATGGGAATTCACATTTGGCAATACACTATCCTTAGACACTGAATTAGTTAAAGAAAACTTGCGTAGCAGAAATATGTTGTTGATTTGTGAAGTGTCAGGACTATCACAATATTGTAAGCATGAGTACACGTAAGAATGGTGATGTCTCTCCTTTATATAGCAAGCGATAAGAGCTGCCATCGAATCATTGTCCTGCAACGCTAATGCAAAAAAAAAAAAAAAAAAAAGACAAACTTGATGGGAAAAGAGCAGGGGGAAGACACATATATAAACACCTAACTGGCATAATCAAGTCAAGAATACAGTCATGATAAGAGGCTGATGATCGCATGAGATGGCTAACTATGATCGCTGACTTCTATCGGCACGGCACATCTTGATGATGATGATAGAATCAGGAATCAAATGCTGCACGAACAGGTGTAATCCCGGAAAGGACTAGGACCAGGTGTTTGTAACTAACTGGAACTGTAAGTATCCACATTCTTTCACATCTTCTGAAGAAGACGGATTGCTGTGGGAGCCGTGATAGCGTAGTGGTTACACTCTTGCCTGCCGGCCGGATGGTCAAGGGTTCGATTCGCATCAGGATGGTGTTTTAAAAGTAACCAGGGCTCCTGGACTGACCCAGCCTAAAATGAGAACCAGGAAATGTATTTGGAAGGGAAGGTGACCGGCGAGGTACTGACCACATCTCCCCTCGAGCGCCGATTGGTCTATACAAATATGGACCTAGCACCATATGCCTAGTTGGCATCTCTGATTGGAGATGAAAGGAGGAAGCAGCAGCAACAGACAAACGTAGGTATTATGCAGTCACATTTGTGAATAGCTAGGATACCTCTTGCAGGTCCGCGATCAGGTTACTTAGGAATGAGCCAAACTGGATTTGAAGGGTCCTTTTCAGGACCATGCAAGACGGCTCCAAACAACGGAAGACAAGCAAGGATTCAACCGAGTTTGGCGGGTCCATTTCAGGACCCAGGCAGGGTGCCGCCAAACCACGGAAGACGGGTGAGGATCCAACAGAGTTTGGCGGGTCCTTTTCTGGACCGAGGCAGGGCGGAGCTAAACCAAGGGAGACCAGCGAGGAATGGACAGGGTTTGGCGGGTCCTCTTTGGGACCAATCATGGCGGCGCGAAACGAAAGGGAGACGAGCGAGGAATGGACAGGGTTTGGCGGGCCCTCCTTAGAACCGAGGCATGGCGGCGCGAAACGAAAGGGAGACGAGTGAGGGGGTTTCAGGTCTGAGGCAGGGCGGAGCCAAACCCGGAGACGAGCGAGGACTGGACACGGATTGGCAGGTCCTTTCTAAGGGCCGAGGCATGGTGGCGCCAAACCACGGGAGACTAGCGAGGAGTGAACAGGGTTTGGCGGGTCCTTTTCAGGACCGAAGCAATGCGGCGCTAAACCACGGGAGACAGGCGAGGATCCAGCAGATTTTGGCGGATCCTTTTCAGGACAGAGGCAGGGCGGCGGCAACCCACGGGAGACGGATGAGGATCCAACAGAGGTTGGCGGGTCCTTTTCAGGACCGCTGTAAGGCGGCGCTAAACCACGGGAGGCGGCGCTAAACCACGGGAGACGGGCGAGGACTGGACAGACTTTGGCGAGTCCTTTTCCGGACCGAGGTAAGGTGGCGCCAAACCACGGGAGACAAACGAGGACTAGACAGGGTTTGGCGGGTCCCCTTTAGGATCAAGGCATGTAAACGGGCGCTTTACGGGTATTTTAGCAAGTGCTGTGGCGTCGGTGTTGGGTGACAATGTTTGCCTACACTATATACAGCCGGCGTTGCGGCGTGTGGGTAGTGAACGCATTTTAAAATTCCCCGACATATCGAGCCGAGGGTTCGAAATCGGTCGCAGACGATTTGAAAGCAGACCGCCTTGTGTTGAATTTGATGGTATTAGCTACTTATCTTTTCTATTTGTTTATTTAGATCCACCTCTTGCTTTCATTGTTTCATCTTTTTATTCTTCTCGTCCTGTCGTCACGTTTTATACAAGCAGACAAGTTCCTCAGCTTGCCAGGCCACCCTATGAAGAACTGATTTGAAAACTTAGCTATGGATCGGTTGAAAAGAAGTAGTTTTATCCACCAGGCCAAACGACTCTGCAGAGAAACCACCAAACTTCCCACAGTTGGTATCCCCCTGACAACTATTCCAGAGCGAACCCCGTGGAAAGATGAACATAGACTATCGCTACAAATCCAGACAAAAGTCAGAGGAATATTTGACAAGGAAGAACAGAACAGTGTACAGCGCAGAACAGCCACTCTCAGCTTCCTTGATGACGAATACCCACATGATCTCTGGATCCGAGTCTGAGATGGGTCAGCACAAAATGCTGTTCGAAATGGAGGAGCGGGAGTATACATAGAATACCCAAATAATACTAGGGAGACGGTCAGAGTTCCAACAGGAAAGTACTGTCATAACTATGATCCTGAAATTGAGGCAATCAAGATAGCAACAGAGAAATTACAAAATACCATCCATGGTACACATCCTGTCGTGATATTGACAGATGCAAAATCAGTAATAGAGGCACTTCTGTCTGGGGAATTGTCAGTTCTAAGGACACTACTTTCTGAACTTAGCAGTCAGCATAAGGTCACCATACAGTGGATACCATCCCACTGTGGAGTACCCAGAATCTACAGAGCTGATCGATTGGCTAAGGAAGGAGCAAAAGAAGAACAACATTGATGTGCCTATTACATACCACCAAAAGAAAAGAATGATCAAATCAGCCAGAAAGCCACCAAACCTTACTCAAGACGACTACCACGTTATGGACAGACCAGAACAGGTCATTATTCTGCACCTCAGAACAGGACACAATAGATTTACGCAACCACATGTATACAAAATTCAAAATTGGTGACAGCCATGTACAGCCATGTGGTTTGAAGTCGCAGACAGCAGAGGAAATACTCCAGGACTGCACACACTGCAACATATCCAGGCGAACCTTCTGGCCTAGAGAGACAACAGTGGAAGATAAACTCTACGGACCGCTGAGAGAACTAAAAAGACTGTTAGATTCATACAAGAGACAGCATTGCAGTTATAGACATATTTCAGGCGAACGAAGGAAGAAGAAGAAGAATGTAGTCACAGGCGATCTCCGTGACTATATGTTGTGTTTTGTGAATGTGTTTGTTTGCTAATGAAGGCTAATCGCTGCAATCTCCTGTATGTGTAAAGCTGCACTACTTTGTGTCATATTATATTTTTAGCTTCAGAAAGCACGGTAAACTCACCATCATCCAGTGCCTTGTCGGCTGGGGCGGACAATCATACCCCTCCAAAAATTGCGATCTCCGACAGCGTGAATAAATGCGGGTGTTGACTCCCTTACGTGCCATGACACAAGACTGTAAATAATTTTCTCACGCTGTCTTCCTCTATCTCTCTTTCAACATATCTTTCCGGTTGTCACAACATGCTCCAGTTTTTTGTCTTCTCATATGTGGCCAAACAATTATGACTGCTTCAGGACAAGAACACAGTGATGACAAGAGACTGGTGATTGTATGAGATGGCTAACTATGACGGCACGCGTCTATCGGCACTGTACATCATGATGATGATGATGGAATAGGGAATAAAATGTTGCACAACCAATTAAACCAAAGTTCGAGATCCGTGGAGAGCCATGAAAGCCTACGCCAGCTGGCAGGGCACTTGATGATGATGACAACCAATCAACGTACACAGGTGAAAGATACCCGGAGTCATAATCTGGATGGGCAGGCCCCTAGAGAATGCAGAGGAGGCAATGGCACTGAAACATTCGGCGAAGTGAGACACTTCTGAAGATCGGAATCCTCTTGTCGCGCTTGCGCCGCGGCAGAATTTATATCACTCTGCAGTGATTTATTTAATTACTTCGTTTTGAGACTGGGTGGTGTAACTTCCTGCAAGCTTTACAGAAGACCTCTAATCGTCGAACATGGTCCCTTTCAGCGGACGCATCCTCCTCCATATTATTTACATTCTCGGGGCAGAGGGGAGGTTGGGCACCGCGGTCATAACTCCAGGTGTCTGTCTCCTGTCTGAAATCAAAACCACCCCTACCCCTTTTTATTGTTGTTGTCTAGTGTTTTCTTAGATATCCACCCCTGATCTTCAATAAATAATATTAAAACTGGCGAATGTAATCATTCTTTGAGGATATGTAGACGATGTAGCAGAACTGTAAATTATGACCACAGAAAACCAAAGTAGGTCGGGATACCCCCAAAGAATTCCCCGATGACGTTTTGTTAGAAGCAAGATGGAGTCCAGCATCTGTCTCATAATCAGGAGAAATTTTTACTGAACTGGATATAATTATTTTTAATAGCAAGCTTCTTTACGTTTAAACTTGTGTTGAAGATAAACGTGGCACAATTTATGTTCATAGATTTATAAATAGATTTTGGGGGAAATGAAATATTAAGCTACAGTAACAGTAAGACAGTAATTAACTTGAGCTGACCGACGTCTCTAGTCTCTACGTAAGAAGAATGAAATCCAGTGACCGGGCATCCGTAGTTAGTTAGTTTATTGAAGTTGAATACAATTTAAGTTAGAAAATATCCTGATGTCATATAATTTGTCACAATCGACATTGATCTTGACAATTTTAAGCACAGTAGGGCTTGAAAGTATAGATGTAATACTAATAAAATGTATTAGTAATTAGTATAGTAATTAATAGAGAACTTAAAACTTTGTTGGGAGCAAAAAGACTTGTTTCTACTGAAATACAATTGTAATTAATAATTGTGTGGGCATGACACTCAGAAGTGCTCTGTGAGACAGGATTCACGTTGACAGAGCAGCTGGGATTTGATTTTCACAGCTGCAACAAATTACTAATTTATTCACGTTCACAGACAGCTGGACTTAGAGTTTCACAGCTTCAACGGACTACAGTTTATTCACCTTACATCACTCACATTTGTCAACCCCAACAATAATAGATTCTCCAGGATGTCCGTTGAAGATCCCTTCTTTGTTGTGAAGGAGTAAGTTGCTAAATATCATAAATATCACATTGCATTGAATAGGTAGATTCTTATGGAAACTCTGTGGCCAACTGATAGTGTACAGTGTCCAGGTTCAATTGCCAGACAAGCCAGGGTTTGTTTCAACCAGTGCAGCACTGTTGTTAAAATGTCCTTTTTTTGCATTGGCTGGCTTTGAACTCAAGCGTAGTCCATACACATGCTACTACTTTTAGTAGCACTGGAATGATTTTTGCTTGTGGATTAGCTTTCCCTATTACCAGTGTCCATTGCTATCAGGTGAACCCACTCTGACTTCTGAGGTACTTGTAATTTACGTACCCTGAGTTCCTCACTAATTAAGTCAAGGTTGAGAAGTCAACCATATTAGTCCAGCTGACCAATGTAGGGGTTGAACCTGCTACCTTGCTATCTTTTTTTGTGTGTGGTTGCATATCTCTTACAGGACGTTGCAGTCAATGTCAGCATTTTCCAGCTGCTGTTGATGTACTAGGCAAGATTACGCTCAGTAGTTTGCCATTGCTTTCTGAGCGATCGGCTCACATACCCCGTAAGTTACCAACGCGGCGAGAACCGCTACTGATTTTTGCACAGGTTACGTTCCTCACGCGGATATATGGGATTATGGAGAAAGACGTTAACACCTAGGTCAGAGAGACCTTGCTATCAGCACACCGGAAATTTAAAAATGAGTGCTCTTATCCATTCAGCCATGCTAACCTCCGTTAAAATGTTAAGAAGATTAAAACTGACAGGAACAACTTCATTGCACTGGGTGTGACCCCACTTAGCCCTGGAGTTAACCCGATCATACAACATGGATCATTTTCTGGAAATTATCCGAGAAGCCAAGACAGTGAGCATGAGTGCAATTATACCCCTGACCTTGTATTTGTGAAGGCCCATCACTCTCACATCTCTATGGCCAGTATGGACCATGGAATGGCTGTTGCCTTTGAGATTGATGGTATGGCCTGAAGACAATAAACCTGGTCAAGGTAGTCCATAGCAAGTGCAGCTGTAGGGATGTGAAGAGCCAGAAAATGGGGCAGAGTACATCAGAGACTGTGACGTGGCAGGAAACAGGGTGGAGTACATCACAGGCTGTGACGCGACAGGAAACGGGGTGGATTACATCCAGAAGCTACAGTGTCCACCTCTGGCTCAAGCAGACCAGGTTTCTCTCATGGGGTTGACTGTGTGGATGCTTACTAAATAAGAAAAAAGGATGGTTTACTGCCTCTCCAGATCCTGGGTAGTGAATCAGACGCTTAGCCTTTTTTTGGACAAGGGTGAATAACTCAGAGAACCCATATGTGCATCACAATTTTAACTGATTCAGTGCCGAAGGATAGCATATCACCAAGTGTGACCCTCCCATTTGGACAGAAGAAAGATATATTGCCATTCTAGGGTGATCACGTTGTTTGTTTTGTTTATGCTATCGTTCGCAATTTGAAAGCTCTGTGAACGGAAATTTGCATACAATACTTGTTCATTTGATAGTGCGCCATGTTTGGTCCAAACCTACCTGTTTTGTTTGCAACTGAATCAGTTAAACAATCTTCAGCTGGTGGAAATCAAAAAGAGCAGACTGAATACACTACTACCCAGGCAACATGTCCAAATGATAAAAGCTACCCACGCAGAATTTATAGCATGAATGATTCTGCTGTACTCACATTTAGATCCTCAGTAGCGCTACAGAGTTCATGCAGTGTGCTGAGATTCTCCTAGTGTGATCTATGGACGAACACTGGAGCATTTATGGAGTTATCTGTGCATGAAAGTCATCCTTTACAAACCAAATTGCCGGAAAGGTTAACCCGGTCAACAAATGCCCGCAGAAGTCGGATGTGTCGGCCTAACGGCGCAAGAACGCAGCTCTGCTGTAAACAGGCACAACGCAATCACATCTGGAAAAAAAAAGTCCGGATGAACGCAGAAGAAGAAGAAACCAAATTGTAGTGATAGGACTTTGCATATAATAGGTCCTCTACATTATGAATTGGAGTGACTAGCTTTCCTCCTCAACCCCCTTCTTCTTCACAGAGACATTTGTGGTCATAATTTCATGATTCTGATTCAACCTTTGAGTCAGTTATCTCCTTCTTCAGGCGCCTGGAGTGGAGCCGAGAGTGCCATCATGACTCCCCAGTCTTTTCTGTCATCTGATATTCTACAGAAGCTAATATTGCTGATATGATTATATGTTGCCAGGACGTTTAAGCTTTCCACATACATCCTGCTCTGTCTTCCTATGCCACTCTTGCCTAATGTTTGTCCACTTGACTAGTTAATTTTCTATTCCACCTCTTCTGTTGATGAGCCCTGTAAATTTTATGTCTTTTCCTTAATGTTTTAAGGTGTGATGTAGTAATGCCTAGCTTTCTGTACCTCAGCCCCCTCTGCTGTGTGTCCACCGTGACGAGGTAGAGGGGCTTGTGCGTCCCAATGACCCCAAGAGCTATGCCGACGGTAGCACAGCTACTGGTAGGGCCACCCATGTCGGACAGGTCAAGGGAGAGGGACCAGACGAAGAGACACACAAACCTGCTGCCTTGTAGGTAGACTGGGGACAGTCAAAGGCTAGGGAAAGCATCCCGAATAAATGCTTGTCGAAATCGGATGTACTGAGCCACAGGCTTGACAAAGCAGTGCAACGTAAAACCTGCTGCCTTGTAGGTAGACTGGGGACAGTCAAAGGCTAGGGAAAGCATCCCGAATAAATGCTTGTCGAAATCGGATGTACTGAGCCACAGGCTTGACAAAGCAGTGCAACGTAAAACCTGCTGCCTTGTAGGTAGACTGGGGACAGTCAAAGGCTAGGGAAAGCATCCCGAATAAATGCTTGTCGAAATCGGATGTACTGAGCCACAGGCTTGACAAAGCAGTGCAACGTAACTTAATTCATGATGTCACAAATCAAAATTAATCGATATGGTGCTAATCCCATGAAGTCCCATCAGGCGGCGATAGTGCCGGGTCCCCTGCCTCGAGGGGGTCCACCCATGACTACTGGTGGTCACCTTCCCCTGTGCTGTGGAGTCAAGGCACAGAGGAGTAGGTTAAGAGCTATTGACCAAATACCCCGGACACTCAACATACTACAGTGGAATGCCGAAGGAGTTTACAAGAAGAAAGACTCCCTAACACAGCGTCTTCATAAAGATAGAATAGATGTGGCATGCATTCAAGAGACACACCTCAACGCCAATCACAAATTCTCAGTCAGAGGATATCAGGCCACACGTTTCGACCGCGAAGGACACAAAGGAGGAGTTCTAATACTTACACGAAATACAATACCTTGCAGCGAAGTATCTGTGATCTCTGACAACCAAACGGAAATTATAGGTGTTGATATAATGATAAAGGACGTGAAAATAAGAATCTACAATCTGTATAGCCCAGCAGATAAGGACCTTACACTCTCAAACATGAAAATAACTGACACAAACTGCATTATTGTCGGAGACTTTAATAGCCGTTCAGAAAGATGGGGATACCCAGATACTGACAAAAGAGGAGATGAATTGGAGGACTGGGAAATAGACTCAAATCTCCATCTACTCAACAAAGCGGATGACACACCGAGCTTCTACTCCAGAAGATGGCTTACCACTTCTACTCCAGACTTAGCTTTCTGCACAGGAGACATCCTCCACAAAATCGATCGCCATGTGCTGGACCAATTAGCAGGTAGTGACCACAGACCAATCAAGCTTGAAATGAATATGGAGTATGTTCCACAGGAGCAAAAGCCCTTGCCCCGCTGGAATTACAAACGAGCAGATTGGGACAGATTTGCCATACTAACAGACAAATATTGTGAAAACATAAATACACGATATGGCAACATAAAGCAAATGGTGGAAAGTCTAAACAGAGCGATAATACAGGCAGCCACTGAGTCCATTCCTAGAGGAGCGAGGAAAAATTACAAACCATACTGGACTGAAGAACTACAAAGTTTGGAGGACAAAGTTGAAGATGCCAGGAAGACAGCAGAGAGAGAACAAACAATTGAAGCGAACATCTCTCTCAAAGCCATCTCAGCAAAATATAAAAGAACAGTAAATCAAACAACAAGAGATTGTTGGAGGGAAAAAACAGAAAACCTGAATTTTGACAGGGATGGAAACAAACTATGGAAACTAGTGAAAGCCATGAACAATGAAGGACCTAGAAACAAACAAATAACAATTAAACAAGGAAATGCCTTGCTTACAGGAAAAAAGGCTGCAAATGCACTAATGGAACACTATGCAAATGCAAACCACATTGATATTACAACCGAACAGAAGAAAGCAATCAAAGACAAACAGATACATCATAGAAATACAGAGACAGCAGCAGAATATATGATGGCAAATCTAACAATGGAAGAAATGGAACAGGCAATGAATACCCTAAAAAAGAAGAAATCACCAGGAAAGGATGGAATCACAAATGAAATGCTAATAGGACTAGGCACCAAGGCAAAGAAGAAACTACTAGCAGTCCTAAATAACAGCTGGAAGAGAGGAATAGTCCCACAGGCATGGAAGGAAGCTATACTAATACCAGTCCCAAAGAAAGGAAAAGACCTGGAAGAACCAAATGGCTATCGACCTATCAGTCTACTTAGCTGTGTAGGAAAATTAATGGAACGCATTATCAATGGCAGGCTAACATGGCATCTGGAAGAAAACAAACTCTTAACACCACACCAAGCAGGATTCAGAAAGTACAGATCCACTGAAGATCAAATAACCTATATAGCTCAGGAAATAGAGGATGCCTTCCAAGAGAAAAAGCACACACTAGCAGTCTGGATAGATTTAGAAAAAGCATTTGATAAAGTATGGAAGGAAGGACTGAAAGTAAAACTGCAAAAAATGCATGTTTGCGGGAAAATGTACAAATGGATCAGCCACTACCTTGAGAACAGAACTGCCAGGACAAAAGTACAAGGACAAACCAGCAAAATGATGCTGTTGGAGCAAGGTGTCCCCCAAGGAGGAGTTCTTTCACCAACATTATTCCTAGCATATATAAACGACATCACGGAAAATTTTCCAGCCAGAGTACACACATCATCCTTTGCAGATGACCTAGCCATATGGACATCTGAAGAATATATTAGTACAGCTAACAGCAGAATACAGCAAGCCCTATTAGCGCTAGAGGACTGGTCAAAATCATGGCTAGTGAAGATAAGTGAGGAGAAAACAACATGCACAGTGTTCTCCCTCTCAACTAAAACTCAGCAACCTAAGCTGGTATTGAATGGAAAAATATTGCGCCATGAAGAAAATCCAAACTATCTAGGAGTCACCTTTGATCGTCGCCTGACATGGAAGACACAGGTTGAGAAAAATCGAACAAGAGCAAGGCAAAGAATGGCAATCATGAAAAAGCTTGCTGGTACAACGTGGGGAGCAGATGAGAAAGTTCTCAAGAAGTTATATACTGGGCGGGTGAGGCCAGTACTGGAATATGGCATTGCAGCTTGGGCAACAGCAGCTAAGTCAAACTTTAACAAAATAAGTAGAGTCCAAAATCAAGGAATGCGAATCATAACTGGAAGCCTGAAGACAACGCCTATTAATGAATTAGAAAAGATCACTTGTTTACAACCAATGCAGGATAGAAGAGATAGCAGAGCCCAGCAACAAGCAGAAAAATTTAGAAGATTGACAGACCACCCTATGTACAACAGATTTAATGGTTTTGGAAAGGGACGACTGAAGCGTAGCAACTTTGTAGAAACTGCAAAACGAAAGATTAGGGCAGATCCCATACTTAACATATCAACAGTCAAACCCATTTACAATGCACACAAGTTCCCAGCTTGGAGACAGCAGCAACTGCCTGAGATGATAGAAAACATTCCTGGTATTGAGAAAAAGAACACTCAGCATGAAACCGAAAGAAGAGAAATAACCCTAAACTACATAAAAGAACATTACCCAAGCAGGAATTGGACCCATGCATATACAGATGGATCAGCCAAAAATTCAATAGAGAATGGAGGAGGAGGAATTCTCCTAAATTTAAAAAATGGAGTGAAAAAAACACATTCAATGGCAACTGGAAAATTTTCAAGTAACTTCAAAGCGGAGGTAGAGGCTTTGAAAACTGCAGCAGAAATGCTCCTGATGGAGGAAAATAAAGAGAAGCAAATAGCTATCTTCACAGATGCAAAGTCAGTTGTCTCAATACTGAAGAGCAATAACAGCACAGAACTAACTGACCTAAGAGCAGCACTCCATGGTCTATGCCAGAAATCCAAAAAAGTTGTAATACAGTGGATCCCATCACATTGCAGTATACCTGGAAACGAAGAGGCTGACAGACTGGCAAAAGAGGGCGGACGACTACCACAGCCTGACATAGACATAACCTATAATGAGGCAAAGAGGTCGATAAAAAGCACTTATAGAACCAAATGGGAATCAGAGCATCCAGGCCATCAGAAGGATGATGCATATTACAAACTCGACCGAAGAGAACAAGTAGCAATCTTCAGACTCCGCACAGGACATAACAGGCTGAAATACCACTTGTTCAATAAACTAAAGATAGGAGATACCGATGAATGTAATTGTAGAACTGGAAAAATGACAGCAAAACATTTGCTGCAGGATTGCCCAACGTATGCAGAACAGAGAAAGATATTTTGGCCCACACCTGCTTCATTTGAGGACAAGCTCTATGGAGATATCAACAAGCTCAAGTTGACCGCAGCTTACTTTAACTACATACAGGTTGACATTTAAAGGTGCATGAAGACCCAGAGGCATGAAATGGAATATTGCTTGGATAGCAAATCCATTATGTGGAAAGTCCAAATCGAAAGCTCGCTGTGTGGGCTTCATAAAAGGTGGAAAAGTGTCCTAGTGGCACGAAATGGAATATTGCTTGGATAGCAAATCCATTACGTGGAAAGTCCGTATCTAAAGCCCACTGTGTGGACTTCATAAAAGGTGGAAAAGTGTCCTAGTGGCACGAAATGGAATATTGCTTGGATAGCAAATCCATTACATGGAAAGTCCGAATCGAAAGCTCACTGTGTGGATGTCATCTGCAGACTGCATACTTCTGGTTTCCGGAAGAACAGCCTATGGTGAACGGAAAGCCCAATATACGGAAGTGAGGCTAAGCAGCCATGTGCAGGACGTGACGATTCCTTGGGTGAGCCCAGTACCAGAGCGCTATGTATCGGCTCTGCAAGTATGGAAGCCTCCTTGGATGGCGGGGAATGCCCATGGTCTGCCCCTGCCTTCCCTTGAGGGCTGACCAGGATCTTTGGCTGTTCTATATGGACCAGCTGGGATGGGGGATAACACCACAACAGTGAGAGTCAAACGTCCTAAGAAACCCCCGGGAAGGTTAACCCGGTCAACAAATGCCCGCAGAAGTCGGATGTGTCGGCCTAACGGCGCAAGAACGCAGCTCTGCTGTAAACAGGCACAACGCAATCACATCCGAAAAAAAAATTCCGGATGAACGAAGAAGAAGAAGAAGTACCTCAGCATTTGTTTTTTCTATGTTCTCAACATTCTGGTAAAATACCATTATAATCTTAACATTCTATTTTTTTAAAAAACCTGTGATATTCTCAACATTTTATTACAAAACCACACTCCACTGCCTCCAGGTTCCCCATAATGTTATTGCTCGTCCAGTTTTTGCATCCATACACACTTTTCAGTGAGCAGATTTGTGTAATAATTGTTATATTTCTGTTTTTCATGATGTTGCTCATTTTAGTATGTCTTTCTTTGGATATGGCAGTTCTTTTCTCTATCTCTGGGTCACATTTTGTTGAGTTAGAAAAATCTAAAAGAATACCTACATATCTGAGGTTGGAACCCATACCACTGTGCTATAAAGCTAGTGACACTACCAATTTTGAGATCCTCCAAGTGATCTGGAGGAGGAGAAGAGGACACTAATGGATAGTTTCACAATTTAGTGAAGATAGATTTTGAATCCAGTTAATCAATATTCTTATTGTAGCCATTCCAATTACAGAATACACTTTTCAGATTGTATGCATATTTTCTTGGTTTGTCTGTACAAAACTACATGCCAAACAAAGTTCACAATGAACATTAAAGAAACTGAAAATAACACAAACTTAGAATATCTTGGCTCTATAATGTGCAACTTTAGAATATATTGGCTCTATAATCTGAAACTTTAGAATATCTTGGCTCCATAATCTGAAACTTTAGAATATTTTGGCTCCATAATCTGAAACTTTAGAATATCTTGGCTCCTTAATCTGAAACTTTAGAATATCTTGGCTCCATAATCTGAAACTTTAGAATATTTTGGCTCCATAATTTGAAACTTTAGAATATCTTGGCTCCATAATCTGAAACTTTAGAATATCTTGGCTCCATAATCTGAAACTTTAGAATATTTTGGCTCCATAATCTGAAACTTTAGAATATCTTGGCTCCATAATCTGAAACTTTAGAATATCTTGGCTCCATAATCTAAAACTTTAGAATATTTTGGCTCCATAATCTGAAACTTTACACCCAGTCCTTTGTTTTTTACTTGTTTGTTTAATCCTGTAGTTAACAAGTAAAAATTATGTCTGTAATCTTTGAAAAAGAAAACACTGTGTTGTGAAGTTTACAATTAATAAACTAAAAATATATAGGATGTAATAGGTGTAATATTTTCAATTTTGTAATGTTTTCAGAGTAGCTGATTCATGTTGTGGCTGTGTTGCCCATGATCATACATTTGCTTGTAATCTCTGTGTGTCTGCAGTATTTACAAACTGCATGGGCTTGTATGTTTCAGTGAAGTTCAGAAGGCTCTGGTGGTTGTCCGCAACTTGTTTTCACGATGGCGAGAGCTGCAGGAGAATGGAGGAGTATCATCCAGGGAAGAGTTTGAGTACACAACAAATGAACTGCGAAACAGCTTACGCAGCATAGAATGGGATCTGGAGGATCTCGAAGAAACAGTTGATATCCTTTTTACTAAAACATGACATTTATTTACTTTCTTTATTGTCTGTGGAGAAGATATAAAGGGTTTTACTATCTATTGTCATTCTGTGCTTAAATTCATCATCATCGTGTGCTATGCCGATGGGTGTGGGAGCTTATGGTTAGCCATCTACACGATCTCTATTCTCGGACCAGGTCTGTGTTATTGTCCCAGTTATGCCATGTGGTCAAGCCATCCAAGTATTTATCTCTTTGTCTTCTTCTTGCTTTTTCCCATCAAGTTCGCCAGTTGTTACTAAGTTTTCAAGTTTGTTTCTTGTAAAATGCTTACAAAACCTTTATTATCTACGCCTAATTTCTCTAAACATTTTATGGTTTTGATTTGTTTCATGAAGGACTCTCAATACATTTGTCTGTCCATGGTGGTATTCCTGGCATTTTCCTCAGAAACCATATTTCCATTGCCGTTAGATATTCCTCAGCTTGTCTACTAACTTCAGGCGGCAGATTGTTTTCACTTAATAAGTCAATTTCTGTCTCCATAATGAAGTTTTACAATCTTTGTACATGGTGAGGTTGCAAGAGAATCACAACAATTGCTCATGGTGATGTAGGTGTCTATGACCAGTAGCACCCATGTCTTGCATACCACGGGTAGTTCATGAGAATCATCATCATCAAGTGCCCTGCCAGCTGGCGTAGGCGTTCATGGCTCTCCACAGATCTCGGTCTTTGGTGTTCTGGATCAACTCTGCTGATGATATTCCTCCATGCCACCATCTCAGTCCATGCAGCATCATTTCTCTTGGTCTGCATCTGCCTCTCTTCCCCTCGATCTTTCCAGTTGTCATGATGTTCTCCAATGTCTCTCTTCTCATCACATGACCAAAGAAAGCTGTTTGTCTCTTTCTTATTGTTGTGTATAATGTATCATTCATGAGGACGCTGGGAATAAATGTGTTATTTACAATAAGTCATGAGAGAATGCTAAAAATGAGAGAGTTGTTTGCAATAGTTCACGAGAATGCTGGGAATGAGCGTGTTATTTGCTTACTGGAATAGAACCAAAGCATCATCAGTCATCAGGTCTATCACTTTGTACAAGAGTCTACAATTCAGTATTGCAGCCTAATAAACATGGGTACCAGATAGTTGTCAGAATATTCTTCGAATTGTCTGGGAAGGTAAGGTGACAGGAAGAAACCTCATGTGTTGTGAAGACCTAACACTTCATACCACCACTGTAATATCTGCTGTGGGATTACCTATCTTTTATAAAGATGTGAAAGGTAAAGGAAAACCACCACGTATTTTCCAACAATAAGTTTATGGGTTAGATTTAAGGTGGAGTTCCACGTTTAAAACATTTCTTGCAAGTCCTTGGTCTGAATAACATGAGATGACAGTTTAAAAATTTAATATATTTGCTTTAACTGGTTTCAAGTATTGTTGGGAAAAACCCCAGAAAGTTTAAAATATCAGAGTATGAGCTGCAAGAAAGGAGAAACTTTGTGGAAAAGACAAAGACAACGATTAGGGTAAGCTTTATGTGTCTAACATTAATGCCAGCATGACATGTTCTGGTTTTCTAATGTAGTTAATGTCACTTCCATTTATTGCCAAGCTGTTCAAGCTCATTTAGACCATTCAGAATGCATTGGCACACTGCTGCCAAGAAATCACAAACAGCCAAAACATGCTAGGGTTGACTGCAAAGTCTTGTAAAGGATATGCAGTTATTTTTGTTGTAATGTTGCATATCCCTTACAGGACGTTGCAGTCAACACCAGCATTTTTCCGCTGCTTTTGATGTACTAGGCAAGATTATGCTCAGTAGTTTGCCATTGCTTTCTGAGCGACCGGCTCACATACCCCCGTAAGTAACCAACACAGCGCAATCCGCTACCGTATCTCGCGCAGCTGCATTACTCATGAGAATATACAGGATTACGGAGAAAGATGTTAACTCCTACGCCAGGGAGACCAGCTGATATGCAATTAGCTTTTGTTAAAGCTTGCCACAAACATCTATCACTGCCTTCTTGTTGTCTCTTACCTAGTAATTTCTTATATAAGACTTATTTCTCTACTTCACTTCTTCTATCTGCTGAATGTCCCATCAATTTAATTTGCGTTTTTTGGGGGTTTTGTTTTGTATCTCTTTTCATCCGTGTTAACTTTTCTTACTTCTGTCTTAAAGAATGTTCCTTGAATAATAAGACACTGAGAACAGAGTGTAGAAATAAACTGGAGGACAAGAGATGTGGTTCTTCGGTAGAATGCTAAGAATCCCATTTATGGCTAACAAATGAATGAATCACCAACAATTAAAAAAAAAAATTTATTAAATATTTTCTGAAACGCAATAGACACATGCCTATACAGAAGTTGTAAAGTAAGTAATGGCTCGATATCACAGCATGAGGCGTATTGGGTATATGATATCTACATATGTTAAGGCCAGTTGCTACCGGTATGGTGATGTGGTCGGAATCATGCCAGCCCTTTACCTCCTATGAAATTTCCTGGTGTCTATTTTATTCTTGGTCTACCTCGGAGGCCAGGACAGTTAAAAAAGTTGCCTTGGTGGGGATTCGAGCACCTGACAACAGTTGCTAGTCGAGCTTGCTCGTCACTAAGCTACTGTGTTTCCCTGCTGCATGTTCTACTTAGAGTGAAAACAACAGTAATTGTTTGTACAGGTTCCCAGCACCTTGCTGTGAGAGAAACTAATAAAGTCTGGGGCAGGTGCTTGGGTAGTTAATTTGGTAGCTGGCCCTCTCAGATGAACATAAAAATAGAAGGTCCAATGTGAAAGTGGACTTTACTGACAATATTGCTCCCCTGTCCCACATAAAAAATCAGATGCAAGGTAAACCTCACTTAATGGGCAATCACAAGAATTAGGTCTAACAATTCCTAGGGGAAAGACAAAGATAATGAGAATGAATCAAGCAAATGACAATCTGATCTCTCTTTGTGAAACTCCACTTCAAGAGGTGGCATCATACAAATATTTTGGCAGGCAAATATGGGGGAACAGATAGACATATTCATATAATAAGATACAAAATGGCAAGAGAAGGTTTTCATAGCACTAGAAAATTGGTGAAAGCTAAAAGACATGAAGAGTTGTAACACCTTTAGAATATTTAACTGTACTGTTAAATCTGTACTACTGCATGAGTATAAAAAACATGGGAAACAACTAAAACATTTACTAATAAACTACAGACACTCATTAACTGGTGTGTAAGCAGAACAGAAAGACTGAAATGGGATGACAGAATCACTAATGCAGAACATAGGGAGAGAACTAGTCAGAAACGATGGTGATGCTGAATAGGACACACAGGACAAGCAAAATAGAGACACCTGAAAACACATGGAGAAGAGAATTGGAGACAGATGATTAATATGGGAAGGACGAAGGAAGCTAAAGGAGATAGCAAGAGATAAGATGGATTGCCTTGAGTTGGTTGAGGACCTATGCTCCAGTGGGGGACCATTGGCAGAAGAAGAAGAATGTGCAAGTTAAAAATCCCACATCAGTTGGAAATTGCAAAGAGTAGGTTCGAGGGCTGCTGTTGCCAAGTAGTAAGTGCGACATAATGACAAAATGGAAAAGACAAGAGAATCCCAAAGCCAAAATGCAAATGTATCGAGGCGTATGACGTAGTAACACAAGAACGTCATAGGGAACTGTCAACAACAACCAAAACAGACAGACATGGGAGCTTCTTCAAGGCGGCAGTTCATGTGATCTGGAGAACAATCGGTCGGCTAAATATTGGCTTGATATCATATTAGTGATAGAATTAATACCTGGAAATGGACAAGACAATCAGTGAGGACAATGTTCATCGAAGCCACTAATAAACACACAGGCGAACGCAGACAACTTTATGTCTGAAACGACAGGAAGGACTCTTAGAAGATAGACAGAAGGACTCCGAAGGGACGATCAATGACATTGTTAATATTCGAGCGGAGATGGCTTGCGACATATCATTGGTCTTATTTATAATAGTAATACTGCCCGACCTAGTTATAATAGGCACAGTATGTTGTTATTTGTTATTATTATTATGATTGCGACAAGCCTGTGCACTGCAAAATTAAAAGGCATCGTAACTGTCAAAATGTACCGGAGTGGATTCAGTCATTTAGTTTGGTTTAGCTTCTGAAACCTGCATTTCACAAATGTTATTTACGAGCTGTGTTTGGTTATCAAGTTACATATTTGAATTATTATTATAGACCCCTGGATGTCGTTTGGCAGCTGTTCTGGAAAAATTATAGAAAAAAGTCTAGTCATGGGTGAATAGAATTCATTACTTTGGATGGAATCTGTCTGCAGGAAGTATACCTTACACAAATGCATGCTGAAGTTGGTGAGCTGCACTTCTCTCGAAAGAGTAGAGAAGAAGAAGTTCACCTCACTTTATTGTTCTAAATGGAACTTGGTCATTGATGTTTAAATTCTCTGCATTAGGCAAAGACCTTTTATTATACATTTGTTTCCTAATGTCACACTAATCAGTTTAAATAGGGAAACACTTTTTGTTACTAACATGTGAAAAAATTATCCACTCTGAAACAGGACATGAAGAATCAGATATCAAGTCCCAACAACGGGCAGAGAGATGACTCACGGTCAAAGCAAGCTCTCTTCTCAACGTCAAATGGTCCCAAAACTCCTCAGGATAAGTACAGACGTCTTGACGAAGAAATGGAACAAGCCAATCAGCGATACATCACCGACACACAACAGCAGCAAAAGGTACTTTAATCATGTAGGACAGTTTGCCAGTCTGTCATATTCTGCGTCTGTCATAATCTGCCAGTCTGTCATATTCTGTCAGTTTGTCATATTCTGTCAGTCTGTCATATTCTGCCAGTCTGTCATATTCTGCCAGTCTCTGTCATATTCTGTCAGTTTGTCATATTCTGCCAGTCTGTCATATTCTGCCAGTCTGTCATATTCTGCCAGTCTGTCATATTCTGCCAGTCTGTCATATTCTGCCAGTCTCTGTCATATTCTGCCAGTCTGTCATATTCTGCCAGTCTGTCATATTTTGCCAGTCTGTGTCATATTCTGCCAGTCTGTGTCATATTCTGCCAGTCTGTGTCATATTCTGCCAGTCTGTGTCATATTCTGCCAGTCTGTCATATTCTGCCAGTCTGTCATATTCTGCCAGTCTGTCATATTCTGCCAGTCTGTCATATTCTGCCAGTCTGTCATATTCTGCCAGTCTGTCATATTCTGTCAGTTTGTCATATTCTGTCAGTCTGTCATATTCTGCCAGTCTGTCATATTCTGCCAGTCTCTGTCATATTCTGTCAGTTTGTCATATTCTGCCAGTCTGTCATATTCTGCCAGTCTGTCATATTCTGCCAGTCTCTGTCATATTCTGCCAGTCTCTGTCATATTCTGCCAGTCTGTCATATTCTGCCAGTCTGTCATATTTTGCCAGTCTGTCATATTTTGCCAGTCTGTGTCATATTCTGCCAGTCTCTGTCATATTCTGCCAGTCTGTGTCATATTCTGCCAGTCTGTCATATTCTGCCAGTCTGTCATATTCCTAATTGGTCATTTATGTTTACAAACAAAATTAAAGCAAACCACATGGTGGGCAGGGTTCAATGCCCAGCAGACGCAGGTTTATCTTGTCTGACCAGCTACAGCTCTGGACTCCACCCAGCCTCATACAAATGGCAAATTTTCAGCATTTTCTGGGAACTGTTTAGGAAGGAAAGGCGACAAGGGAGGGAACTGGCCACCCTACCATAGGTCATGACCTAGAATATGTGAAGGTCTAGCACTTCACACCCTAATGTGAATATCTGCTATAAGACTACCTTTACTTTCACCTACATTTAGTTCAACATTTTCTGGATAATATGTAATTGGGTTTGTATTTATTGCTATTACATACTGTTATTGTTTGTTTGTATTTGTTTATTCATGCCTTTCATATATTTAAATTTGATATAGTGCTTGTTGTAAAATGTTTATCATGTTTCCCATTTTCTACATAAATTAATTGGTTTTCTCGTTATACTTAACTCTTCTGTGTTTTGATTATTTATCCAGACATAGATGATAACTCTTTTAGTACTGTTTATTTTGGTCCTCATTTACCATCAAGTATAGGGAGGCGTTGAAGTTTCAGATCCAGAGCCAAATGTGTCAGCTTCGCTGTGCTAAGTATGGGCTTAGTATTTTAACACATCAAGTAAAGGACCCTTTGACTGATTGAGTTTCAGGTGCTAGCTCCATATTTTCATAGTCCAGTCAACACTCGTCGGGCGATGTGGTCAATATCACGATGATCACCTTGACATTCTGTGACATTTCCCGGTACCCATTTTAGGCTGGCTCAATGAGGGTGCCCAAGTGAAATGAAAAATCCATGTCTTTGAACACATGACTATCAAACCGGCAAGCAAGTGTGCTAACAACTGCGTCTTTGCGGCTCCCTTGCTCTATAACATTAGATCTTCAGTTGTAGACACAAAGTTGTAGCTGATTTGATTGTAAAATGTCTGAACTACTTTATTTATTGTAACACTACAAATTCAATGCAGGGTGAGTGTAATAACTGTCTGAGACAGTTGAATTAGTGTGTAGAACAGAGTGGGTGAGTGTAATAACTGTCTGAGACCGTTGAATTAGTGTGTAGAACAGAGTGGGTGAGTGTAATAACTGTCTGAGACAGTTGAATTAGTGTCTAGAACAGAGTGGGTGAGTGTAATAACTGTCTGAAGCAAGAGTTGAATTAGTGTGTAGAACAGAGTGGGTGAGTGTAATAACTGTCTGAAGCAAGAGTTGAATTAGTGTGTAGAACAGAGTGGGTGAGTGTAATAACTGTCTGAGACAGTTAAATTAGTGTCTAGAACAGAGTGGGTGAGTGTAATAACTGTCTGAGACAGTTAAATTAGTGTCTAGAACAGAGTGGGTGAGTGTAATAACTGTCTGAGACAGTTGAATTAGTGTCTAGAACAGAGTGGGTGAGTGTAATAACTGTCTGAAGCAAGAGTTGAATTAGTGTGTAGAACAGAGTGGGTGAGTGTAATAACTGTCTGAAGCAAGAGTTGAATTAGTGTGTAGAACAGAGTGGGTGAGTGTAATAACTGACTGAGACAGTTGAATTTGTGTGTAGAACTGAGTGGGTGAGTGTAATAACTCTGAGACAGTTGAATTAGTGTGTAGAACTGAGTGGGTGAGTGTAATAACTGTCTGAGACAGTTGAATTAGTGTGTAGAACTGAGTGGGTGAGTGTAATAACTGTCTGAGACAAGAGTTGAATTAGTGTGTAGAACAGAGTGGGTGAGTGTAATAGCTGTCTGAAACAAGAGTTGAATTAGTGTGTAGAACAGAGTGGGTGAATGTAATAACTGTTTTAGACAGTTGAATTAGTGTGTAGAACTGAGTGGGTGAGTGTAATAACTGTCTGAAACAAGAGTTGAATTAGTGTGTAGAACAGAGTGGGTGAGTGTAATCACTGTATGAGACAGTTAAATTAGTGTGTAGAACTGAATGGGTGAGTGTAATAACTGTCTGAGACAGTTGAATTAGTGTGTAGAACAGAGTGGATGAGTGTAATAACTGTCTGAGACAGTTGAATTAGTGTCTAGAACAGAGTGGGTGAGTAATAACTGCCTGAAGCAAGAGTTGAATTAGTGTGTAGAACAGAGTGGGTGAGTGTAATAACTGTCTGAAACAAGAGTTGAATTAGTGTGTAGAACAGAGTCGGTGAGTGTAATAACTGTCTGAGACAGTTGAATTAGTGTCTAGAACAGAGTGGGTGAGTGTAATAACTGTCTGAGACAGTTGAATTAGTGTCTAGAACAGAGTGGGTGAGTGTAATAACTGTCTGAGACAGTTAAATTAGTGTCTAGAACAGAGTGGGTGAGTGTAATAACTGTCTGAGACAGTTGAATTAGTGTGTAGAACTGAGTGGGTGAGTGTAATAACTGTCTGAAACGAGTTGAATTAGTGTGTAGAACTGAGTGGGTGAGTGTAATAACTGTCTGAGACAGTTGAATTAGTGTGTAGAACTGAGTGGGTGAGTGTAATAACTGTCTGAGACAGTTGAATTAGTGTGTAGAACTGAGTGGGTGAGTGTAATAACTGTCTGAGACAAGAGTTGAATTAGTGTGTAGAACAGAGTGGGTGAGTGTAATAGCTGTCTGAAACAAGAGTTGAATTAGTGTGTAGAACAGAATGGGTGAGTGTAATAACTGTTTTAGACAGTTGAATTAGTGTGTAGAACTGAGTGGGTGAGTGTAATAACTGTCTGAGACAGTTGAATTAGTGTGTAGAACAGAGTGGGTGAGTGTAATAACTGTCTGAAACAAGAGTTGAATTAGTGTGTAGAACAGAGTGGGTGAGTGTAATAACTGTATGAGACAGCTGAATTAGTGTGTAGAACAGAGTGGGTGAGTGTAATAACTGTCTGAGACAAGAGTTGAATTAGTGTGTAGAACAGAGTGGGTGAGTGTAATAACTGTCTGAAACAAGAGTTGAATTAGTGTGTAGAACAGAGTGGGTGAGTGTAATAACTGTCTGAGACAGTTGAATTAGTGTGTAGAACTGAATAGGTGAGTATAATAACTGTCTGAGACAGTTGAATTAGTGTGTAGAACAGAGTGGGTGAGTGTAATAACTGTCTGAGACAAGAGTTGAATTAGTGTGTAGAACAGAGTGGGTGAGTGTAATAACTGTCTGAGACAGTTGAATTAGTGTGTAGAACTGAGTGGGTGATCAACAGTCAACATACCGAAGCGGCGTGGTAGCCGCGCAGGGAAAAAGAAGCCAGGTAAGCGCGGTGGCTTGAGACGTTTTAGACTCAAGTGTCACCGTCTAGGACTCAGGAACATCCGTATTCTATATTGGAACTGTGCCAGTGTAAAACAACGGGGCTCTATTTTAGAAACCCTAGTTTACAGGAACGACATTGTAGCACTCCAGGAGACGAGATTGGGCAATCAGCTACTCCGAATTGCCGGCTTCAAATGTTTCTATAACAGACGACATCTGGGAACGGCGATTCTCGTTCGCGACAGCATGGTGGCGTCAGAGCTAGACATGTCCAGTTGGAACAGTGACGATATACAAATACAGGCGTTGAGAGTTCATTCCAGTACACCATTCGTGTTGGTTAATGTTTATGCCCGCAATGCGAGTGTGGACGCCCAGAAGTGGCAGTGCTTAAGTGGCATATTAGGCCACGAGAGAAATGTTATTTTCTGTGGTGACTTCAACGCTAAAGGCAGATCATGGGGAAACACTTCCTCCAATACACAAGGGGAGGAGCTCGAGACTGCACTGGAAACCATCGACCTGGTTTGTATCAACAGTGGCTGTGTCACCAGGACAGCAAACCGTCCAGGCGATGAGGACAGTGCTATTGATCTGGCGCTAGTTTCACCTTCACTCACTACAGTGTGTAGATGGGGTGTCCTAGGACACCATGGCAGCGACCACCACCCATGCAGCATATTGGTGGAGAAAGGCAGAACCAGGCAGCACAAGCTAAAGGTAAAGACGTTCCAGTATGACAGTACAGGGCAAGATGTGGTGAGTAAAATAAGACGTGACAAGCGCAGAACGTTTCAGGGCAGGAAGAAAAGGAAAAAAAGCTGGGAGCAGCCACCGTGGTGGAGTTTCGAGGTGGAGAAGGCTTGGGTGGATAAGCGTAGTGCTGTAAGGAGATGGCAAAATGCCAAGAAGAACAGAGCTGGTCATTCTAGTCCCTGCTTGCACTTAGAAAGAGAGATGCACACAAAAGTAAGCTATTTCAAAAAACTGGTCACGGTGGTTAAAAGCGAAAAATGGGCAGAGGTGTGTCAAAGAGTAAGCACAGACAAGTCACTGAAATTGTTCTGGCGACTACATAAAAGCATGAGTGGTGTAGTCAAGAATAAGAGCATTTCTGACTTCCAAGGTGCTGACCTCATCTGGCAGAGGACTGACGAGGACAAGGGCAAAGCCCTCTTTGAACGCTACCTTGAGCAGAGCAACCAGACAGACATGGGAGGCCGGAATCTGGCCAAGGAGGTCACCTCAGACAGATGCAAGGCCCAGAACACTTCGGATGAAGACACAGTGACAGTGCAAGAAATCAAGGCTGTGCTTCGACGATCAAAAAACAGTGCTCCAGGTCCTGATGGCATAAGATACGACGACATAAATAGGTGTACCGACAATGAGCTAGAGAAACTAGCAGACATGTACAACAACAGTATAGGGAGTGCTAGCATCAAGGAGGAATGGTTACACAGCTATCTGATTCCCTTGCCGAAGCCTGACAAAGACCACAAGAAAATTCAGGGATATCGAATTATAACCATGCAGAATACAATAGGCAAGCTGCTGGAGAAGGTAATTGCCAGGAAAATATCAAGCCAACTAGAGAGGCAAGGTGTTTTCCCACCTACCCTGGGTGGGTACCGTCCAAAAAGAGAAACCTGGACCAATGCAGCAGTCTTTGCCCATGATGTCTATGAAGGTTTCCACTCAGGCACTGAAACCGTTGCTGCAGCGATTGATCTTGAGGATGCATACAACAGAGTACCACTGGATTTTTTAATGTTTCAGCTTCTTGAACTAAACGTAAGTCCATTCCTCCTTAGTTGGATCGCTGCAGCTCTCTTCCAACGGAAAGTAGTTTTTAGATGTGGCAGTTGGACTTCGGAACCAACAACAATATATCCTGGCCTACCACAGGGATCACCATTATCTCCGGTACTGTTCAACGCCTACACAGTGAGAATCACCAGTGAGCAGATCACTGGACCTGGCAGGACATTGTCATATGCCGATGATGTTTTAGTGTATCGTCAGGGTAAGGATAGAGAGGAGGTTGCTGTGGAGCTACAAACCGAACTCAATCGCATAAGTACTTGGTGTGATGAAGCTGGGGCAATGGTCAACCCAACAAAGGCAACAGTGACTTGGTTCTCGTTGAATAATCATATTGTCAACAATCCAACACCAACTGTAATGCTGTGTTCAGAGACGGTGGAAAGAACGCAGGCAATGAATTACCTGGGGATACGGTTTGATCGAAGCCTTGCTTATAATGTGCACATAGACCAGGTGATAACAAAGGCCAAGCGGGGTTTGGCAGCGATGCGGGTGATGGCGGCAGCAAACTGTGAGCAGCGCCATCTATGTCTTCTGTACGAGGGGCTGGTCATGTCTGTTTTGGAGTATGCAATGGCAATCCTGACTGTCAGCCATAAGCAGATAGAAAGGATGGAAAGGATACAGAATGAAGCTATGCGCATTATTCTTGGATGTACAAGAGATACAGCATGCAGGGCGATGCGCTACCTTCTTGATTTTCCAACCATTGAAGAGAGAATGCAAGTTTGCAGGGCACGCGCCTACCTCAGAATTAACGCAAACACACAGCATCCACTGCATAGTGAAATTAGGAAGGTGAAGGGCAGCAGGTTAAAAAGAGGACGGTCGTGGATGGGTCAAGCCGAGGACATTCTTCAACAGGTGTGTTCACTTGAGGACTTAGAACCTGGCGAGGAGTGGGTGCAAGTGCCAACAGACTTCTGCACATCCTTTTCAGTTTGCATCCAACTAGATAGAAAATGCAGACAAGAAAATCCGGCTGCTGTTGAGGCTGAAGTACAAGCGTTGATTTTCGAGAATTCGCTAGACAGTGACGCGGTCATCTACACAGATGGGTCGGTCATCCGACATGTGAGAAGCTCATGGGCCTTTACAGCTCGGGCCGGAGGGAGAATTGTGAAGGAGGACTCTGGTGCTTTCACTGAAACCTCAAGTAGCCTGACCATGGAAGTCATGGCAGTAAGTAAAGCAATAACATGGCTCGAGACACAGACATTCACTAGGGCTTGTTTCCTTAGCGACTCAATGAACATGATCAAGAGGATAGAGGAGGGGTCGATCCGAAGAGAATGGTTGCTGCCTCTGAAGCGGTCTCGGCTGGCAAAGATTAGTTTCATCTTCGTGCCAGGGCATGCGGGAGTACAAGGAAATGAGCGGGCTGACAAGCTCGCAGGTGAGGCTACTGTTGAGGGCGGACGCGCCATGGACCAGGCTGACATTCTGAATGCTCTACGAGAAGTGAGACTTTTGCAAGAACCAAGTGATGACTGTGAATCTACAACAATGGCCAGACTGCGAGAGCAGCAAATTAAAAGAGGGGTGGCCAAACAAGAACACTACACAGGAAGCCAAAGAAGATTGATAAACCAACACAGAACTGGCGTCGTTAGCCGCTACACGCTGCGGGATTTGCTGAGGAGGGGATCCGAGCACTTATGGACTGAATGGTCCGATGTGCAACGAGGATGATCTGTCGACTAACTAACTAACTAACTGAGTGGGTGAGTGTAATAACTGTCTGAGACAGTTGAATTAGTGTGTAGAACTGAGTGGGTGAGTGTAATAACTGTCTGAGACAGTTGAATTAGTGTGTAGAACTGAGTGGGTGAGTGTAATAACTGTCTGAGACAGTTAAATTAGTGTGTAGAACAGAGTGGGTGAGTGTAATAACTGTCTGAGACAGTTGAATTAGTGTGTAGAACAGAGTGGGTGAGTGTAATAACTGTCTGAAGCAAGAGTTGAATTAGTGTGTAGAACAGAGTGGGTGAGTGTAATAACTGTCTGAAACAAGAGTTGAATTAGTGTGTAGAACTGAGTGGGTGAGTGTAATAACTGTCTGAGACGGTTGAATTAGTGTGTAGAACTGAGTGGGTGAGTGTAATAACTGTCTGAGACAGTTGAATTAGTGTGTAGAACAGAGTGGGTGAGTGTAATAACTGTCTGAGACAGTTGAAATAGTGTGTAGAACAGAGTGGGTGAGTGTAATAACTGTCTGAGACAGTTGAATTAGTGTGTAGAACTGAGTGGGTGAGTGTAATAATTGTCTGAGACAAGAGTTGAATTAATGTTTATAACTGAGTGGGTGAGTGTAATAACTGCCCGAAACAAGTGTTGAATTAGGCACTAGAACCGAATGGGTGAGTGTAAGACACTTGGGACACTTGTGCATATAGTTTTGATATTCTCCAGTTGCTGCTGCGATCCCAGGACGAGCAGCTAGATATGATTGGTTCCAGCGTCGGGGTACTGAAAAATATGAGTCAGCAAATTGGGAGTGAGTTGGAAGATCAAAACATGTAAGTAGCCCTGGTGTCATTGTTTGCATGCATGTTTGTGAGCTGGATTGTTGGCATGTGAAGGCTGGCGAGACACCCATCTCACCAAACATATATACGGTATAGTGTGTGTATGTGTGCTGCATTTGTAGCACACACATGCACATGCATGCACACACACAAACACATCATCATGTAGCAGGCCCTTTGCAGAACATCGCTCTCATCACAACCCCCTCATCACAACCCTCTCATCACAACCCTCTCATCACAACCCTCTCATCACAACCCTCATCACAATCCTCTGAAAAGTGTCTCAGTCTCTGGTTGTATCTCCTGTGTCAAGCACCCTCATGCCCAAAAGGTCTGCATCTCTGGCTGTATCTCATGTGTCAAGCATCCTCATGTCCAAGGGGTCTGCATTGCTCTGTGTCTATCTTTAAGGGCTTTGCATTGTTCTGTGTCCATCTTCATGCTGGTTGACCCCTGACTCTTTCTCCAGGAATCAAGCCACTGTGACATTTAATATTGCCAACCGTTTTAATGTTACAGTAGAAGGCAACATGCTTAACCATGTCAATGAATTCAAATATAACATCGGATGGGGGATGCATGACAGAGATCAAAATTAAAAGCAAAATAGGCGAAGTAAAAACTGCATTTTAGAAGATGCAAAGCATGTTATGTAATAAGTCACACTCATGAAATGTCAAGAAGAGAGCACTGACATGTTATATAGAACCTGTTCAGCTATATGACAGTAAATATTTAGAATGTGAATGAACAAATGAGGAAGAGCTTGGAGGTAACAGAATGTAGTTTCTGAGACGATTGTTGTAATACCATGCACTGCCAGTATAACTGACACTGATTGCCTGGAGGGGGCTAATGAAAGTAGACCAGTATATACAACTATCAGAAAGAGACAAGCAATGTTCTTTCATCATGTAATGAGAAGAGAAGCATAGGAAAATATGATGACTAGAAAGATAAGCGGTATAAAAAGCATAGGCAGACCGAAAGAAATGATGATGGGTGGCCTAAGATGGTGGCATGGTGGTTTAACATTGATGGAATTGACCCAGAACACCAAGGACCTGAGATCTGTGGAGTCAGAACACTGCTTGCCGTTTGGCAAGGCACATGATGATGATTGTGTTCTACTGATTGATGATTCTACTATTAATGAGTGTTCCATTACTGTAATTAGTTAAATTGATTTCTATTCTGCAATTTCCTGTTAAACATCATCATTATTCAGTGTACTACCTCCATTACTATCATTATCCCATTGATAGGTGCTTTTGAAGTCAGTGTATCAGCTACCTTGTTTCCTCACACCCCTGCATGACCTGTCTGTATATACACACTGGTTCCTGAAGGTTTGAGGACTGAAGAGGTGGCAGTCACTCATGCCACAGCCATCTATGTTGAACTTTTAAAAAATAGTACAGAGAAAAATTATGTTTTTTTTCTCCTGTGTACACCTTCAGACATCAACGAGCATATATCCAAAGAAATCAACTTAAGCCTGTTGACATCTCCAGAGAGTTTATCTTCAAATAGATCGGGTGTAGGTAAAAAAAAAGTTATCTCTGTTCTGTGTAGAAAAGATGAGAAGTGGCATGGAGAGATATAAATCTGATAAACAGCAGTGCAGATCAAGGGTTGTGGAGAGACATGGTTTTCCATGCCATTTGGAGATGGACATGGAGAAGTAAAGAACAATACATTCTAGAACTGCAGCAGTTTTAACCCTCCATGTTCACAGACATGGAATACATCCAAGACTGAGTATCTACATGAAAAAAAACAATACAGTTTGAGAGAAATTGTAACAAGCAACTTCACGTCATTACATATGGGTGATGATGCCATTCTTGGAGCTAATGTGCATGCTTACCAACACAATAATCCATGCTCAGTTGCAGTGATGGCCAATGTTTTCTGACCATTATACCTCTGAGGTCTGTGCATCCTGATTAAATCCTGGATACTTTTCAGAATTGTCTACAAATTTGTCTGGGAAAGAAAGATGGCAAATAAGGGAACTGGTGAGGCTACCTAATTGTACTGTAGCTTAGTGAATGTCAAGGCTGAACACTTGTTATCCCAGCCTCATCATCTTTGATGAGATGGCCTTTACCTTGATCTTTTATGAAGTATTATACAGCCCTGAATACTGAAGATTGTAAACTAATTAGAATCATTAGACGTAGACAGTCAACATTTTTTGGGCATGTTATGAGAAGAAATGAATTGGAGAACTTGGTGACAACTGGCAAGATCGAAGGGAAGAGACCAAGGGGAAGACCGATAAGTAAATACCTGGATGGCTTGCCCACGTGGCATGGTCGAGACAGAAACACAGAGCTGCTCCACGACTCTGGTGATCGAGTGAGATGGCAAAACATGACCGCCCATGCTTATTGGCTGGCACATGATGGATGGATGGAATACTGACTAGTTGTCATGACCATGATTTTCTAACTGACCTGACTTGTTGCCATCCTTGTATAACAGATTGTTGGACGAGTTTCATCATGAAATGGACAATACAGAAAGTAAAATGGACCAAACTATGAAAAAGCTAGCCAAAGTTATGCATATGTCAAATGGTAAGTTTTCTTGTCTCTGAAAGCTGCCTTGTTTGTGTGCTGTTGTTGCATGTGTATTTACATATAGCATAAAATTCAGGCATTTGAAATGTAGGACTTTAGAAACTGCAAAGATGGAAATGAAAAGACAAATAAGGATGTTCTAGAATAACTCAGTTTAAAAGGACATTGCTGAAGGAAATCAAAATGAGAAAGAAAAAATATTTTCATCACATCAAATGACATGACCACCCACTGACATTTGTATAACAAGGACCCAAGCCATACATTGCACACTTTATTGCCTGGCATATTTCACTGTATCTTGTCAAGTGCATACCACAGAAAAAAGCTCAACATATTTTGAAATAGTGTAATGAATCCTTTCAAGTGAAATACACAAATCACTTTTTCACGTGTTTCGCTGTCACCACAGTAGTTTTAAAGGGACTATCATGTATATGCAATATACACTTGATGAGATACAGTGAATTATGCAGGCAATAAATTGTGCAGTATATTTATGTATTTATTATTCAGATTGACAATATTTTGAATCCACTGAAAACCTAATGGAAGAAAAAGTTGAAGGCATTAGAGTTAGAGCATGTTAAAAATATAAATGGACAGACAGCATCGAGATAAGGCCAGGATATCAGAATGTACAATAAAGGCTTAGGATAGTAGCTGCTGATTTTTTTTTTTGCGCGCGCTTGCTTTGAACTCAAGCGTAGTTCAGACACACTACTTCTAGTAATGCTGGACTGAATTTTGCGTGTGGATTAGCTTTTATCTATTAACAGTGACCTTTGCCATCAGGCGAACCCACTCCGACTTCAGATGTAAATTTACGTCCCCAAGTCAAGGATGATAGGTCAACATTTTAGTCGAACTGTCCGGTGTAGGGGTTGAACCCCTTACATGGGCCTCAGCACACTGGATGTTTAAGAACACGCATTCTTATCCATTCAGTCATGTTGACCTACGTAGCTGCATATGTTTCATTACCAACAACTTTCACTGAGGAGATAGCACTGGATGATTACGAGGCTGATTTACATATACATATAAGTATGTGTGTACATACAGTCATAGTGTACTCACTCACTTACCAGCACTGGATGATTACAAGGATGATTTACATATACATATAAGTATGTGTGTACATACAGTCATAGTGTACTCACTCGCTTACCAGCACTCGATGATTACAAGGATTGATTTACATATACATATAAGTATGTGTGTACATACAGTCATAGTGTACTCACTCACTTACCAGCACTGCATGATTACGAGGATGATTTACATATAAGTATGTGCGTACATACAGTCATAGTGTACTCACTCACTTACCAGCACTGGATGATTACAAGGATGATTTACATATACATATAAGTATGTGCATACATACAGTCATAGTGTACTCACTCACTTACCAGCACTGGATGATTACAAGGATGATTTACATATACATATAAGTATGTGTGTACATACAGTCATAGTGTACTCACTCACTTACCAGCACTGGATGATTACAAGGATTGATTTACATATACATATAAGTATGTGCATACATACAGTCATAGTGTACTCACTCACTTACCAGCACTGGATGATTACAAGGATGATTTACACATACATATAAGTATGTGTGTACATACAGTCATAGTGTACTCACTTACCAGCACTGTTGTATGGAAGTAAATCCCAACTTGTGGCAGGGCTGGAGTTGTCCTCAGCCTTGTGGTTCTAGATTTGCTCTGGTCTTATCAGCAGAGAAAAGAAAAGTAGCAAGGAAGACAGCTGGTTACCATATCTCATTATGTAGTTGTCCAGACCTAACATTTCATACACATATGACAGTGAGTGCTTTTACCTTCAACTGTCTATCTGTATTCTATAACCACATCTGTGGATCAGTGGGGTGCCACATTCTGGGTTTTCCACTGCCCTCTATCTACTGCAAACTGTACAAGTGAGGCAATTATACAGCCTGTCATTCTTTTGTATTTGTTTGGGATTTCAGTTGTCAGCCCTGTTTCACTTGCCTTCAGTTGTCCATTCTTTAATGTTATCAGTCCAGGATTTCAATTGTGAGTCTTTATGTCACTTGCCTTTAACTATTTCTTAGAGGATACGTCTCTGCAAGGATTCACGGAGAGTCATACTGTCAAAGTATGCTAACTTTGTAAAGATTGGTTATTGGCTGTTGTGCATGCATTTATTTGCTCCCTAAAAAGACATGTGTTTTTATGTTTTATAGACAGAATGTGCAGATGTGTTTGTTCACTATTATATTCAAAAGCTCTTGGCTACAAATCTGAGCTAAGTGTCCCACTTTAACACTGAGACAAGAACAGATGGCACCAGAAATGTGCATTCTTTGATTTTCAAAGGGAAAATTATTTAATAATTGCTTTTCCATATGACATCCAGCCATGTCAGGGCATATGAGGCCAGCTAAGTCTTGTCTTCATCTCTTTAATTAATCTTCCATCTGAACATATTTTTGACCGGGAGAGTAATTTAGATGTATATCTGCCTTCAACCAAGTACAAATGTTTGAAGAATAAATGGTTTCATTTGGCTGCTGTTATTTTTCTTTGTTTGCCTTTGATGGCTTACTGCTTGATGCTGATTGTTTCTTTTTGGCTGCCTTCTTGGGTAAGTATTGGTCAGAACATGCCCCTTACTATTTTTTGTATTGAGGAGATCTCTCACATTTTTTCTTCTAGTGCTGTTAATGGCTTGAGTTTGCTTTTTGTCTTTTTGTTAGTTGTGTGGGTTTCTTGATTCTTTCCATTGATACAATTGTTTGTTGGTCACTTCTTTCATCAGTTCTATTTGTTGTTTCTCTTTCTGAATTTTTCCGTCTATAGTTTTGGCATTACTATCGATCAAGTGCACCACATCAGCTTGCTGATGCACTAGGCAGTTTGTTCCAGTATGTGCTGCATTGCAAATGTTGGAGATCTTTTTCCTAGTGTAGCACAATGGTCATCTGAGATAGCAGCTGATTTTCAGTTAGCACTGTATAGCAGATGGCCGAGTGGCTAGAATGCTGGACTCTCTTTTGGGAGACCCGGGTTTGAATCCTCGGTAAGGTGTGGAGTTATTTTCTGTCAGGGGCAAAAAGAAAACTCTAACCTGCACAGTTTGCGGCGACTGCATTAGCCAGGCGGCCTTAATTCCTCAGGCTCAAGACCCCCCTGCCATACACTGCAAGGTACTATAGGTAGTAAATGACAGTGACATAACTGTATCTGTGACTAGCTTGTTTTGGTCAGTCTCTTGGCTGCCTCCTTCTGCCTTCTCACATGTTTGTAGAGCAGATTCAACATGAAGGTAATCTCCACCACCTCCTTCTGCCTTCTCACATGTTTGTAGAGCAGGTTCAACATGAAGGTAATCTCCATCACCTCCTTCTGCCTTCACACATGTTTGTAGAGCAGGTTCAACATGAAGGTAATCTCCATCACCTCCTTCTGCCTTCACACATGTTTGTAGAGCAGGTTCAACATGAAGGTAATCTCCATCACCTCCTTCTGCCTTCTCACATGTTTGTAGAGCAGGTTCAACATGAAGGTAATCTCCATCACCTCCTTGCTGTCTTGAAGACAGGGACATCCATGGTATCAAGTTCCATGGTTCCACTCCTACTCTACTCCTGTAGTTTGATAGGGTGGGCCAGAATCTCTAGCACACGGAACACCACAGGGTTTTTGATATGAAGTGCTTGGGTTGTTGCTGCCCGTTTCCCCATGTTATGATGCCAGCATGTATTGTCCTTCTGTTGTGGTTACAGCAACTGTAGTAAGCATGTTGTTCTTGCTGTTTATTATCTCAGCTCTGGTGGTCTTGAAACATGAGGTTGCCTCTTTGGAGAGATTGGCCTCTACTCTCTTGATGACCCATCTTCTGAAACCTTGAGCAATGATTCTCAGCTGTAGGTTTAGCTGAAGCTGCTTGTTATGGTGAAACTACAGGATCTGGTTCTCATGTTGCCTCTGTCCATTTGCTGCTGCTGACATTTGCTGCAGCTGTTGTTGCTGTGGTCTATCAGCAGTTTTCTGTTGTGAAAGCTATTGCTGTGGTCTATCAGCTGTGTTCCATCATGAAAGCTGTTGTTGCTGTGGTCTGTCAGCTGTGTTCCATCATGAAAGCTGTTGTTGCTGTGGTCTATCAGCTGTGTTCCATCATGAAAGCTGTTGTTGCTGTGGTCTGTCAGCTGTTTTCTGTTGTGAATGCTGTTGTTGTGGCCTGTCAGCTGTGTTCCATCATGAAAGCTGTTGTTGCTGTGGTCTGTCAGCTGTGTTCAATCATGAAAGCCGTTGTTGCTGTAGTCTGTCAGCTGTGTTCCATCATGAAAGCTGTTGTTGCTGTAGTCTGTCAGCTGTGTTCCATCATGAAAACTGTGGTTGCTGTGGTCTGTCAGCTGTTTTCTGTTGTCAATGTTGTTGCTGTGACCTGTCAGCTGTGTTCCATAATGAAAGCTGTTGTTGCTGTGGTCTGTCAGCTGTTTTTTGTTGTGAAAGCTATTGCTGTGGTCTATCAGCTGTGTTCCATCATGAAAGCTGTTGTTGCTGTGGTCTGTCAGCTGTTTTCTGTTGTGAATGCTGTTGTTGTGGCCTGTCAGCTGTGTTCCATCATGAAAGCTGTTGTTGCTGTGGTCTGTCAGCTGTGTTCCATCATGAAGGCCGTTGTTGCTGTAGTCAGTCAGCTGTGTTCCATCATGAAAGCTGTTGTTGCTGTAGTCTGTCAGCTGTGTTCCATCATGAAAACGGTGGTTGCTGTGGTCTGTCAGCTGTGTTCCATCATGAAAGCTGTTGTTGCTGTGGTCTATCAGCTGTGTTCCATCATGAAAGCTGTTGTTGCTGTGGTCTGTCAGCTGTTTTCTGTTGTGAATGCTGTTGTTGTGGCCTGTCAGCTGTGTTCCATCATGAAAGCTGTTGTTGCTGTGGTCTGTCAGCTGTGTTCAATCATGAAAGCCGTTGTTGCTGTAGTCTGTCAGCTGTGTTCCATCATGAAAGCTGTTGTTGCTGTAATCTGTCAGCTGTGTTCCATCATGAAAACTGTGGTTGCTGTGGTCTGTCAGCTGTTTTCTGTTGTGAATGTTGTTGCTGTGACCTGTCAGCTGTGTTCCATAATGAAAGCTGTTGTTGCTGTGGTCTGTCAGCTGTTTTTTGTTGTGAAAGCTATTGCTGTGGTCTATCAGCTGTGTTCCATCATGAAAGCTGTTGTTGCTGTGGTCTGTCAGCTGTTTTCTGTTGTGAATGCTGTTGTTGTGGCCTGTCAGCTGTGTTCCATCATGAAAGCTGTTGTTGCTGTGGTCTGTCAGCTGTGTTCCATCATGAAGGCCGTTGTTGCTGTAGTCAGTCAGCTGTGTTCCATCATGAAAGCTGTTGTTGCTGTAGTCTGTCAGCTGTGTTCCATCATGAAAACGGTGGTTGCTGTGGTCTGTCAGCTGTTTTCTGTTGTGAATGCTGTTGTTGTGGCCTGTCAGCTGTGTTCCATCATGAAAGCTGTTGTTGCTGTGGTCTGTCAGCTGTGTTCCATCATGAAGGCCGTTGTTGCTGTAGTCAGTCAGCTGTGTTCCATCATGAAAGCTGTTGTTGCTGTAGTCTGTCAGCTGTGTTCCATCATGAAAACGGTGGTTGCTGTGGTCTGTCAGCTGTTTTCTGTTATGAATGATGTTGTTGTGACCTGTCAGCTGTGTTCCATCATGAAAGCTGTTGTTGCTGTGGTCTATCAGCTGTGTTCCATCATGAAAGCTGTAGTTGCTGTGGTCTATCAGCTGTGTTCCATCATGAAAGCTGTTGTTGCTGTGGTCTATCAGCTGTGTTCCATCATGAAAGCTGTTGTTGCTGTGGTCTGTCAGCTGTTTTCTGTTGTGAATGCTGTTGCTGTGGTCTGTCAGCTGTATTCCATCATGAAAGCTGTTGTTGCTGTAGTATGTCAGCTGTTTTCTGTTGCTGTGGTCTATAAGCTGTGTTCCATCATGAAAGCTGTTGTTTCTGTGGTCTGTCAGCTGTTTTCTGTTGTGAATTCTGTTGCTGTGGCCTGTCAGCTGTGTTCCATCATGAAAGCTGCTGTTGCTGTGGTCTGGCAACTGTGTTCCATCATGAAAACTGTTGTTGCTGTGGTCTGTCAGCTGTGTTCCATCATGAAATCTGTTGTTGCTGTGGTCTGTCAGCTGTGTTCCATCATGAAAGCTGTTGCTGCTGTGGTCTATCAGCTGTGTTCCATCATGAAAGCTGTCGTTGCTGTGGCCTGTCAGCTGTGTTCCATCATGAAAGCTGCTGTTCCTGTGGTTTATCAGCTGTGTTCCATCATGAAAGCTGTTGTTGCTGTGGTCTATCAACTGTTTTCCATCGAGAAAGCAACCTTCCCCTCTGCTCTATTATTTTCCGTGTCATCGATTCTGAATCTTTGAGACTTGTTCATTTTGCAAGCCATCCTTTGCACTTGACAATGTGTCTTGTTTTCAATAGCGTTTGACATTCTCAACAGGGAACTTTGATAATTTACTTCACTCGTATTGAGTCTCTCTTCCTTGTAGCAATAGAGGGGCTGGAATTATTCCTGGCAGGCGCGGAGCAACTGGCAGCCTCTCAGGTAAAGGTAATTCCATAGCAGATACTCCATGAGGTGACAAATGTTAGGCCTTCACATTTTCTAGGCTTCTTCTGCTGGGGATTGAAACCACACCACTGTTGTTGAAGGCTAGTGAGGTAACCACTGTGGCTCCTGTCTGTCAAGTAGGACAGTCAAAAGGTACAGATTAGTCTAATAAGTCACAAATGTGGGCCTTGCAGGTAAAGTGGGGATAGTCAAAAGGTATGGATTAGTCTAATAAAGTCACAAACTTGGGCCTTGCAGGTAAACTGGGGACAGTCAAAAGGTACATATTAGTCTAATAAAGTCACAAACTTGGGCCTTGCAGGTAAACTGGGGACATTCAAAAGGTACATATTAGTCTAATAAAGTCACAAACTTGGGCCTTGCAGGTAAACTGGGCACAGTCAAAAGGTACAGATTAGACTAATAAAATCACAAATTTGGACTTTGCAGGTAAACTGGGGACAGTTAAAAGGTACAGATTAGTCTAATAAAGTCACAAACTTGGACCTTGCAGGTAAACGGCACAGTCAAAAGGTACAGATTAGACTAATAAAGTCACAAACTTGGGCTTTGCAGGTAAACTGGGGACAGTTAAAAGGTACAGATTAGTCTAGTAAAGTCACAAACTTGGACCTTGCAGGTAAACTGGGGACAGTCAAAAGGTACAGAGTCTAACAAAGTCACAAACTTGTGCCTTGCAGGTAAACTGGGGACAGTCAAAAGAAAGGTATGGATTAGTCTGATAAAGTCACAAGCTTGTGCCTTGCAGGTAAACTGGGGACAAAGGACTAATGCAGCAGAAATGCTTGTAGATGCAGTAAACCATTGGCTTGAAAAAAATAGTGCAGCCATAATTTGCCCTGTGACAAACAACATTATGTAAATATTTTATATACTCTTGCTGTGTTTTTATCTTACTGAAGAAGGTTAAAATTTTTTTTTTTTTTTTTTTTCAGATCGTCGCCAGTGGTGCGCAATTGGTGTCCTCTGCGTGGTTCTTCTTATCATCATCATTCTCTTCTTTGTTGTCTGATACGTGGACACAGCATGTATTATGTATTATTGTGAGATATTTACGTGTCAAATGTGACCAATGTACATAATTTCATTCCTTTCACACATAGGCTGAGCATTAGGACAGCATAGTTTTTTTGTTTTTGTTTGGGTTTGTGGTGAAGGTAATCTTGTTATATTGTAGTGGACAGCATACTGGCTGTCGGCACAATAACCCAGGCTCAATCTTCCGTTGAGGGAGGAATCTCTTGACTGTACAGACCCGGAGACCACCTGCCTTGGATACCCATATAGACATTCAAGCCTGTCCACAGATCTCGATCCTTGGTGCTGTGAATCAGTTCTATTGAAGACGTTCTTCCATGTCACCGTCTTAGACCATCCAGCATCATACCTCTCGGTCTGCCTCTGCCTCTCTATCGTGGATCTTTCCAGTCATCACGATGTTCTCCCATGCCTCTCTTCTCATTACATTATCTACTAACAATGTGTGTCTCTTTCTTCTGGCTGTAATGTGTGTAATGTTCTTGAGTGTTGTGTCCAGAAACAACAGACTAGTGTATAGTTTCACACAAAAGAGGATGTATCATTGTCTATCACAGCCTGTTCTATGACTTAGAGAACTGAATCCAGTTTCCCTGTCTCAACACACTGGGTTTGAAGTCAGCTGCAAGCTATTTGGAAGTAGACCGCTTTGTGTTGATTTTCGCAATGGTATGTGTATCGGCTGTTCAGAAAGCATGAGCAAACTACTGAACATAATATTGCCTAAAAATCACAAACAGTTAACATTTGTTGGGGTGGATTGTGACGTCCTGTAAACGGACAAGCAAGTAACCTTATCTGATCATATCACATGCCAACAAATGTCACAGTCAGACCATTAGGAGGGAATGTGTAGACTGGCTGGAACAGTTGTAACAATTCTGTCAGATTAATGGCAAACAGATTCAGAGGAAGGCAGAGTGAGAAGCTACTGGATAGTCTTGAATCATAGTATGGAATGATGTCGGTAAATGAGTTGATAAAAGTTCTAGAGAATGAGAGTTGACAAGGCACTTGATGATGTGATGACAGAGGCTAACTTATCTCTAGCTCCACTTGCGCACACACACACACACACACACACACACACACACACACACACACACACACAGGCGAGCATAAAACACAGGATACAGTGTGACAAGCAAGTTATTAACACTGAGACTTGGTTATCATCCTGGGGTATCAATTAGGATTCCTCTTCTTCTTTTGTCCTACTGTTTTTGCCATGAAGTGTCGTAGAGAGGAGGTAGTTGTAATTTTCTGTTATTCGCTTATCTTGTTGTTTATACTAATATTATATATGGTTTCTTCAGTTTTTCTTTTACTTCATCCAGCCAACTCTTCCTGGGCCGTCCTCTTGTCTTGTACACCGATGCTGTCTAGCTGCTGGTTGATGTTGTTCTATTCTAGCTAATTAACCAAATCATTTAATTCTTTTAGAGATCAGCATGGCTGAATGGATAAGAGCACTCACTCTTAAACTTCCGGTGTGCTCATGTTGAGGTAGTGAGTTCAACCCCTACACTGGTCAGTTGGACTAAAATGTTGACTTCTCATCCTTGATTTTGGGATGTAAATTGCAAGTACCTCAGAAGTCAGAGTGGGTTGGCCTGAAGACGAGGGATACTGGCAATAGGGAAAGCCAATCCACACACAAAAATCAGTCCGGTGCTACTAGAAGTAGTAGCACATATATGGACTCCGCTTGAGTTCAAAGCCAGCGAGGCCCCCCCCCCCCCCACCCACACACACACGCATGCACGCACACACACACAATTTCATTCTGTGCTTTTCTATAAAGTTAGTAATAAGTGTTATTCCTACACTTGTTCTTAGTTTCTCATTTGCCTCTCTATCTATTCTTGTTTGTCCAGCTGCATTTCTTATGCATCTCATTTCACAAGAAGTGATTTTACACCTGTGTGTTTCTAGGGCTGGCCATGTCTGGCATTGGTGACACAGCACTGGCATGAATACAGCATCTATCAGCTGTTTTTTTGGGTATGCATGTTGATATTTGGATGTTTTAGAATAGATATTATTTAATAGTTGTTTGCTTTCTATATTCTTGTTTCTACTTCTCTATTTAGTCTTCCATCCTCTGTGAACACACTGCCCAGATATGTGTACTCTCTAACTTGTTTTAATGATTTTCCATTTGTATTTACATTATATTGCACTGGTGTTCGCTGAATTATCATAAATTCTGTCTTTTGGATGTTACATCTTCATATCAAAATTCTGACAGCAATTTTTGAGGCAATTTATATCATGCTGGAGACATCGTTTAGGATACTAGTGTGAATCGTGGATATTTAACAAATTAGCTGAAATGCACATACACACCTTTGAATATAAAGCTTTACAGGAGAGAATTAAAAATGCATTGGGTGAAATGGAGAACACACAGATCTACCCAACAAGAGCTCGGTATTGAAAAAGTTGGTTTGTCAAGATAAAAAATAAAATTGAGGAAAATTTAATATTTTGGGCATATAAAAAGACAAATGTCTGGAAAGGATTAACTATGGATGCAGGTGTAGCGGGGACACAGTTGAGAGGGAGACCACAATGTAGATGGATTCCAGATGTGATAGACAACTTATACATGACACCACCATAGACAGGACATATGGTTTATGATCCATCCATCCATCATGTGCCATGCCGGTAAGCGATCAACAGAGTCGTGGATCAGTTCCGTGTTTCTGTCTCGACCATGCCACAAGGCCAAGCCATCCAGATACTTGTTTCTAGGTCTTCCCCTTGGTCTGTTCCCCTCGATCTTACCAGTTGTCACCAAGTTCTCCAAATCATTTCTTCTCATAACATGCCCAAAAAATTGTGACTGTCTACGTCTAATTCTACGTCTGGTTTATGATAGAAAGAAGTTTTGAAAGACTGTTCAGAGGGAAACTTTATGCACAGACAAGCCACTGGAAGATGATGATAATTTAGGATCAGTGGTATCTTATGCAACAAAACTGTCATAGCATTAACAAAAAAATTGTTGTGAAGGTGTTTGCTTCTCTAGCTTTGAGTTCATGTGTGTGTCCTTGTGGAGAATGTAAACCTACAATGGAACATGTTCTCCAAGACTCAACTTAATGAGAGATGCAAAGCTACAACATGGCCTTACCCAGTCCAAGTTAAAGAGAAAGTGTCTGGTGATGAGAGGAGCCTGAGATTTATGAGAGACTTATTTGAGGGCAAGCAAAGAGACGGAGAAATACGCTGGAAATTAGTAGCGATATCTATAACACACATAACAAATAACAAACATGCTTAAGCAAGGAGATGCATTACAAGAAAAGACAGACTATAGAGTGTGAAAACAATTAAATAGATTCTCAAAAACAACATAATAGAAGATTAACTAAATAGGAGGGCAGAAGGAATGCATGCCCAAACTATATTGAAATGCTGAGTTATGTATACATCAAGCAAAGGTGGACAATATAAATTCTTGTCCGAAATCTTTATTGAAATGCTGAGCTACCCGGTACATCAAACATAGTTGTGCAGAATGAATTCTTACCAGACCTCTGTTGAAATGCTGTGTTACCCCATATTATCAAACATAGTGGTCAAAAGGATTGCTTGCCCAAACTCTGTTGAAATGCTGAATTACTTCATACATCAGATATGTGTATGTAACAATGAAAATGCTGTGATCAAGTTGTTGATCAGCATATAGTGATTTGTTTGATATAGAATGGTTCAATACTTGGACAGTGTCAGCTTTTGAGCCACATGTTGAAATGTTATTTTGTGGTTTGGATATGAAATTATTTTTTATCTACGAGGGTAAGTTGTAAGTAAGTCATAAATTAGTATACACAAAACTATACGAGATACAAACTAGAAAACCTTTTATTATTGTACTTACATCTATTCTTATTTCTCAACATAATCTCCGTGACTATCGATGCAATTATTCCATAGCTTTATCAGTTCCTTAATATCTGCACCACAGAAGTCTTTGAGCTCTTGCCGTGTTTGCACCTCGCGCTCCACTTCTGTACCATCAGCAGATCATTTGCCACCAAGGTTGTGCACTGCCTTTTGTGGCATGCACTTGCTGTCATAAACTGACAACATTTCTTTATGAATATCTTTGGCAGTAAGTCCTCTGGAAAAAAGACACTTCACAATAGCATGCTGTTCTTCGGTGGTGCGTTCTTCTAGCATGGCCAACATTTTCGACACAATATGCATATGAAACTTTGTATGCACATACATATATGCATATAGCAGTTATCTGCTACAAGTAGTTAGATGGATATGCCACACAATGACACCTTTATAAATTGTCAACAAACATTTCTTAACTGTTTTATATAACCTTTGTGACTTACTGACTTACCCTTGTAGCTTTGTGCTCCATATATGTCATAGACATGATTTCAGCATTATGTTTATGACTGACTTATTAAACATGTGCTTGGAAGTTACAGGTGCATGTTGTGTGTGAAGGAAGTGACATATTGCCACCAGTAATACAGACACACATTATTAATATATTAATCTTCACAACATCAGGCACTGGCAATTATAATATATTATGATCATCATCTTTGTTATCATTTTGATTCCTTTATATGTATTTGCGGCTGGCCGAGTGGCTACAATGCCGGACTCTCCTTCGGGAGACCCGGGTTCGATCCCTCGGTAAGGTGTGGGATTTTTTTCTGTCGGAGGCAAAAAGAAAATCCTAACCTGCACAGTTCGTGGCGACTGCACTAGCCAGGCGGCCTTAATTCCTCAGACTCAAAGACCCCACTGCCATACACCACAAGGTACTACATTGGCAGCAAATGACAGTTTTTTGACAGTGTATATGTATTTGTTAGTGGGCCGGAAGCCTAGACTTCTCGGATAAGAGCGAGTAGGAGGAGGTACAATGTGCACTCTATGCATGTTAAAGCTGCCTCAGCAGTAGGCTGCACTTGGTCACTGCCCAGGCAAGGATTCCATAAATTGGAAACACTGCACACTATATATATATATATATATATATATATATATATATATATATATATATATATATATATATATATATATATATATATATATATAATGTAAATGTCTTAAGTGGATATGGAATCAAGGGGAAACCCACATTCATTCTCAATAAGAGTATGGACAGTCAGTCACAAAGCTTGAATATTGATAGAGTGACATGTTAAAAATAGACTTTATTTAACTTGAAGTGACATCAGTATTTGTAGTAGCTAATCAAAATGGTGTAAATATATAACACAATGTTACTGGAGCATATAAGGGAAGCAAATTATAGTAACACTGTAACTACCATGTATGTCATAAGAGGAAACTAAGGAGGGTTGGCATAAGACTGGATGCCTCATCCAGTAGATAGCTTTTACTGCAAAATCCAAGCAATCGTTAAGAAGTCAACAAAGGGCTGTGCGTGATTTGTTTGAGGGCTTAACTCTGTTGGCAGATGAAAGGCAGCAGAGGAAGTATAGCAAATTAGCAACAAGAGGCAGACCCCGCAGGCGATAGAATAGTAGATTAGCACAAGCAAGAGGAACCAACCACCTTGGACACAGCTCAAACCTTGCTCAGTAAGCTTTTCCTAACCTTATATAGAAAGGCATAACAGGGACGGTGGAAAGGAAGAAAGAATAGGGAACATCACAATTGTCAAGCAATGGCATAGGGCTTTAAAACAAAACGAGAGTCCAGTAATTGATAATTCAACTAGCAGGTAACAATAGATGGAAGTAGTGATACATAGATAACAATAGAAGAAAGTAGTGGCACATAGATAATAATAGATGGAATTAGTAGCACATAGATAATAATAGATGGAATTAGTAGCACATAGATAACATTAGATGGAATTAGTGGCACATAGGTAATAATAGATGGATGTAGTGGTACTTAGATTACAATAGATGGAAGTAGTGGCACATAGATTACAATAGATGGAAGTAGTGGTACATAGATAACATTAGATGGAAGTAGTGGTACATAGATTACAATAGATGGAAGTAGTGGTACATAGATTACAATAGATGGAAGTAGTGGCACATAGATTACAATAGATGGAAGTAGTGGTACATAGATAACATTAGATGGAAGTAGTGGTACATAGATTACAATAGATGGAAGTAGTGGTACATAGATAACATTAGATGGAAGTAGTGGTACATAGATTACAATAGATGGAAGTAGTGGTACATAGATAACATTAGATGGAAGTAGTGGTACATAGATTACAATAGATGGAAGTAGTGGTACATAGATTACAATAGATGGAAGTAGTGGCACATAGATAATAATAGATGGAATTAGTAGCACATAGATAATAATAGATGGAATTAGTAGCACATAGATAATAATAGATGGAATTAGTGGCACATAGATAACAATAGATGGATGTAGTGGTACATAGATTACAATAGATGGAAGTAGTGGCACATAGATTACAATAGATGGAAGTAGTGGTACATAGATAACATTAGATGGAAGTAGTGGTACATAGATTACAATAGATGGAAGTAGTGGTACATAGATTACAATAGATGGAAGTAGTGGTACATAGATTACAATAGATTGAAGTAGTGGTACATAGATAACAATAGATTGAAGTAGTGGTACATAGATTACAATAGATGGAAGTAGTGGTACATAGATAACATTAGATGGAAGTAGTGGTACATAGATAACATTAGATGGAAGTAGTGGTACATAGATAACATTAGATGGAAGTAGTGGTACATAGGTAATATGCAAAATAACCCAAGCAAATGTAGTATTCCATCAGATAAACAACCTGCCTGACAGCTCCCAGTCCATGGAAGTCAGAACATGAGTTTTTGTGTGTTGCCAATACTGTGTGTCTGTAAATACGCACCGCCCATACTATTGCACGTCTCTGAATCATATACTTGAACGCCAGGTTTAGAAAGAACAAGAGGCCACAGATATGTGATTTCATTATAGAATGTTGATAATCCCATGATTGGCTAAGAAGACCAATATCTAAGTTACGAAAGAGGCCTCTTAATGACATTGATTACCGACACAAGGACAAGACAATCGTTATTTGGTGGTTATATTACGAGAGGATAAGGTCTCAAGAATGCTGTGACAATCAGAAAGATGGAGGGTATTAGAGTCAGAGGGTGGCAGAGAGAGAAAATGCTGGATGGGTTGGCAGAGTGGCAGGGAAGAAGGTTGGCTGTCAAATTTGTCATTACCACTTGTGCCACCTGGCATGACACACAATGATGAAGTTTTGAAGACCCCCTTCCAAATATGGCACCAATAGTGACCATCTGCAATATGGCAAGGCTTACTGCAGACACCATATATAACCTATGTTGAGAACCTTTGGTCTGTATTATAATTTGTATTTTGTGTAGTGCATGCATTCATATATACATTTTTTAGACAAAAATATATTGGTATATCTTGTGAACATGTGATATATTACAACTGCAATATTACCCTTGTCGTGTTGTTTGGTTGTTTACTGTATTTGTTGGGAGCTGCAGTACCCGTGTCTAGCTGGCTCGCCTGCTGGTCATATGTTTGGATCCCCATCAAGGCAGAATTGTTAACAAATGACTTAGCTCCAAGGTCAACCCAGCTTAAAATGGGTACCAGGAAATGTCCTCAGAAATAAGGCGTGATATTGACAGAATCTTCCATCGAGTGAAGAATGGTCTAGAAAATATGGGGCAAGCACTACATGCCCAGTGTGCTTGAAAAAATGTAAAAGGGACCTTTATTTTACTGTGTTTGTTGGAGCCATGGTGTCTTGCTATTAATCGCAGTGGTCTGGACTCAATTTCCAGTAATGCCAGGATGTTTCCAATCAGAATGGTTTTGGAGGTCAACCCAGTTGTGTAAAAACAGTACCCGGTCATTTTCTGGGAGCTATCCTGGAGAGAAAGGTTGTGGGGAAGGCAGCTGAATCATCCCACCTTAGTATGCTGTGACCTAATGTGTGGTTATGACTTTGGTAAAGGATCATGTTTCGGTAAAGGATGACCAATCCAATTTACAGAAATTCAATTTTCTAGACACATGGATTACATCAGATGGAAGACATATCACGATACAGAAAAGAATGGGACAAGCAAAAATTGCATTTGATCCAACGAACTGCATCTTATGCAATAAGTCTTTGTTATTGGAAGGTAGAAAAAGAATTCTTGCATGTTACATATAACCAGTTTTAACATACAACTGTGAATCCTGAACAATTAGTAAATAAATAAAAACATCCTCGGTAACTTCAGAGATCTGGTTTTATAGAAGAATGCTGTAACCCCCTGGGCAGCCAAGTGTTGGACAGCCATAGTGAGTAATCTACAAGTTTTGATAAAGACTAAGACACAAAAGCAACTTATTACAAACATCAGAAAGTTGCAATCATTATGTGTTTGGATACAATATAAGAAGACAAGAAAGAACATATGTGACAACTGGAAAGATTTGTGGAAAGAGATAGAGGAAGACAGCGAGAGAAAATTCTTGATAGTCTTGTGTCATGGCAGAAATAGTGTCAGCACATGAATTGATAAGCACCATTGAGATCACAAGACCAGTCAGTCGGCAAGACACTTGATGATGATGAAAGGATGACTTTCATTGCTCTTGGATATCTCCATGAGTCTCCTGCTGTAGAACACACAAGGAGAATTTCAGCACAGTGCACAAACTCCATAGCATTAAAAAGGATCCAAAATGTGTATAGTACAGGGTGTTTGTAAGTCTCACTACCCTTTGTATATAGAGCAAATTTGATGACTTCATCAAAAAATGTTCTTCACAGTCCATTATGAAGCAATATGCAGCAAATGACTGTCATCTGCTGGAGTAATTCTATGGGTTTCTTGAAAGGAAATGTTTACAAAAATAATGTGCACACAATTGAGGACCTGAAAGAAGCAATCAGAATTACCATTCAAGAAACATCAGACACGTTGCAGAAGGTAGTTGGCAATATGAAGAGATGTATAGTCATGTCTTGAATCCTGTGGTGGACATTTCCAACACCTGTTACTGTATAATGAATACTTCATTGGTGCTTTCCAGATTCCCCAAAACAGCATTAGACCATAGCAGTGACTATTGTAATTAATTTAATGAATTGTGTTTACACATGTTTTGATGACATCATCAAATGTGTAGTGATACTTTACAAACACCCTGTAGAATCACAGTTATGTTCTTTTTGTGGGCTGGTTGTCTCAGTTTGAAATGTTCCCCTGGCAGTGACCTATCTGACCTGCTCTTTTTGATGTCCAACTGCTGAGATTTTTTTTTGTCCGCAATGTGCACGTGGGTCTTCCAAGTTTTTGTCCTGGTCCGAGGGGCTAGACATCTGATCCACTACCTCAGGATCAGGAAGGAATGTATGACATTCTGATGGCTGTGGAAATAAGGGTTCTGAGGAAAATGCAAAGAATACCATGGACAGAAAGAAGAACCAATGACCAAGGTCTACAAGAAACAAATGAAAATCATACACTGAGTAGAGAAATTAGACGTAGTCAGTCAATATTATTTGGTCACATTATGAGAAGAAATAAAGTGGAGAACTTGGTGACAATTAGTAAGATCGAAGGGAAGACAGAAGTAAATATCTGGATGACTTGGCCACGTGGTATGGTCGAGACGAACACTGAGCTTATCCATGACTCTGGTGATCAAATGAGATGGCGAAACATGACTGTTCACGCTTTTTGGCATGGCACATGATAAATGAATATGACATTTAAAAAATGAAACGGTCAATGCCTTGAACTGGACCAGGTCTAGGTGATCTAGAAGGGGACTTCATAGCCTCTAAGCCACTTTACCCCCCTGAGAACTACTATATGTGATGGCTTGACACTTCATCATCAATCAATCATGTGCCATGCTGGAAAGCGTGGGCGATCATGACTCGCCATTTCACTCGATCACCAGCATCGTGTATCAGCTCAGTGTTCCTGTCTCGTCCATGCTATGTGGCCAAGCCATCCAGGTATTTTCCTCACGGTCTTCCTCTTGGTCAGTTCCCTTCGATCTTGCCAGTTGTCACTAAGTTCTCCAAGCCATTTATTCTCATATGTCCAAAAAATTTTGACTGTCTACGTCTAATTTCTCTAATCAGTTTACGATTTTCATTTGTCTCCTGTAGTACTTAGTCATTGGTTTTTCTGTCTGTCCATGGTATTCTTTGCATTTTCCTCAGAAACCACATTTCTGCAGCCATCAGATGTTTTTCAGCTTGACTGCACATTGTCCAAGTTTCACATCCATACAAAAGAACAGGCTCTATGTATCCCCTCAACACTCTTTTTTCTCGTTTCAATTGACATCTTTTTATTGGTCAAAATGTATTTCATCTTGCTTGAGACTTCATAGCCCTCCTGAAATATCTGCCATGGGATTATTGGTAATCTTTGCTGTGTTTGTAATAGTTTGTGGAATGTGTGAATAGAATCAGAGGATTCCACTCTTTCCTGTATGGGGGCGAGTAGTCTTGGAGCGGGGTGTTATATAAACAAATAAACTATACAGAATTGTGTGTCATGTTTGGTGTGGCTTTTGTGTGTCTTGCTGCATGTGATGTTCAAGTATCTGGGTGGTGGTGTTTGGCTTCCATTGCTATTGTACGACAGTCAATCAGTACATGCCTTAGGGCGCCCTGGGTATATGGTGTTAGACCCATATTTGTATAGCCCAGTCAGCACTCGGTGGGTGATGAGGTCATTGTGACGCCTACCACCTTTACTTCCCAAGACACTTCCCCCTCACTGCAGATTTGAACCCATGATTATTGGGCTGGCAGGTCTAACACAGCAGTGGGCGATTTGGCAGCAGACCACTTTGCGCTGGTATTTCATTCACTGGTATGAGTGCCGGTCGTTCAGAAAGCAATGGCAAACTACTGAACGTAAAACTTGCCAAGAAACAACAAACAGACAAAAATGTTGGGGTTGACTGTGTCGTCCTGTAAGGATATGCAACCTCAGATTTGCTGTGCTGGTCACTTGACTCACAAGCAAGATCACAGGCTCCCTAAACACATTTTTTACGGTGAGCTACGTTGTGGAAAACGCTCCCAAGACAGCCAGAGGAAACTTTAAAGACACTCTGAAGATCTCACTAAAAGCTTTTGGAATTCATCACAATACTTGGGAGACTGCTGCCAAAGACCAAAATTCATGGCGTACATCATTACACAAGGGTGCAGTCACTTGTGAAGCAACCAGGACTGCAAGAGCTGTGAAAAAAAGGCTGGACAGAAAAACCACTGCAGGAGATCCTCCTCCTGGAACGTCACGCATTCTTTGCCCATATTGTCAAAGAACATTTCGAGCCAAAAATAGGCCTTATCAGCCATCTTAGAACTCACGGCTCCATACTTTCAACCCCACTGGATGAAATGTATGGTCATCATCATTCTTGATGGACAAACAAGACATGCAACTAACTAACAGGTCATCTAGCCATAACACTACCGTGGCTCCCATAGCAATTGTGACTGAATCAGAACAGAATAATTCATTCATTTATATAGAAAAGACTACAACCTATAATAGAACCCCAGCTAAGCGAAAAACAACTTGGATTTAGGATGTACAGATGCCATCTTTGCTCTTAGACAAGTTATAGAATAATCAATCAACTGTACTCTACTTAGCCTTTGTCGATCACGAAAAGGCATTTGATAGAGTAGGTAGAAACAAGCTGTGGGAAATCCTTAAAAGATTTGAAGTAAGTTCACATGTAATAAACTTATGTAGAAGTTTATACAATAACAGTGAATGCATGATAAGAACAAATGGAGGCTACTTAGAACCCTTCACCATAAGATCTGGAGTACGGCAAGGTTGTGTCCTGTTCCTCCCTCTTGTTCATAACCTATATAGACGGCATATGTAAAGAAACCAGCCAAAGAAGACTGTAACAACATCGCATAAAGAACAGAACACAGAAGAAGAACCAATGGCAAATCACGCCACTAAAGAACTATTTGCGGACGATCAAGCATTTATAGCAAAATCAGAATCAAAATTACAATACCACATAAATAGTCTGAACGAAGTGTGTATGGCACATAACATAAAAATAAGCATAAGTAAAACAGTGGTAATGACTATAACCAAAGAAGAAAGAACAACAATGTTTCATCTAGGAGGACACCACCTGAATCAAGTAAAGCGCTTCAAGTACCTAAGAAGTATAATATCAAATGGCAAATCAGCACATGAGATCAAAAATAGATGCAATAAAGAAAACCAACTCATTGGACACATGACACCAATACTAAAGAACAAATGTGCATCAATAATTACCAAGAAAGCACTCTACAACACAATCTTCCTACCAACTCTATGCTACCAATGTCAAACCTGGACAATGACAAAAAAAAAGAGAAAAGAAAAATCACAACAGAAATGAGATTCCTGAGAAGAATACTCAATGTATCAAGAAGAGAAAAAATCAGAAATGAAGAAATCAGGTTTAAAGTGGGGGTTATAGCAACGCTTGACTTCATCAGAAAACAGCAAGTTAAATGGTTTGGCCATATAACTAGATTACAAACTAACAGTATACCACAACAAGCAATGATGCACAGACCAAACGGAAGCAGAGGAAAAAGCTGGCCACGTAAACGATGGACAAAGGGAATTACAGAGTCTATGGGAATATCGATACATGAAGCCCATAAACGGGCACTTTCCTGCTGTTTATGCTTCACCTCAACACCACAAGGTACAAGAAGTACCAAATGAGATGATGAGATATAGCTGAATTTTGCTTTCATTATGGCCTTCTGGAAAGACTCAACCTATTGTCAGTTTCCATACCACACACATTTTCATGCACAGTTTCTGATACCTTATGTACATTTTTGTGTTAGTCAAATCCTGCCTTTTGTCCAGGAACCATGTCTTTAATGTCTTGTGTACATCTCTGAGTTAGTCAAACCCTTCCCTTTATCCAGGAACCATGTCTTTAATATCTTGTGTACATCTTTGAGTTAGTCAAACCCTGACTTTTGTCCAGGAACCATATCTTTTATATCTTGTGTACATCTTTGAGTTAGTCAAACCCTTCCCTTTATCCAGGAACCATGCCTTCCATTACTGTTCTTTTAAAACTACTATGATGTTTCATATGGCCAAAGAATTTCAGTTCCCAAGACACGATCCTGTTTATGATATTCAATGCCTTATGAATGTTTCCACAGTCAAACACTTTTATAATAATGAGGTATATTACTGACTTAAAAACTAAAGTTACATTTTAATATGACGCCATTCTATACTGTTAGAATAAACCTTCTGTAAGATTTTCACAAAGATCTTATCAGCCATTTCATCAATCGCTTTATTATTCACTTCACACAGTTGTCTGCATTTTGAAACATACGCTGATCAATTGATGAAAGTGTCAACAGGCACATAATAAAAGCAAAGCAATATCTATGGCACATATTGTTTGCCTAGATCCCAACATCCAAATTACACCTGAATCAGAGCATAATGAGAAAACAGATCTGCTTATATAAAGTCAATCCTAATGTACAGAGGTAAATCATGGACAATCAGCTGAAAAATAGGAAATTATTTGGAAGCTAAGGAGATGTAGTTGTGAAGAAGAATGTTGGGAACACAAGGGGCGAATATAAAGACAATTTGAGGATGTATTGAGAACACAAGGGGAGAATATAAAGATGATTTGAGGATGTATTGAAAACACAAGGGGCAAATATAAAGATGATTTGAGGATGTATTGAAAACACAAGGGGCGAATATAAAGATGATTTGAAGATGTATTGAGAACACAAGGGGTGAATATAAAGATGATTTGAGGATGTATTGAGAACACAAGGGGCGAATATAAAGATGATTTGAGGATGTATTGAAAACACAAGGGGTGAATATAAAGATGATTTGAGGATGTATTAAAAACACAAGGGGCGAATATAAAGATGATTTGAGGATGTATTGAAAACACAAGGGGCGAATATAAAGACGATTTGAGGATGTATAGAAAACACAAGGGGCGAATATGATGATAATTTGAGGATGTATTGAAATCAACCAATTCATGGAAGTCAGCATCGCTGAATGGATAGGCGTACTCGCTCTTAAACATCCGGTGTGCTCATGCTGAGGTAACGGGTTCAACCCCTACACTGGTCAGTTGACTAAAATGTTGACTTTCTCATTCTCATCCTTGACTTGGGGATGTAAATTACAAGTACCTCAGAAACTGAAGTGGGTTCGCCGGATGCCAAGTGACACTGGTAATAGGGAAAGCTAATCCACACACAAAAATCAGTTGAATGCACTAAAAGTAGTAGTATGTGAATGAATACAACTTGTGATCAAAGTGAGCGAACACAACAAAAATAAGAACCCAACTCTTGAAGAGAACTGGTTACTAGTATCAAAAGTAGACAATCTACATTCTTTGGACACAACCCGAGAAGGGGATGATTAGAATACACTGCGACAACAGGAAAGTTGAAGGTGAAGACTGACAGCGCGAGACAAGTTGACCTTGTGGCATGGAGGAACATCTGTAAAAGATATGGTTGGCAGTAGTCTGGACAGGAGGCTGTCAATGACATGTACCATGGACTATAAGAAGAAGAAAAATAAGATATCCAGATCTAGTTATCACAAATTAATTTAAACTTGAGCTGAGTTGAGTTGAGCCAAGAACTCGCATCACAACACTCAGGATATTCCCATATGTGGTCAGTCCTCATCTTCAACAACCAATGAAGAGGCCCGTTACTAATGGTATCAACTGTCATCTGATTATGTGTCCATCTGGCCTTTCCTCTGAGAACTGAGTATCAACCAGATCATCTGCTAATTCCCCACCGCACCATTCACTTCAGGCAATGATGGTGTATCTGTTATTCCACACTATCAACACAACTGCAAAGGGCCTTGACCTTAATTTTCACTATGCTAATGTAATCACCATCTTATGATTATGGAATTATCTTTTATTATTTTTCAGGCAGCAATAATTATGTGAAAGAAATTATCTTTCTAGTTTGAATTCGAGTAGTTTTGTAATATTCATGACATTTCTATGAAAACCTTTGCTGTGAATTCGAGTAGTTTTGTAATATTCATGACAACATTTCTATGAAACCTTTGCTATGAATTTGAGTAGCTTTTTGTAATATTCATGACATATTTCTATGAAAACCTGTGCTATGAATCTGAGTAGTTTTAAAAAAATATTCAAGACAACATTTTTATGAAACCTTTGCTATGAATTTAAGTAGTTGTGTAATATTCATGACAACATTTCAATGAAACCTTTGCTGTGACATGAAGACAACCATTGAATATAGAGTAACTGCAACAGGTATGGTCACCATCATCATCATGAGCCTTGGTGTAAGTATTTATGCCTCTGTGTGGATCAACTTGGTCTGGATCAACTCTCTGCTGATGTCCCTCCATAGCACCATCTGTCCATCCAGCATCTGTTCTCTTGGTCTGCCTCTGCCTTGTCTTCAACTGATCTCCCAGGTTTGATAATACAAATATAACAGAGTAGCTTGGTTTGGATGGCAAAGGATCACTTTGTCTGCACATGGACATTTCAATCTCTTCCCATAGAATACACTAGGAGAATTTCAGCACAGTAAACTAACTCTGTAGTGCTGGAGAGGATCTAAATGTGCGCACTGCAGAATAACACATGCCAAAAATATTTTATTACTTTTCTAATCTGGAAATTAGGCCTGGCCAGTGACCTATATGGCCTATTATTTTTGATTTCAAACTGCTGAGGGATTTTTTAAGATGTGAAATGGATTCTTCAAGTTTTTCGCTCTTGTCTGTGAAGGTTAGACATCCGCTCCACTACCCCAGAGTAGGAGGAGTCTATACTATCCTTTTTCTTATGTTGTGAAAATGGAAACAGTCAAAACTGTGAAATGAACCTGGTCTGCTTGAGCCAGAGCTGAATGCTGTAACTTGTGATCAAGTCCACACCCTAAACAGAAGTCTGAGAGGAGTATAGTGTGTAGAGTTTGTGTTCAGTTTCTTCATAGGATCTATAGGGATAACTTGAGACAGCCAGAAATATTAGCGTGAGAAGACAAGTTGGCAGGCTGGCATTTGTGTGAGATATCTAAGAGATATTGATTGTGATTGTGGGGATCAATCCCCATGGTATCAATGAATAAATGATATGCCTAAAGAAACATTGTGGGTGCTATATGTAACTGTGGAAGTATTTCTGTTGGACTCACTTCTAAATATGAAGTATGTTATAGATCTATAGAATTGTCAACCTTATATACAACAGTCACTCAGCCAAAAGTTCTTGCATCATATCCAGTCAACCTATATTGCCTTGTTTTTGTTGTTGCTTGAATCATTAACTGTCTGTAAAAACATTGCTACCCATCTGTAAATATTTTCTTTCACAACTCAACCCAGCCTGCCTTTATTTTATTTGAATCATCACTTATCTGCTATTAGAAATGTGAAAACAAGCCTGTTAAATATTGCATGGCAACGATCCATTCATTTAATTACTTGGACAATGCAGAGTTTAGTTTCCAAATTCTTGATGTGGATGAATGCCACGAATGCTCAACAAGGTCTTATCCAGACTGAACCATTTTTTTGTTAGAATCATATACATAACGTTTGAAATGAAGATATATTTTAACTGCCTCCTTGTTGTCTGAGATAGTTGAATCTTCAGGATTTGTGGCACTGTCCTCTTTGCCCTTGCCCTTCTTTTTAGCTGTGTATCGCTGGAATGTGTCACTGGTCAAACCGTCTGAAAATGACACATAAGGTTAGTATTATAATATGATGTTGAGATAGGGGTGATGGGTAAAGATACAAATGACCAGATGTGGACTATAGTGCAGATGTAAACTAAGCTGTAGAGATATGAATGACTTTGAGTAGAGAATGGACTACAGTGCACAGATAAGGATCAATCGATCATGTGCCATGCCGGAAAGCGTGGGCGGTCATGATTCGCCATTTCACTTGATCACCAGCGGACCATGGTGTATATATATTTAATAGGTGCACATATATGGACTATGGTGTAGTGAAATGAATTAGTGTGGAGACACTGGACTACTACAGTGCATAGATATGGACTATGGTGTAGTGAAATGAATTAGTGTGTGATGACAATGGACTATATATAGTGCACAGTTATGAACTATTGTGTTGTAAAATGAATTACAGCAAGGATAAATGGACTATAGTGCACAGATATGGACTATGGTGAAGGGATATGAATTATAGTGCATAAATGTGGAATATCATGTGGGGATATGACTTACAGTGCACAGATATGGACAATCATGTGGGGATACGACTTACAGTGCACAGATATGGACAATCATGTGGGGATATGACTTACAGTGCACAGATATGGACAATCATGTGGGGATACGACTTACAGTGCACAGATATGGACAATCATGTGGGGATACGACTTATAGTGCACAGATACAGACTGGTGTGGGGACATGACTTACAGTGCACAGATATGGACAATCATGTGGGGATACGACTTACAGTGCACAGATATGGACAATCATGTGGGGATACGACTTACAGTGCACAGATATGGACAATCATGTGGGGATACGACTTACAGTGCACAGATATGGACAATCATGTGGGGATACGACTTACAGTGCACAGATACAGACTGGTGTGGGGACATGACTTACAATGCACAAATATGGATTATGGTGCAGGGATGTGATTTACAGTAAGGAGAAATGAACTACAATGTGCAGACATACAGTGAATAGTTATAAACTACGATATAGAGATATGAACTTACAGAGTGGAAGGCATAGTTTATGGTGTTTGAGACACAAATTACAGTACAAAGTTCATATCCAGTTGTGAGCAATATTCCACAGACACCCCATGATGCCACAGTATTTCTGAGCAGTGGGCCAGACACTTAGTTTTCTTGCAAATAGCTGAACAAATTGGAGGTCCTGTGTAAGTATTAAAACCACTCAGCAATAGGAAATCATATATAGTAGGCTACATGGCCATTGTCCTGGCAAAATTATGAAACCTACCCACAATAGCATTCGAGAGCGAGTCAATAAGTAAGTCACACAGTTGTGTGGGTTGGCAGGTAAATACAGTTGGTGTTTTCTACAGGTGTCATTAGGTGAAAGCAGCATCGAACTTTATATTCCCGTTTGTCAGGTGGCGCTAGGTGTCTCATGCGCATGCGCAGCGCATAAACAAAATGGCGACTGTACTAACAGAGTGTACAACCAAAGAGCAACGTATTGTACGTTTTTTGTGGGCGAAAGGACTGCCTGAAAGGACATTCATAAAGAATTGCTTCCTGTTTATGCTGACAAATGTTTGTCCCGTAAAGCGGTGCATAGCTGGGTAGAAAAATTTTCTCAAGGACGCTCTAAAATTGTTGATGAAATCCGAGCTGGTCGTCCTGTTGAGATTGCAACAGAAGCATCCGTGCAGTGGGTGGAGGAGATGATTAGAGGTGACAGGTGAGTAACGATAGACTCTGTAGCATCTGTAATAGGGTGCTCACATGGTTCAGCATACAGCATAATGCATGATCGATTGAAATTTAAGAAATTGTGCTCAAGGTGGGTACCCAGACAATTGAAGGAGGAACACAAAATGACCCGATTTGGCCTGTCCTTGCATCATCTCTGTCGATATGAAGATGAAGAAGACATGCTTGTCACATGCCTGTGTTAAGTGGCATTAAGGTGAGTGGCCGTACAAGATAAACAGTTCACGAGGTGAAAGGGCATTCACCGGAAAGAAAATATAAGGAGATAAACGGGGAAGGGTGTAAGGTAGAGGGGCTGCAAGAAGAGGCAGACAGTTGAAGCAGTGAGGGGGGGTTTGTGTGGATCATTGTGAGGAGGCATAGAATTGTTTAAAAAGACAGGGACAAAGATTGACGGGGCAGTTGATGTTTGGACTCCGAGCTGAGAGGGAGTTGAGTTTAGACCAGACCAGGAGAAGGTCGTGGTCTGAGAAAGTGAAGAATTGTGACGGAGTTTGGAAGATAACTCCGCACTGTGGGTTCCAGGGATAGTGAGTGGAATTCGAGACCCAGAGTGGGTTACTTTGAGTCGGGCCTAGAGAGAGGCTCGTATACCTGTCGTGTGGGACGAGATTTTAGTAGCCGTGAGAGGCAGTGTTATTCGAAGTGTTCCATTGGGATGGAGATATATTCTTAGAGAATTATTGTTCCTGGATTTATATGCTACATGTGTATGTGTTAATTCAGAATTAAAGGAATATTATGTGCGCAAATTAACGCTTGTACACTGACTGGTGTTTGGTGGTGATGCATCTTGGTTAATCTGTTGTTAAACATCACATTTTACAAGGACATACCCTAGACACAACCATAGCCACTCTTATCTGTCACTTAGTCAACATTCACTTTGTGTCAGAGTAGATTTCTGAGGGCTCTCCGGTCAAGAATAAACACCATTTTCAGTAGACAGCGCATTTCAAAAGTGTCGGAGAATTAATACAGAGTCCACGAGAACCCAGGTAAAAATATCATTTCTCACTCGGAGTGGGGAGAGTAGACGGGGAAAGTGTGTCCACGTTATAAACACTGGGTTTTTTCCGTGCGGGAACTGGGTAGCAGAGAGTTCACTTCACGAGAAAGCCACCACAGGTAAAACCATTGCCCACCCTGAGAGGGAAAGGGGACAGTGGGGGGTTACGCACAGTACACGGACAGGAGTGCGCTGCGGAGAGAATCGTCTGGCGGACAGCAGGCGAAAAAGTCGGCGCTGTTTAGGACAGGTTGTCCACGAAAAATAGACAGGCGCCAAAGGTGAAGGTCAGGTGAACTTGCGGACAGCGAGTGTGTGTGTACGGCGTCTTCAGAGTTCGGTGCAGATAATAAGACGGAAAGGGGCGCCAGGGGAGTTACGAGGGTAATTCATGGTTAAAAACTCGCCAGGAGGAGGGGAGTTATAGGAGTAAAGTGTGGGGAACACACAAAGGTGACAATCGTTGCTCCACAGAAAAGTAAAAGTTTCTACACGGATTATTGTGATAAAGAGAAACAGAGATGACCTTGTGAGTCAAGGCCGAGAACCAGGGAATTTGACGGAAAAATTTCCACTGAGAATAACACGTTGGGTTTCTACTGAAACCAGGATTTACGTTTAACGTCTTTGTGTGTGTGTGTCATCATCGGCAAACAAACCACAACAGTCATTCAGGTGCCGTCTTCGCAACTATGAGCGCATTTCTTCACCAAAAAAGACTTGCAAAGCGGATTTAAAGCGCGTGATCATTTTCTGCCATTCGTTGATTTAACCGGGTCAGCAACAGTGAAACCATACCATCACTTCAAAGCGACAGTGACTACGCAGATAAACATTCATTGATTTTAAAGGTATTTTCGGCTCCCCAAAACGCAACGAAAACCCAATATTTCTGGCAAAACAAGAGCGTTCACATACATTATACAATCACAGGCCAACTCTACAGGGAGGGTTACAAAAACGTTACGGACTGTGTAGAGACAAGGCGTTGGGATAATTATCATCATCTTCAACTTTTACGACAGTCGAAAATCGTGTCACCACGTCAACAAAAAGTGACAACGCATCAGAACATTAATTCATTGTGGGAATCTACCGTCGTAATCTTGTCAAAACAGTAACGGACAAACATTTCCAGGCGATTTTCGGACACTATTAAAAACAAACTAAGGACTTTTGTAAGATTCTACCATCACATTGGTGGCGGCAACCCTTGTTTGCTTCTGTTGTTCTCATCGTCCTAAGTATTGTTGTTGTTGTGCGTTACGTAAATATTTGTATGTGGTCCAGTGTTCGTTATAAGTAGGATATTTTTGCATTGTTTCTCGAAATGCGGGAGACAGCGCAAAGGTGAAATTGTCTAGGTACATATTGTATGTTGTTGAGAGACAGCTGACGAGTCAGTTTGTTTTGTGCTGTGGCATTGGGTCGTCTCGACATTATACACGGTGTCCAAGTGTCTACGCCAGATTTGTGTATATGTTGATGCTATAAATTGTTTTTGTTTCTCTTTCTTTTCATGATATTTGCTGTGTTTGGATATATGTTATTATTGTGAACTTTTGTCGTGTCTACTATCTAGTGGTATCTGAGTCAGTTTATATTTTACGCGCACTGTGGGTGTCCCTACACAAGCTTGTGGGTGTTACTGTGGTTTATATCTGTGTAATCATCGTCTCCGTGTACTCAGCTTGTGAAGTCTAGCGTTGGATAGTCATCACTTAGTGTTATCATCCATTCGTTTGTATATGTATTTATATGTATGTTTAACAATATTTCCAGGGACTTTATGAACTTGTGGTCATAGATATATAGATATAAGGGAGCATAGGTGATATTCCACCTCACTACCTAGTGCTTATAGAGTGACTGGGTGAGTACAGAGTGATATTTAGCACTACGAAGTTACGTGCACAAGGAGTGGTAGTGTACGTATTGAAGGCACACAAAGGACTAGTAGCAGAGTCTTTACATTTATAGTTGGCTGACAAACAGCAACGTGTCCGCAAGTACAAGATGCCTACTTTAATGGATTATATTGAAGCAGGTGAAAGAATAGGCCTGAAAGGTAAAGAGTTACAGGAGTATGCAGAAGCGAAAGAACAAAAGCAGACGGAAAGAGAGGAGAGGCATAATGAACGCGAGGCAAAGCGTCTACAGGAAGAGAAAGAGACGCAAGTAAAACTATCTGAAATGGAAAACAAACGTCTACAGGAAGAGAAAGAGACGCAAGTAAAACTAGCTGAAATGGAAAACAAACGTCTACAGGAAGTAAAGTTAGCTGAAATAGAAAACAAGCGTCTACAGGAAGAGACACAAGTAAAACTAGCTGAAATGGAAAACAAACGTCTACAAGAAGTAAAGTTAGCTGAAATGGAAATTGAGAAAGAGAAGATCAAGTGCCAGATGCAAACTGAAATCGAGTTAAGAAAACTAGAACTATCTTCGAAAGATCAACGTGAGGAAAGCAGAAGACCGTCGCAGTCGTCACAGAGATTAAAACTGCCATATTTTACAGACCGGGACCAACTTGAAAATTATTTGGCCAGGTTCGAGGCATCAGCCAAAGCGTTAGGTATTCCAGAGAAAGAGTATGGGATGAGACTTGGCGAATTTCTTACGGGCAAGGCACTAGACACCATGTTCAATTTACCTGTAGAAGAAAGAAACAACTACACTATCTTACGTCAACGTTTGCTGACAAAGTTCCAACTAACGGAGCATGGATATAGGACAAAGTTTAGACAGTTAGTGCCAGAGACAAATCAAGATTTCACAGATTTTGTTAACACTGTAAAGAATACATTTAACAAATGGATGGAGCTGGCAGAGGTAGGGAAAGATTTTAATAAATTAGTAGACTTAGTGTTAAGAGACAAAGTATTAGCTTCATGTAATACCAATTTAGTGGCATTCTTCGAAGAACGTAAGCCAAAGGACATAGACACAATGTCACAGTTAGGGCAAAATTACATGACTGCACATCCAAACAGTTCTATTGGTAGACTTATTAGTGAGGAAATAGTCTGTGCAGCGTATACGAAACAGGACCAGAATCCAGTTATTAGACCAAGATCAAAAAGTGTAGATTTAACACAAAGATATGAGGAACAAGAACCTAAGGACAATGGTTCCCGTGGCAACTATTTTGGCAGAGCAGGACGGTACCCATACAAAAGGGGGAATTTTCAGAGACGGTCAAATAGTTATGCTGGATGTTGGAATTGTGGGAGCTGGAGACACAAAATGGCAGATTGTGATGCACAACCATCAGATGGACCAACGAACAACAGTAAAAGGGAGATCACTTGTTTCAAATGTGGAAGGAAGGGGCATGTCAGTCATCATTGTAGGATGAGGGAAACGGAGCATTCTAATGCAGCACAAGTGATTGAGACTATCAACAATGAAGATTGTAGTGGGTGCAAACCTCTTTTTGAAAAAGACGGGCAACCAGTCTTAGTGTGTGGTCATACAGTGAAAGCAGGATCAGCAGTCCATGATGGAGGTAGTCTGAAGATGCACCATGGATTTGTTAATGATAGGCCAGCGTTAACAATTAGGGATTCCGGATGTACGTCCATCGGGGTGAGAAAGAGTTTAGTGCATACCTCGGATTATACAGGGAAAAAGATTAGATCCATAACATTTAATGGGACAGTAGAATTCTACCCAATAGCCGTGATAACAGTAAAAACACCATACATAACAGGAAGAGTGACAGCATGTGTTTTGGACTCACCAGTGGCTGATTTGATCATAGGAAATGTTATAGGAGTTAAAGATTGTACAGAAGAGGAAGTAGTTTATTGGGACCAAAAATATAGTGTAAGCAGTAATGAGGTAGTTACCACAAGAGGACCTAAATTAGAGAGTATAGCTGAGGTAGAAGATGCACTTGAAGTAGACACAGGAACTCAGGACAAGGATAGTACAGCTGAGCAGATGAGAATGGATCCCAAATATAGTGCTAGTGGCTCCCAGAGACAAGATACTACTCTGAACAAATGTTCCCAAGGGTGTAGTAGAGTAGAAAATAGGCAGTCAAAGAAAGGTAGATGGTGCTTCGAGAGGAAGAACAATGTTCTCACTCGCCGCTTTTCAGATAGTAGAACTGCACGTGGGCAAGGAGCAGTACCTTTAGCACATAGAGACCGATATACTAGAACAGCTCAGGATAGTGCATGTGCAGGGCACATAGGCATAAGGCATATGCAGCAGAAAGCAAGGTGCCAGATAAATGGGCCAAGATTGAATAAAGAGTTCAGACTAAACAGAGACTCAAGTGTAACGGTGCAACATGCAGATAGAAAAGTTGAGTTAGGTCTAAAGAGTGTTCGCGGCATTACTGACCCAGGGCTAGGGATAGCAAACAGATGTTGTAATTGTAGAGGTACCATGAGTCATGGGTACATGAAAGGTAGACACAGCATCGACAGGAATCAGAGGTGGGTTAATGCAAGAACAGAACCACCTGATATAGGGTCGGTACACAAATAGTATTGTGTGGTCGTGAAGTAGTAAGAGACCTGTGGGTACATAAGTATAATGCTTTCCTATGACGTATTATTATTATTATGTGATGTAGTAGTTCATGCATTGGTACACAAGATAGAAAGTTGTTTTGTATTTATGTGTGGGGAATTGGGGAGTGTACTATGAGCATTTGATGTATTATTTAGTGTGGTAGCTAGAGTAATTTGGATTTATACTTACGACTACCCAGGCAATGTGTCTGGGTCACATATTTGATAAGTATTAGTCTCCCAACATTTGAAAACGATGTTTTCTTTTGAGGGTGGGGTAGTGTCACATGCCTGTGTTAAGTGGCATTAAGGTGAGTGGCCGTACAAGATAAACAGTTCACGAGGTGAAAGGGCATTCACCGGAAAGAAAATATAAGGAGATAAACGGGGAAGGGTGTAAGGTAGAGGGGCTGCAAGAAGAGGCAGACAGTTGAAGCAGTGAGGGGGGGTTTGTGTGGATCATTGTGAGGAGGCATAGAATTGTTTAAAAAGACAGGGACAAAGATTGACGGGGCAGTTGATGTTTGGACTCCGAGCTGAGAGGGAGTTGAGTTTAGACCAGACCAGGAGAAGGTCGTGGTCTGAGAAAGTGAAGAATTGTGACGGAGTTTGGAAGATAACTCCGCACTGTGGGTTCCAGGGATAGTGAGTGGAATTCGAGACCCAGAGTGGGTTACTTTGAGTCGGGCCTAGAGAGAGGCTCGTATACCTGTCGTGTGGGACGAGATTTTAGTAGCCGTGAGAGGCAGTGTTATTCGAAGTGTTCCATTGGGATGGAGATATATTCTTAGAGAATTATTGTTCCTGGATTTATATGCTACATGTGTATGTGTTAATTCAGAATTAAAGGAATATTATGTGCGCAAATTAACGCTTGTTCACTGACTGGTGTTTGGTGGTGATGCATCTTGGTTAATCTGTTGTTAAACATCACATTTTACAAGGACATACCCTAGACACAACCATAGCCACTCTTATCTGTCACTTAGTCAACATTCACTTTGTGTCAATGCTGAACAGGATTGTTACTGGGGACGAATCATGGGTGCATCACTACCAGCCGTGATCAAATCGTGCTTCAATGCAATGGAAACATCCTTCTTCGCCTCATGTCCAAAAATTCAAAGGTTACGCCATCAGCAAAAAAGGTTATGCTGACAGTGTTCTGGGATTGTCAAGGAGTGCTTTTAACCAACTTCAAGAAGTAAGGTGACAATGTGAATTCTGAAAGGTACTGTGAAGTTCTATCGATGCTTCATGATATAATTCGAAGAAAACATCCAGGACTGCTGACTAGAGGAGTGTTGCTTCTTCATGACAATGCCAGACCACATACGGCTCGATTAACTCAGGAGAAAATTAACCAACTAAGGTGGGAAGTTCTGGAACATCCACCTTACAGCCCTGACTTAGCCCCTAACGATTTTTGGTCCATTGAAAACCCCCCTTGGTGGGAGACATTTTGCGAATGACGCCGAAATTGAATGTGAATATCTGATGGCTGTGGAAATGTTGTTTCTGAGGAAAATGCAAAGAATACCATGGACAGACAGAAAAACCAATGACCAAGTCCAACAAGAAACAAATGAAAACCGTAAACTGATTAGAGAAGTTAAAGAAGTTAAAGACTGTCACAATGTTTTTGGACAGGCTATGAGAAGGAAAAAAAACGGTCTCTGTGGCTAAGGGCTTGTGAACGCGGTTTGTGAGCCCGTATACCCAGGTTCGAAACACGGCGGTGCTGGTTTTTTTTAAAAAGGTATAGGGGCCGGTCGTTCAGAAAGCAATGGCAAACTACTGAACGTAACACTTGCCTAGTACATCAACAGCAGCTGAAAATGCTGGTGTTGACTGCAATGTCCCGTAAGGGATACGCAACAAAAAAATGAGAAGAAATCAATTTGAGAACTTGGTGACAACTGGCAAGATTGAGGAAAATGAACAAGAGAAAGGCAGAGAAATAAATACTTGGATGGCTTGGCTATGTGGTATCATCGAGTCAATAACACAGAGCTGATCCACAACTCTGGTGATAGAGTGAGATGGTGAAACATGACCGTCAATGCTTATCGGCATGGCACATGATAATGATGAGAGCAGAGAGCTCTTAATGTGATCTCAAGAAGGTGTTTAGAGCACCTACAGATAACTTTCCAGTCCCATGATCCTGATCCTTAAATCCCATCAATCACTGAACACATGACTAACCATCAGATGTAAAGACAATCTTTACCTGGGATTCTTATTTTCACCTTTCCGCTCTGACCAAATCCACCTTCAATCATGCCTCTTTCACCTGAGCTCAGCACAACTTTCAGGTTGGCAAAAGCTGCTATGTTAGTTTCTTTTTTGAACAAGTTCTTGGCAATGATGGTAAACTGGTCAGTGGCTCTCTCGATCTGGCCCTCCTTAGTTTTCACCTGATGGATAAAAGCACAATAACATTATACACAACATCCAGGTACAACAGACTACAGGGTTCAGGTAACTAGGTAGCATTTTCAAAGAAGATGGAAGACTCGGCTGAGATATAGAAACAGCAGAAGGGCAGTGGAGGGAGTTGTGGCTGTTCTTTGTCAACTTTTTTCAGCCTACTGCAGGATCAATGCCTGAATTCAGCTTGCCATAAGAGATTTTTCAGCCTGCTGCAGGATCAATGCCTGAATTCAGCTTGCCATAAGAGATTTTTCAGCCTGCTGCAGGATCAATGCCTGAATTCAGCTTGCCATAAGAGATTTTTCAGCCTGCTGCAGGATCAATGCCTGAATTCAGCTTGCCATAAGAGATTTTTCAGCCTGCTGCAGGATCAATGCCTGAATTCAGCTTGCCATAAGAGATTTTTCAGCCTGCTGCAGGATCAATGCCTGAATTCAGCTTGCCATAAGAGATTTTTCAGCCTGCTGCAGGATCAATGCCTGAATTCAGCTTGCCATAAGAGATTTTTCAGCCTGCTGCAGGATCAATGCCTGAATTCAGCTTGCCATAAGAGATTTTTCAGCCTGCTGCAGGATCAATGCCTGAATTCAGCTTGCCATAAGAGATTTTTCAGCCTGCTGCAGGATCAATGCCTGAATTCAGCTTGCCATAAGAGATTTTTCAGCCTGCTGCAGGATCAATGCCTGAATTCAGCTTGCCATAAGAGATTTTTCAGCCTGTTGCAGGATCAATGCCTGAATTCAGCTTGCCATAAGAGATTTTTCAGCCTGCTGCAGGATCAATGCCTGAATTCAGCTTGCCATAAGAAATTTTTCAGCCTGCTGCAGGATCAATGCCTGAATTCAGCTTGCCATAAGAGATTTTTCAGCCTGCTGCAGGATCAATGCCTGAATTCAGCTTGCATAAGAGATTTTTCAGCCTGCTGCAGGATCAATGCCTGAATTCAGCTTGCCATAAGAAATTTTTCAGCCTGCTGCAGGATCAATGCCTGAATTCAGCTTGCCATAAGAGATTTTTCAGCCTGCTGCAGGATCAATGCCTGAATTCAGCTTGCCATAAGAGATTTTTCAGCCTGCTGCAGGATCAATGCCTGAATTCAGCTTGCCATAAGAGATTTTTCAGCCTGCTGCAGGATCAATGCCTGAATTCAGCTTGCCATAAGAGATTTTTCAGCCTGTTGCAGGATCAATGCCTGAATTCAGCTTGCCATAAGAGATTTTTCAGCCTGTTGCAGGATCAATGCCTGAATTCAGCTTGCCATAAGAGATTTTTCAGCCTGCTGCAGGATCAATGCCTGAATTCAGCTTGCATAAGAGATTTTTCAGCCTGCTGCAGGATCAATGCCTGAATTCAGCTTGCCATAAGAAATTTTTCAGCCTGCTGCAGGATCAATGCCTGAATTCAGCTTGCCATAAGAGATTTTTCAGCCTGCTGCAGGATCAATGCCTGAATTCAGCTTGCATAAGAGATTTTTCAGCCTGCTGCAGGATCAATGCCTGAATTCAGCTTGCCATAAGAAATTTTTCAGCCTGCTGCAGGATCAATGCCTGAATTCAGCTTGCCATAAGAGATTTTTCAGCCTGCTGCAGGATCAATGCCTGAATTCAGCTTGCCATAAGAGATTTTTCAGCCTGCTGCAGGATCAATGCCTGAATTCAGCTTGCCATAAGAGATTTTTCAGCCTGCTGCAGGATCAATGCCTGAATTCAGCTTGCCATAAGAGATTTTTCAGCCTGCTGCAGGATCAATGCCTGAATTCAGCTTGCATAAGAGATTTTTCAGCCTGCTGCAGGATCAATGCCTGAATTCAGCTTGCCATAAGAGATTTTTCAGCCTGCTGCAGGATCAATGCCTGAATTCAGCTTGCCATAAGAGATTTTTCAGCCTGCTGCAGGATCAATGCCTGAATTCAGCTTGCATAAGAGATTTTTCAGCCTGCTGCAGGATCAATGCCTGAATTCAGCTTGCCATAAGAGATTTTTCAGCCTGCTGCAGGATCAATGCCTGAATTCAGCTTGCCATAAGAGATTTTTCAGCCTGCTGCAGGATCAATGCCTGAATTCAGCTTGCCATAAGAGATTTTTCAGCTACAGAAACTATTACTTCTTCTTCATACACCTTCAGACGTCAGCCTGAATATATCTTAGGAAAGCAGCAGTCAACTTGAGCCAGTCGTCTTCTCCATAGAGTCTGTCCTCAAATATAGTGGGGAAACTATAACTATATTTCAAAAATTCCCAGATGAGAAAGCAACACATTACAATAATTTCAAGTACACACAGGATACAAATTTCAATTACACACAGGACAATACAAGAAGCCAACATTTTTTTGGATCATTTTAGGTGCAAGCCATTTTCAGGGTTCAAATAATCTGTGCTACAGCTTAAGACTTGAGTTAAAATTCAATCTTCCTGAGGATGAATCAACCAACCTGCAGTACACAAAATGTGTTAACAACATAGAGTCAAGTAATCTCATTTATAATCTTCTTTTGTTCGCTTGAAATTTGTCAGTATCTTCAATGTTGTCTCTTGTATGAATTTCACTGTCTTTTTTAGTTCTCTCAGTGGTCCATAGAGTTTATCTTCCACTGTTGTTTCTCTGGACCAGAAGGCTTGCCTAGATATGTTATTTTGGGCAGTCTTGGAGCATGTGATCTGCTGACTGCGGCGCCAATCCACATGTACAGATGGCTGATTCGCGAATCTTTAATTTTGAATATTCCATTTATATGACATTAAGACATAGTTGGAATGTGTTAGGCCCATATCTATATTCAGTGAAGGCTATATAAGAACTGACATGATTTGTAGCACTCCAGTAACATTTACTTTTCAAAATACATCTCTAATAACAACTGTATGAGGTTGGGTCAACTCCAAAGCCATGCCTCTCAGAAACATGTTTTCCTGCTTGAGGTTGGGTCAACCCCACAGCCATGCCTCTCAGAAACATGTTTTCTTGCTTGAGGTTGGGTTAACCCCACAGCCATGCCTCTCAGAAACATGTTTCCCTGCTTGAGGTTGGGTCAACCCCACAGTCATGCCTCTCAGAAAACGTTTCCCTGCTTGAGATTCAACCAGGGTCACTGGGTTGATGAGCAGGATCGCTAACTTCTTGAGTGCCATGGCTTATCATCATCATCATGTGCCCTGCCAACTGGCATAGGAATTTGTGTCTCTCCACAGATTGTGATCCTTGGTTCTGGAGTACCTCTGCTGATATTCTTCCATGCCACCGTTTCAGTTCATTTAGGATCACGTCTCTCAGCCTGCCTCTTTTCCCCACTGATCTTTCCAGTCGTCACGATGTCTACTCATGCCTCTCTAATACTTTTTGTCTCTTCCTTACAAACATGGTTCATACAATTAAAAAAAACAACACTTTATTATGTTTGTTTCACAAACAAAACTGGTAAAAAGCTACTTACTTTAAAGACCTTAAGCTTTGGTAAAACAGTCTCCTTGTACTTGACATCAGAAATAGTGTCCAGGATTTTGCCAAAGAAAGCTATTCTACAGGCACTAGTGTGGACATCTGCATCAAGGCGGGAACCAATCACTAGTGAATGCGGAGCACAGGTAACAGCGTGATCAAGTTCAATCAGAGCAAACTGCCTCCCTACATTCACTTCCTTGGAAGCTGAGTCCCCCGTTCCACTTTTCTTGTTAGGGCTCAACAGTTCATCTTGGTAAGTGTAATCTTTGGAATAATCAAAACTTTCATCTGCTAAATGTAATAAATCTAAAGCTTGTGAAGCTGCAGTTATATTAGATTCCTGTTTCTCATGATCCTTCTCTGGAGGTAAACCAAAAATGCTGATCCTACCCATGACAGTTTCATGACCAAGAGTTATGTGAAATTTTGCCTTGGTAGACACAGGGCCCTTGTAATATACGACTTTGTTAATAGAAACGATGACTGCTTCGGCTGTCACAAGGGCTCCTGGAGAGCACACCAGGCCACGTTCTAGAAGTGTTGGGTCAAACTGGGTCACACAGATGCCGGCACGATCACCCTGTTAGAAAATAAGTATAGAAGACACAATTGTCCACCATATTTTCACTCCTATATCATATAAAACCTCTTTATTCAGGAAGCTATGGTAACATAGTGGCTAGACACTCGCCTGCTGGTCCGCATTGAAGCAGATTTTGAAAATAGATCTGGACTCTCAGGTTGACCCAGTCTAAAATAGATCTGGACTCCCAGGTTGACCCAGTCTAAAATAGATCTGGACTCCCAGGTTGACCCAGTCTAAAATGTACCAGCAAATATCTTGGGAAGTAAAAGCAGCTGGCATGATATTGACTACATCAGCCCTAGAGTGTAAACTGGTCTATACAAATAATGGTCTAGCACCATAATCCTATATACCATGTAAACAGACCCATAACCTGTACTTTATACCCATACTCTGGGCAATCTTAGTTTTTAACTTGTCACAACAATTGCTGGGACAGACAACCTAAATTTCACAAATGAATTCTGTTCTAACTGTTGTGCTTTTTAAATATCTCACTTTTAATCCCACCAGCTCAGTGGGTGAATATAACTGAAAGTTTATTCAGAAAGTGTTCAAAAAAGAAAATGGCTTTGACCTTTTATCACTCTGTGCCACTATATTTGTCATATATAATTATATACACGACTATGTTTTTAGCCTGAAAACCAGCTGGCTGTGGGATGATGTGTCTTAAGCAAGTATATGCTTAATTGTGCCTGGTATTCAATGCATTCTTGTCTCTTCTGCTTCTTGCCTGTACTTGATTTGTTAGGAAACAGCTTCACTAAATGAAGCCATGAGCTTTACTTGTCCAGAATGATTACCTCTGACCTGTAGCTGTCAACACCCAGCTGCAGATTGCTCTACCCTGACCGTTATACAGACACGTTTACAGCCCTTCAGGGACATGGCCCATCTTATCTCTGATCATAGCATCTCTTTCTACCTGGTCTGAGAGAGAGAGAGAGAGAGAGAGAGAGAGAGAGAGAGAGAGAGAGAGAGAGAGAGAGAGAGAGAGAGAGAGAGAGAGAGAGAGAGAGAGAGAGAGAGAGAATTAAGTCTAGTTAGCTCTCTTCTCTCAATGTGCCTGATGCTGAGACAAGTACTTCATTTCAATTTGTTTACTGTCCAAAGAGGTAGAAAGATGGAGAGAGAGAGAGAGAAAGAGAGAAAGAGAGAGAGAGAGAGAGAGAGAGAGAGAGAGAGTTAAGTCTAGTTAGCTCTCTTCTTTCAATGTGCCTGATGCTGAGACAAGTACTTCATTTCAATTTGTTTACTGTTCAAAGAGGTAGAGAGATGGAGAGAGAGAGAGGGGGGGGGAGGAGAGGGAGAGAGGGAGGGGAAAGAGAGAGAGAGAGGGGGGGAGGGGAAAGAGAGAGAGAGAGGGGGGAGGGGAAAGTGAGAGAGAGAGGGGGAAAGAGAGAGAGAGGGGGGGGGGGAGAGAGAGAGAGAGAGAGAGAGAGAGAGAGAGAGAGAGAGAGAGAGAGAGAGAGAGAGAGAGAGAGAGAGAGAGAGAGAGAGAGAGAGAGATACAGCCACATCAAAAGCCAGATGTACCACCTCTGTTGCTGTCATGTGTAAATGATCTATCACATCCTGAATCCAACTATGTTGTGGTCCTCTTCTTCTTCCTCCATAATTATCCTTTCTAGACATGCATTCATGAAATATTTCCTGTTGTAAAATTATATTTACAAAATTCACACTGCTATTATGATGAGGAAAAGAAGAGGAAGAAAAGCTTACAAAATTCACACTGCTATTATGATGAGGAAAAGAAGAGGAAGAAAAGCGTGCAAGAAATATTAATGTGATTACTACAACATGTTTTCTCTATCACTCTTTGAAAACAAACTGTCAATCCTTACCTGCTTAATTTTTTCAAATGGTGTGTGAAACATCTGTATTGACTTCACTTTCTTACTCATGCCCAGAGAAGGGATTTCAACAGTCTATGCACATAACAAAAGAAGAAACAGAAAGACAAACATTAGTCTATCAACGAACCTCTACTGATCACTGTATACACCGCCAGTTTCCAATGTTTTGCAGAGTTTAGTTTTATGCCCTGGCGGTCATTTTCCTTTCTTGATATATTTATAAACTTAGATGCCATAAATAACATACTGCACGATTTATTGCCTGGCATATTTCGCTGCACCTCGTTGGGTGCATACTGCAGAGTTATATATCATGTTATGTGAAGATATAAATGATACTTTGGCTGAAGTATATTGTACATCGTCGCCGATGAAATATGATGTACATCGTCGCCGATATTGCATTAATGTGTAAAAAACTTATATCCATGGAGGTCTAACACTTAGCAGGAAGTCCTTCTGTTTACATCGTCATGGCTGGAATTGACTAATATATAATGCTTCGACATATTTGAACAATTGATTATTGTTTGTGAATACAGTATACGAAATGCGGTCTGCTTATTTTTAAGTGGCTACTAAGTTGGTTACAAAACCTCTGGAAGTCTGGGAGTTTGACCTATTTGTTTAGGTCATCTGAGCCCTGGGAAGGGCTTGCGTCTATCAGAGTGAGTGAGGTTAGTGTAGAGGTTTGTTCCCAAACTTGGCATCAAAGTCCCATTTTTACGGAGGCTGTGTTGTAGAGCTCTCCTTCCTCCTCCACATTCAGAAATCAGCAGGGTGTGCACGACAGGTACTGCAAGTTTACATCTGTACAGATGCACGTCAGGATGTAAATAAAAACTGAAGTGAAGGAGCCTTTTCCGTGCCTGGAGGTGTACTGGGTATATGGTGCTATTGTTATATTTGTCTAGACCAGTCAGCGTTTGATGGGCCATGAGGTCCATGTCATGCCGGTCAACCTTTACTCCCCCGGACATTTCCTGGCAGTTATTTTAGTTTGGGTCGACAAAGGAGCGCAGGTCAATGTCACTGTTCTTTCTAAAACAATGTGACATTTCATATGGCCAAAGTATTTCAGTTTTGAGACATGGTGCTGTTTTGGAACCATTTCCATCATTTGGCTCACAAGTTCAGTTTGTTTAGAGATCACTGGGTGTGGAAGCAGAGCTACAGATTTCTTGCTCTATGTCAAGCTTTTGCAGGTGGAGGTAGCTCTGTGGAGAGAGACTCAACCAGATGGTTGAAACAGAGTGCAATGAAATAAATCCTCTTGTTTTTTAACCTTTTAACCAGTTTTCTTAAAATTTAGACAAAAATAAAATTCATCAAATTATAACTAAAAATTAATAGGCTGAACTGGTTAGATATTCAAATAAAGAGACAAACAATGACAGTGATGATAGCGCAGTGGTGGTATGGGCATTTTCGTACCAAATTGAACTAATAGGACTGTCTACCTCAGTGACAGCTGGGCAGTTGGATGGATCACTTTTCTGCGTGACTTATGATCACTATGTCTAGAGGTTCACACAAGGATTCACTTCCGGCTAGTTACAGGTGCCCATGCTGCAAGCCTCATTTCTTTATTCTGTGCCAGAGATTTCACTGTGACTTTATGACATGTCTTCATTCTGTGCCAGAGATTTCACTGTGACTTTATGACATGTCTTCATTCTGTGCCAGAGATTTCACTGTGACTTTATGACATGTCTTCATTCTGTGCCAGAGATTTCACTGTGACTTTATGACATGTCTTCATTCTGTGCCAGAGATTTCACTGTGACTTTATGACATGTCTTCATTCTGTGCCAGAGATTTCACTGTGACTTTATGACATGTCTTCATTCTGTGCCAGAGATTTCACTGTGACTTTATGACATGTCTTCATTCTGTGCCAGAGATTTCACTGTGACTTTATGACATGTCTTCATTCTGTGCCAGAGATTTCACTGTGACTTTATGACATGTCTTCATTCTGTGCCAGAGATTTCACTGTGACTTTATGACATGTCTTCATTCTGTGCCAGAGATTTCACTGTGACTTTATGACATGTCTTCATTCTGTGCCAGAGATTTCACTGTGACTTTATGACATGTCTTCATTCTGTGCCAGAGATTTCACTGTGACTTTATGACATGTCTTCATTCTGTGCCAGAGATTTCACTGTGACTTTATGACATGTCTTCATTCTGTGCCAGAGATTTCACTGTGACTTTATGACATGTCTTCATTCTGTGCCAGAGATTTCACTGTGACTTTATGACATGTCTTCATTCTGTGCCAGAGATTTCACTGTGACTTTATGACATGTCTTCATTCTGTGCCAGAGCTTTCACTGTGACTTTATGACATGTCTTCATTCTGTGCCAGAGCTTTCACTGTGACTTTATGACATGTCTTCATTCTGTGCCAGAGATTTCACTGTGACTTTATGACATGTCTTCATTCTGTGCCAGAGATTTCACTGTGACTTTATGACATGTCTTCATTCTGTGCCAGAGATTTCACTGTGACTTTATGACATGTCTTCATTCTGTGCCAGAGATTTCACTGTGACTTTATGACATGTCTTCATTCTGTGCCAGAGATTTCACTGTGACTTTATGACATGTCTTCATTCTGTGCCAGAGATTTCACTGTGACTTTATGACATGTCTTCATTCTGTGCCAGAGATTTCACTGTGACTTTATGACATGTCTTCATTCTGTGCCAGAGATTTCACTGTGACTTTATGACATGTCTTCATTCTGTGCCAGAGCTTTCACTGTGACTTTATGACATGTCTTCATTCTGTGCCAGAGATTTCACTGTGACTTTATGACATGTCTTCATTCTGTGCCAGAGATTTCACTGTGACTTTATGACATGTCTTCATTCTGTGCCAGAGATTTCACTGTGACTTTATGACATGTCTTCATTCTGTGCCAGAGCTTTCACTGTGACTTTATGACATGTCTTCATTCTGTGCCAGAGATTTCACTGTGACTTTATGACATGTCTTCATTCTGTGCCAGAGATTTCACTGTGACTTTATGACATGTCTTCATTCTGTGCCAGAGCTTTCACTGTGACTTTATGACATGTCTTCATTCTGTGCCAGAGCTTTCACTGTGACTTTATGACATGTCTTCATTCTGTGCCAGAGATTTCACTGTGACTTTATGACATGTCTTCATTCTGTGCCAGAGATTTCACTGTGACTTTATGACATGTCTTCATTCTGTGCCAGAGATTTCACTGTGACTTTATGACATGTCTTCATTCTGTGCCAGAGATTTCACTGTGACTTTATGACATGTCTTCATTCTGTGCCAGAGATTTCACTGTGACTTTATGACATGTCTTCATTCTGTGCCAGAGATTTCACTGTGACTTTATGACATGTCTTCATTCTGTGCCAGAGATTTCACTGTGACTTTATGACATGTCTTCATTCTGTGCCAGAGATTTCACTGTGACTTTATGACATGTCTTCATTCTGTGCCAGAGCTTTCACTGTGACTTTATGACATGTCTTCATTCTGTGCCAGAGCTTTCACTGTGACTTTATGACATGTCTTCATTCTGTGCCAGAGATTTCACTGTGACTTTATGACATGTCTTCATTCTGTGCCAGAGCTTTCACTGTGACTTTATGACATGTCTTCATTCTGTGCCAGAGCTTTCACTGTGACTTTATGACATGTCTTCATTCTGTGCCAGAGCTTTCACTGTGACTTTATGACATGTCTTCATTCTGTGCCAGAGATTTCACTGTGACTTTATGACATGTCTTCATTCTGTGCCAGAGATTTCACTGTGACTTTATGACATGTCTTCATTCTGTGCCAGAGCTTTCACTGTGACTTTATGACATGTCTTCATTCTGTGCCAGAGATTTCACTGTGACTTTATGACATGTCTTCATTCTGTGCCAGAGCTTTCACTGTGACTTTATGACATGTCTTCATTCTGTGCCAGAGCTTTCACTGTGACTTTATGACATGTCTTCATTCTGTGCCAGAGCTTTCACTGTGACTTTATGACATGTCTTCATTCTGTGCCAGAGCTTTCACTGTGACTTTATGACATGTCTTCATTCTGTGCCAGAGCTTTCACTGTGACTTTATGACATGTCTTCATTCTGTGCCAGAGCTTTCACTGTGACTTTATGACATGTCTTCATTCTGTGCCAGAGATTTCACTGTGACTTTATGACATGTCTTCATTCTGTGCCAGAGATTTCACTGTGACTTTATGACATGTCTTCATTCTGTGCCAGAGATTTCACTGTGACTTTATGACATGTCTTCATTCTGTGCCAGAGATTTCACTGTGACTTTATGACATGTCTTCATTCTGTGCCAGAGATTTCACTGTGACTTTATGACATGTCTTCATTCTGTGCCAGAGATTTCACTGTGACTTTATGACATGTCTTCATTCTGTGCCAGAGATTTCACTGTGACTTTATGACATGTCTTCATTCTGTGCCAGAGATTTCACTGTGACTTTATGACATGTCTTCATTCTGTGCCAGAGCTTTCACTGTGACTTTATGACATGTCTTCATTCTGTGCCAGAGATTTCACTGTGACTTTATGACATTTCCCCAGTGTGGTAGCGATACCCTAAACGGAAGCAAAAAACAGTCACACTGCAGCCTAACATGCATGTCGTAGGAGGTGACTAAGATGGATTTGTGTGTCACTGGGACTCTTAAAGGAAGCAAAGAATATTATCACACTGTAACCAACTATACATGTGATGAAGGAGGGTTGGGCGTGGAGCTGACTTGCCCATTGCATAGAAAAACTTTAGCGGCAAAATAAAACCAATCACGAACAAGTCCAAAGATATTGAAAATAGAATAACCAAGCCAACCTAGAGGAAAGGAGGCTCTAAATGAATAATACTGAGAGGACATGGACAAAGTTGCATGGGTTAGCTAAGGATACGAGAGCCTGAAGTGAGTTGGTTGAAGGTCTATGCCACAATGGGGGATTACAGGGTGAAATAAGAAGACTATAGACCCCACAATGGGGGATTACAGGGTGAAATAAGAAGACTATAGACCCCACAATGGGGGATTACAGGGTGAAATAAGAAGACTATAGACCCCACAATGGGGGATTACAGGGTGAAATAAGAAGACTATAGACCCCACAATGGGGGATTACAGGGTGAAATAAGAAGACTATAGACCCCACAATGGGGGATTACAGGGTGAAATAAGAAGACTATCACATTTGCATTCAGTGTCTTCATCATTCCCTCTATCCCCTTATGTCTCTATTTCCACTGATGGCAGGAGCAAAGTTGTGTCTTGCCTGCAGCTGAGACAATGGACATGGCACAGATCTCTCAAAGGCTTCTAGAAATTAAGTATTGCTATTACCATTCAGGGATCTATTTGAAATAGTGTGGTAGTTGAGTGACATAGAGTTAACAGATATAATTAACCCATGAGTGGGGTTGGTACTGGTCAGAGTGCTAGCTGCAGCAAGTCCCACTTGATGAATGAAAGGCCTATTGTTACATGCCTGGAGGAAGATCTGGCATATGGTGCAGACTCCATATTTGTATAGACCTATGAGCACTCGAGGGCTGATGTGTTCAGTATGACATCTGCCACCTTTACTTCCCAAGAATGTCCTGGTACCCTTGACTTCCACATTCATATAAGAGATTTCATCATCACCCAAAGTCCGTGGTGATGGAATTATGGATGCAGTTTGTAATCCCGCATACCGCATTCGAAACACAGCTGTGGGCGATTTGGCAGCAGACCGCTTGCGTTGATTTCTTATGACAATGGCATGAGTGCTGGTCGCTCAGAAAGCATTGGCAAACTACTGAACGTAAACTTACCAAAAGATCACATATAGTCAAAAAATGCTGGGGCTGACTGCTACATCCTGTAAAGGATATGCAACTAACTTCACATTTTAAACTGGGTTGACATGGAAGCCCAGGTCAATTAAACAAATCTGTCTTGATGTGAATTCGAACCCATAACCACCAGACCAGCAAACGGCGCTAGCCACTGCACTATCTCAGCTCCATATCTTTGCTTCCGAGGGGCCCTAAACTGTTCTCAACAAATACAGGCAAAAAAACACAACTTACATCATTGACACACACTTTCCCACTTAATGCAGTTCCAGTCATCACTGTGCCTTGGCCTCGAATGGAAAAACAATGATCAACTGAAAAGATGAAAGGTCCATCCTCAGACCTCAATGGCAGGTAAGTACTGTTTTGAATGGCAGAGATGAGGTCTTGAATACCAACTGCTTCAGTTTCTGTAGCCTACAAAGAAATATCACTTGATGAAATATATCTCAATCTGAATGGTAAGAATCACAGTTAAACAAAAATATGTAAAAGTGACTCTGAAATAAGAGCTGAGAGATCCATAAATAAAACAATACATTAAAAAAATTAATGAATAACACTGCAAAGTTGTATCTTGTACAGCTCATCAGAGGCATAGGCCCATCACTTCAGAAAGTCTGCTACATGAGAGAAACAGCACCCTCAGATCTCTAAACCAATAATTCTCCTCAAGCTAGATAGGAACCCATACTGTTTAAGTCGGAGGTGGATGCTACACCACCCAATCACATACACTCTCTCCCCTACCCACCCACTTAACGCTGTGCCGGCCAGAGCTACGTGGGCATGTAACATTTTTGTCTTGAGGGAGATTCAACACTGAACCACTGAACCAGCAGTAAGTGTATCAGCCACTATGTGACTATGGCTAATGACATTGAAATAACTTAATGAAGGAAGGAAAAGGTGGGTTGGACAGAAACAAGATCAAGCACACAACCACTGAACCAGCAGTATGTGTTTTAGCCACTATGTGACCGTGGCTAATGGCATTAAAATGACTTATTGAAGGAAGGAAAAAGTGGGTTGGACAGAAACAAGATCAAACACACAACCACTGAACCAGCAGTATGTGTATTAGCCATTATGTGACCGTGGCTAATGACATTAAAACAGCTTATTGAAGGAATGAAAAGGTTGGTCAGAAACAAGATCAAACACACAAGTTCTTAATGGCAAAGGGTCAAACACACAACCATTGAATAGTATAAAAATATTTTGTCTTGATTGGCCTAGTCACAGTATGAGATATTTAGACAGTAAGGGCTTGCATGCATTCATGCACACACAACATATATACAGTGGAGTCTGGATAAGTAGAAGTCGCAGGGGCCGAAGGAATTTGTTCTACTTATCAGAAATTCTACTTATCCAGACTGCACACATATTTACACTAATTTACACTAATACATGTGTACCATGTAGTAGCATTGAGTAAAATGATTGTACCACTTAGGAAACACAGGTAGTGAACAAATAAATAGCAATACAATATCAGAAATGTTGAAATGTTTAATTTTGAAAATTTCCAAATTAATTAAAGAAAAAGTCTGTGATTTTGCTATGCTTCTTGACTTGTGAAAAATGTCTTCCCATTGCCTGTTTAAAAGCACAAAGATTCATTCTGCATCATGTAAATGTCAATTTTGTCAATTGATGCCAAAATATCTGACTGCGATACAGGTTGTGCTTGTAGCCCACAGCCATCCTCATCATCAGAGTCAGGGCTGGAAGGGTCTGTTGGTTGAATGACTGGCATACATAGCCCTATAATATCAGTGCTTGAAAGAGTGGCACTAGTAAAATCATCATTGTCAATGTTCACAAACTCCTCTGGATCAATCTTCAGCTCTTTATACAATCTAGCAAGTAATGGCCCCACTGAAATATCAGTAACATTGCTCTCACTGCTCGCTGATGGTGTGGAATTCTCATTTACAGAGACTGCAGGTAAGAAGCCAGCCTGTCTAAAGCACTTTGCAATAGTTGCTGGTAAAACTCTGTCCCATGAAGATTTTAACATAAGAATAGCATCAAGAAAGGTTATCTTGAAATCATCACAAATGAGGTCAGCATCCATATGACCCACAAGTTTTGACAACATTGTGGATCTATAAAGAACTTTCAGATTTTGAATGATACCTTGATCACAAAGCTGAAGTGTTGATGTGGCATTAGGTGGCAGAAACAAATGCTCTGTTGCCTTCAGATTGTTAATTTTATGTGTGGGCTAAACAACTGTCAACAATTAAAAGAACTTTTCTTTGTTAACACACCATTGAATAATCAAATTCTTGTAGCCACTCATTGAACAGTTCTGATGTCATCCATGCCTTTGAATTGGCCCTGTAATTCACACACAATTTTTCAGGCCTATAAAACAACAAGGATTTTTAAATTTTCCAATCACAAATAAAGGCCATTTTTCACTACCATCCATATTGGAACACACAACCACTGTTATTCTTTCTTTTGACCCCCCCCCCCCCCCCCCCCCCCCCCAATGACACTTTTCATTTTTGAAAGAAAATGTTTTATCAGGTAGCAATCTCCAAAATAATTCAGTTTCATCCGCATTAAATACATCCGCAGAATTATATTTAGCTAAAGCAGGTTTGAGCATGTCTTCTATCCATGAGTGAGTCGTTGCTTCATCGACTGACTGTTTCTCTCCATACACATTCTTGTAAGTGACGCAATGTCATTTTTTGAAATGATCAAACCAGCCAGCACTACAAGTCCAGTCTGTCTGGCTGACCTCCAAGACATGCAAATTCTTCTGCTTTTGCAATAAGTAAAGGCCCATTTACTGGTACATTTGCCGATCTAATCACAGTGAACCATTTTAAAAGGGCAGCATCAACAAAATCACACGCAGCAGTTCTTCTAGCTGTCTGCCTATCACTGTCGATTTGACATTCTATAAACAACTGTTTGTAGCAGTCTTCATGCTTTAAAATGCAGGAAAGTGTCGATGTTGGAATACCAAATTCTCTAGCTATATCCACTTTCTTCTTCCCACTATGTTCAACCTCTTCCAACAGCTCAATCTTTCTTTTTAAAAGTTTTAAGCTTTGTCCACTAGCAGCCGTTGTTGACATGTAGCAACACATTATGTGCAAGATTATTCTCCAGGATGACTAAAAATACACATTCTTTCGTGAAACAATTTTTCTTTGGGGGATGTGAAATGAACAGTTCGACTTAAACGTGGACATTTATATAGTCGGTAATCATTTTTATGTTCGACTAATCCGGAAATTCAAGTTAACCGAATTCGACTTATCAGGAATTTTTATACAAAGATAAAGAAGGATCTTGGCCGGGACCAAGCCAATAACGTCGACTTAAGCTAAATTCTAGTTATCCGAGTTCGACTTAAGTGGATTCGACTGTACTATAAAATTGTAGATTTATAGATTCAAAATTGTTCCCAGTTGCAAAATTTCATATTTATTTTTTGCAAAATTCCATGGTTATTTTTTATGCCATCTTTGCTACATCAACTTTCATGACCTTAAGTGGATTTACTGCCCTGGTATGCGTACAAGTCTGTGGGATGTAGAAGTTGAGCTCATAATGACTAAGGATGCTTGACTTGACCTTCATGTCCGCCATCCGGTCAGACACTAGTCTAGCAAATAAATGGAGGATTGGCCATGGTATCCTCTGTGATGAAGCCTGCCAAGGATTTAAACTTGGCCTGTCATGAGACTGCAAAGAGTCACAGGATAGAACAAAGGATAGAACAAAATCTATCACCAGTCTACCTTTCTTCAAGAATACAAGAGTTTATCAGAAGAGAACCAAGCCATCACATCCACACTTTTTCAAGTCACACAAGAGTTTACCAGGATAGAAGAAAGTCATCATCAGTCCACAATCCTTCAAATCATACAAAAGTTTACCACAGTAGAACCAAGCCATCACATCCACACTTTATTCAAGTCCTACTTGGCATGTTATGCGAGTGCAGAGCCACAGAAGCAACTTTCCAGGATAATGGCAGAAAACCAGCACACAAGTTTTGAACTCACTGCTTGAAGAGATCATGAGCACGCTGGGAATGAGCATCTTGCTTCTTTAGCAGGACAGAACCAAGCCATCATCAGAGCACAATTCTTCAGATCACACAAGAGTATGCCTGGGTAGAACAAAGCTTGTCCATAATTCTTCAAGTCACACAAGAGTTTACCAGGATAGAACAAAGCTTGTCCACAATTCTTCAGCTCACACAAGAGTTTACCAGGATAGAACAAAGCTTGTCCACTGTCAAAGACTCAGGGAAGACCACCCTGAATGAGTGGTCTACCTCAAGTAGATTAGAGGTAACCCAGTGCCCCTACTTGAGGGCAGGGTAGGTGTAGGTGGTAAATAGGAAGGGGAACTATCAAACAGTTCTCTCATGAGACACGGAGGTGTCAACCAGAGAGTAAGCACTCTGGTCACGGCATAATCACGCCAGCGTGACAGGTACAGAGAACTAGACTCAAGAGAGACCACGGCTCCAAGCGTGCTGAATGATGCAGCACGCAAAAGCCGAAGTACGCACAAGGTCACTCCGCGTACCGTGTAATCAGCACGCGGAGAATTCCTCAGACAGGGGACAGACTTCGTAGTGAGCGCATCGCTTAGCGTCGATGCGTATTCTTTAGCCTAGTAGATAGAATTAGCAATAGGGTTAGAAACGACTAGTGATAGGCAATTCTGTGGTGTATTCATGTGTGATTTATTAGCGACCGTTTTTTGTGCATTGATGTAATGTAAAGAGCCTGTGGCAATAAAATGTATAATCAATACCTCTCGTACGACTGACAAATCTTTTTGTGTGGTGCGAGAGAAGTTATCCCGTAATGCCTGAAGCATCGCTTGCTGACAGGCTAGGATAAAGTGGTGTCAGAAGTGTAGCTTGGACAATTGTTCAAGCTAAAACACTCACCCACGGCTCTAAAATAGAATTACTGTCAGTTAATCACAGGGTTTAATTTATGTTAGTGAACAATGGCGTGTGCAGACTACAACAAAATGCATGCTGTGCCCATCGTGACCAATTAATGTTTAATTTATGCTTATTACAATATTTTGTGCTTATTAACATGTTTTCTTCTGATTTGTAAGTATTATTATTATTGTTTTGTATCATTTATTTCTATAATTACTTATTTATTTATGAATATTTGTCAAAAATGATTTACGGCGGGGCAATACACAAGAATGAGCCGGCGACAATATTGATTTTTCCAATCTAAAAATAGCGCTGCGCCGATGACGTATCGTGACTGACAAACAGCTGCCCTACGCCATTTGCATTCAGCGAAGGATTGTTTACAAATCGCCAAGCGGCTGCTCACCTAAATCTGTGGCTTATATTACATATTATTTGTTTATACTAGCTATTTATTAAATATATTTATTTATTTAAACATTATTATTACTTTTATATTTATTTCAAAGCATTTATTTAATTATTTGAAGATTGTTTCTATTTGTTACCGTCACGATGGCACTACTTTCGCTATGCAAATAAGACTCGGTCTGCACATCACTCCCATAAATTAAACAGCATAGTTAGGGAAGGCAGAAGACGTTAGAACGAAGACAGGACATTGACATTTAATATTAATTATACATTGTTTTGTCCGGGGGCATGTGATTGTACCAAATTGTCTAAAGTCATATGTCGTTTACAAATTGTTAATTGTTGATGCTCTTGTAAACCAGATGTAACAAGAGCTGTGTATGAGTATAACTCAAGCTGTTTGTCGAAGTACCGAACGATTGGACCTGAGTTGCCGAACGATTGTACCTGATTCTCTGGAATGTTAAGATGAGTATACCCAAACTATTTTGAATGCAATATGATTAATAATGCATCTCTTTTTCAGGTTGTGAATCTATTAGTACATTTTTTGTGATCTATTTTTCAAGGTCAATCTAAGGGTGTATTGTGATACACAGAGATTTAAAAACTTAACATATCTAATAAACCAAATTAAATATTTAAGTGCCTGTCAACACTAGCTAAGTACCCAACAACATGGCAACTTTAGCTGATTTCATAAAAGCAGGCAAAGAATTAGAATACACAGGAAAGGAATTAGAGCAATATGCTGATCAAAAGTTTAGGGAAGCAAAAGATGCTGAGAGAGATGAACGTGCACAAGAAAGACAACATCAGAAGGAGATTGTAGAACTAGCTGAAATAACTAAACAGAAACAGTTAGATCAAGACAAAGAAATTAAACAAAAAGAATTAGAATTAAAGCAAAGACAAATAGATCAGGAGAGAGACTTAAAACAAAGAGAGATAGACGAAATGGCAAGAGTGAAAGAAAAAAAAATACAGATTGAATCAGAGACACAGTTAAAGATGAAAGGTATGGAAGTAGACTCACACTTAGATATTTCCACTACAAAACTAAAGATTCAGCAAGAAGAGAATAAATTTAATAAATACAAAAATATTATTAAGCCATTCTGTAAAGAAGATTCCATATCAGCTTGGACAGAAAATGTAGAATATCAGTTGAAATACCACCAAGTACCAATCGATATGTGGGCCATGATTTACATGAAGAACCTCAGTGGTGAGCCCCTTAAAGTCATAGAATCAATTCCAACTGATCTTAGATCTAACTATCAATACATCCACGATAGGATAATGCAACATTTCTTACTTGATGCCCCTGGGTATCAAGTGCAATTTTCGAATTTAAAACCAAAATCAAGTGAGACTTTCATTGATTATGTCTCTAATGTTCAAAGCGTACTAAATAGATGGCTTAATGCAGCAAATATAGGAAAGGACTTTGAAAAACTTAAAAATTTAATAGCCATGGATAAAGTCATATCCACAATACCATCTCCTTTCGCTAAATTCCTTCAGCAGTCAGACATAGAAACCATAGAACAATTTGAGAAGAAAGGCTCAGCATATTTTTCTTCAAATAGGGATATTTTTAAAACAGCAAATATCGACTCTGAAATAGTCTCTTTTGTTAAGGACCAACCTAAAAGCTATCGTAGCAGTAAAAAACCATTTCAGAGAGTCGACAAGAAAGATCAAAAAGTGTCAAAATGTGTATATTGCCAACTTTTTCATGATACTTATTCTATGTGTGATAAATCACCAAACTATCCAACACATCTTGAGATGGTCATTAAGAAACAACAAAACAAGAGAACTGCATACAGGCGTGCAGTCAAATGCTTCTTCTGTTCTAGCTACGGGCATTATTCCAATAAGTGCCTGGGCCGCCAAAGAATGAAGGCCAACAATGCAATTTTGATTGATACATCTTCTGATAGTGAGAGTGAGACTGAGTGTGAGGTCGAGAATGAATTACCTGTTAACCAATCTGAAGATGTGTGTTGTGTAAACGATATATTAAGCTTTGACAGTTGTGATCGATGTCACCAATTCCATGCAGACGGAAAATTAGAATGTGGACATACAGTACCATTCTCCACTGAGAGTGTAAATGCAGTATTAGCCTCCAGAGGCAATTTGGTGATCCACAATGCATTGGTCAACGAAATACCATGCCAATGTTTGCTGAACAGTGGGAGCACTCTTATAGGTCTTAGAAGGGAACTGGAGAATCCAAATGATTATACAGGTGACTCAGTCAAATGTCGAACCTTTTCGGGTAATATTGAAATTTACCCTTTGGCAAGAGCCCGTATTAACACTCCTTTCCTTTCTGGCACCTTTACATGTGCGATTTTAGATAACCCTTGTACTGATTTAATTTTGGGATGCTTACCCCAATTGAAACATTGCACTAACGAAGAAATAGCTGCATGGGAAAACTTAAATGCAGCTAATGCAACAACCAGAGCAGATACTATTAAACATCAAGACACACTACAGGAGGAAAGACTACTGTTGCTATCACCAACTAGCACGGATGATACCACCAGACAAAAGTTCATAGACCAGCAAAAAGCTGATCCTAGTGTGGCTCCATATCTAAAGCTCTTAAAAGAAAAAGCCAAAATAACAAAAAACGCATCATGGTTCTTTAGGCTTAGTAATGGTATTCTTACTCGTTATTATACAACTGGTAACCATGAGATTCAGCAAACGGTGTTACCTGTACAACACCGCCAAACTGTGCTAAAGATTGCACACGAGTCACCGTTTGCTGGTCACCTTGCATATGACAAAACCAGGGCCAGAATTCAGGCTCATTTTTATTGGCCAGGTTTTTGTAATGACATAAAAGTATTTTGTCGTTCATGTAATGTCTGTCAACAACTAGTACGTAAGGGTAAACATCCTACAGCTGAAGTACAACCTTCAACACTGGCCTCTAGGCCATTTGAGAGTGTGGCGGTCGATATTGTTGGACCCCTAAACCAGGTGTCCAGCAAAGGAAATCGCTTCATCTTGACGATGGTAGACCTATGTTCAAGGTGGGTTGAGGCAGTAGCTTTGAAATACATCACCTCCAAAGACGCTGCCAATGTATTTCTACATTTGTTCTCACGATTCGGATTCCCACGTACCATCTTATCCGACCGTGGAACCCAATTCATATCGGCTGCAACGTAAGCCCTTACTAAAATGTTAGGGATTAAACAGCATTTTACTACAGCTTATCATCCAGCCAGCAATGGAATAGTAGAAAAAATTAACGGAGACCTAAAGCATATGCTGGCTAAGGTGACAGCAGAAAACCCAGCTGACTGGGATACACTGTTACCAACAGTGCTGTTCGCCTATCGGGAGATTCCCCATTCAAGCACGGGTTTCTCACCGTTTGAATTAGTATACGGGGCTAACCCACGTGGACCCCTAACAATTTACCATCAGTTAGTAACTAATTCGGTTGAAATTCCAACACCGAAAACACCTTATGAGATGGTAACAGAAACACGAGATAAGATTATGAAATCGTGTATTATAGCCAAGGCAGCTTTGGAGAGGAAGGGTCAAATCTACCGCCGATATGCAAATAAAGGTGCGAGAACTATTAATCTTGAACCAGATCAAGACATACTGCTTTTACTCCCAGACAAACGGAATTTATTATTGACCTCATGGCAAGGGCCATTCAAAGTGGTACGAAAAATTTCAGATGTCGATTATGAAATATCGATAAACGGACACTTAAAGATATTTCATATCAACATGTTGAAACCTTACTTTTCACGACAAGAGACAGATTTAGAGACAGACGAACACAATGCACCTACACCTATGGATGAGACGACGGACATACACAACGCAACTACACTAGTTAGCGAGACTGGCAAGGCCGACGATATGCATACACCTAGTGAGCATACAGAAAACGCACTTAGCACCACCACCGTACTGAATCAGGTAGACGACGACGGGATGGAACTACCTGTTCCAATTGTAGACAAGACTGCGACTTTAGATTCTATACGGTTAGAACAGGGACTGACAGACGAGCAACGACGACAGACAATAGAATTAATAACAGAGTATAAGGACATATTTTCCGACATTCCAGGTAGGACGGACAGGATCGAGCACTCCATCCTTCTTTCGGACTCTAAGCCTATCAAATGCAGGCCGTACTCTATCCCACTTAGCTATAGAGAAAGTCTAAATAAGGAATTTCTTAATTTAGAAGCTAGTGGAATCATTCAAAAATCTACATCTGAGTACTCCTTTCCAATCGTCTTAGTCAAGAAGAAAGACTCCACAATTCGTCTTTGTGTGGACTATAGAAAACTCAACAATGTCACTAAGATCGACGCAGAACCAATTCCTTCCTGCGAAGATCTTATCCTTGATATGTCCACCTCCAAAATCTTCTCTAAATTAGATCTTACTAAGGGATATTGGCAGGTCCCTATGCAGACTCAATCCATCCATCTTACTGCATTCTCAACACCTTTAGGTCTTTACGAGTGGCGGTTTCTTCCTTTCGGACTTCGTAACGCTCCTGCCACTTTCGTACGCTTAACTAGAGATTTACTACATGGAGTGACGAATACTGTGACATATATAGATGATATTTGTGTCCATACAGAGGACTGGACAACACACTTACTGAAACTCAGACATGTCTTCGATAGGTTGCGACTCTTCGGTCTCACGGTCAAACCGAGCAAAGTTGAATTGGGCCTACAAGAAATTGATTTTTTGGGTCATGTCATTTCACATGGACAACTAAAAACTGACAATAGAATTATTACTAAAATTATGAACCTGACCATGCCTACAACAAAAAAGCAGGTCAGGAGTCTTTTGGGTTTAGTAAATTATTATAGTAAGTTCATACCGAACTTAGCTGAAATTACAAGTGTATTTTCAAATGTTTTAAAAGCATCAGTAAAATTAGATGTCAAAGATGCATTATTAATTTCTGCATTGTCAAAATTGAAAATCCTATTTAGTAATGTACCAATACTCCGTTTGCCTAATCCTAGGCTCGTTTATTATCTTAGGACAGATGCCAGCAGGATTTCCATCGCTGCAGTACTAGGCCAGTTTTATGATGGCATCTTCCATCCCATTTGCTACGTGAGCCGCAAGATCACACCTGCTGAGTCCAGATATTCCATATCAGAGTTGGAAGCCCTAAGCGTCATCTATTCGGTGAGGAAGTTACATCGATTTCTAGCGGGCAATCACTTCGTAGTCCAGACCGATAATTCCCCTATCACGGTCATACAAAGTGGGGTGCATCGCAACGACCGCATTTACAGATGGTCATTAATACTACAGAATTATACTTTTAGTATAGAGCATATTAAGGGTAGGGATAACATTCTTGCTGATACCCTTAGTCGACCATCTGAGGTAGAAATACCTGATATCCCACATGAAAAGGTAGTGTAAGAAATGTTAATTTAGTACATGTAAAATATCCTGTGTAAAATATCCTATGTATTACATAGACATCATGAACAGGACTGTGTGCTAAGATCTGTGAACTACCATGTGTCCGTAGTCAGCAGAATAAGAACTGTGCTCCGAAAACAAGTTGATCACCATGTGTACAGAGACAGCTCGTTACTTACTATGCTCCATGTTGTGTTCCGGTGAATCACCTGTGTTAATGTGGAAGAACAGTGTCAGAACTATGCATGAATAACAGACACGAATATACTCGTCTACGACACTAGCGGACTCTGCGAGTGGAAGAATACCCATAAGACACAAGTATGACTGTGTAGTGTATTTAAGATACCCAGGACAAGTGTGTATATATAAACTAGGCCAACGAAAGCAATTTCTGTACGTTATGGCAACCACTAACCTGAGGTAAAGAAATACCATGTATATATATTTAGTAATGTGATATGTATTATAACGTTTTTAATATAGCGATAAATTATAGTTAGATTAGTGACGTTAATATAGATTTAGATTAAATTTAGTAAATATAATAGATTTTTTTTGGGTAGCTTAGATAAATCAATAATTTACCCACTTACTTAGCATAAAAGTAGATTAGGATAGGACTGTAAATTTAATAATAGCTAATTAAAGTCTAGGATAAAAAGTTTAGATAGCAACAGCACCATTTAGTTTAGATAGCAACAGCACCATTTAGTTTAGATAGGAACAGTACCATTTAGTTCATTTCATTTCACTTGATTTCATTCCATCTTGATGAACACCTTAACAACCTCATCATTTAGGATAAAATTAGTTTATACCGTATAGGATAAAAGGGTCATACATTTAACATACATCATTTACACCATGTACAGTAAAAATATCAATCATTTTTTTTTTTCATTTAAACATTAATACAGTATTTATAATTTTGTTACATTTCACATTTCCCATTTCAGAAAGGCACATAACTCATCTCACATCATTTTCATTTTTTTAGATAGTTACATTACTTCCCTTAAATTAGACTCATTTTGTACAACAAATTAGGATATAAATATTTATAGAAGTAGTAGTAGTATTTCAGGAGAATATAGTGTTTAATAATATCAGGGTACAAGCTATCAACCCTATTTCATCCATGTGAATAATTTGTAAATATATGACTCGTGCAGTAAGTTACGCACAGTCATTGAGCTCAACTCTTTTCAAACTGAGCCAAATTTGTACAGTGTCACTTCAAGGTTTTTAAAATATTAGAATGAAAGATGTGTGACAAAAATGTGAAAGTGAGAGAATAGGAGAATGAGAGATGTGTGACAGAAGTGTGAAAGTGAGAAAAAATGGAAAATATACAAGAGAGAGTGAGGACAGCTAGCGGGTTTTTTCTGCCGCTCAGCGCGACTTTTTATTGTTTGTCTGCGTCAAGCGTTTGCTTTCAATGTTGAAATGTGCCGTCTTCAATGTGTAGTTTAGTGTAGACCTTAGAAAAGTATTTTAAGTCTCATAAGACGGAGACGTAGTCACGAATTAGTGTTATACACTTGTTTGTGGCCACATTTAACCGAATTATGGCACTTGAAAACTAACTTACATACATATTATAGACAGACACACATGTTAGAAGGTAAAGTATATTATTGAGTAGATTCAAACACGCAAACAACCAGAAAAACAAACATATAAATAACATACATTTTTTAGAACAAAGGGAGAGAACTCCGGGTCAGGGGACACAATAGACAACGAAACACTAACTTAACAGTGGAAGATAACTTTACATCGCGGAAGCGAGATAGGTAAAGCCTGTCGCACACAACTTGGGCAAGGGTTGTTTAATATTATATGGGGGACATGAAGCAATTCATGTGTTGACCCTAAGAAAGTCAACTTTGTATGGGTAGTGAGTTAATTTGCTATTTGAGGGCAGGTCTTATAAGACAACGGTCCGGTTCAGACATACCTCTAATTAATATAATATTGCCAGTGAGAGAGGGCTCACGCCAACCAGACAAGTTTGTGGCGATCACCAGTAGCCAAGTAAAGTGAGACTACATTGTGACAATAGTCAGTAGAAGTCTATTGAGTTACCCAGAACCAAGTTAGTCTTTGACAAAAATTAGATACACTAATTTTTTAGAAACCTCTTGCGTCACAACCATGAGTCAAAGTTTGTAACGCAACACAGGAGGGGAGGGTGTGTGTCAAAGACTCAGGGAAGACCACCCTGAATGAGTGGTCTACCTCAAGTAGATTAGAGGTAACCCAGTGCCCCTACATGAGGGCAGGGTAGGTGTAGGTGGTAAATAGGAAGGGGAACTATCAAACAGTTCTCTCATGAGACACGGAGGTGTCAACCAGAGAGTAAGCACTCTGGTCACGGCGTAATCACGCCAGCGTGACAGGTACAGAGAACTAGACTCAAGAGAGACCATGGCTCCAAGCGTGCTGAATGATGCAGCACGCAAAAGCCGAAGTACGCACAAGGTCACTCCGCGTACCGTGTAATCAGCACGCGGAGAATTCCTCAGACAGGGGACAGACTTCGTAGTGAGCGCATCGCTTAGCGTCGATGCGTATTCTTTAGCCTAGTAGATAGAATTAGCAATAGGGTTAGAAACAACTAGTGATAGGCAATTCTGTGGTGTATTCATGTGTGATTTATTAGCGACCGTTTTTTGTGCATTGATGTAATGTAAAGAGCCTGTGGCAATAAAATGTATAATCAATACCTCTCGTACGACTGACAAATCTTTTTGTGTGGTGCGAGAGAAGTTATCCCGTAATGCCTGAAGCATCGCTTGCTGACAGCTCACATTCTTCAGCTCACATAAGAGTTTACCAGGATAGAACAAACCTTGTCCACAATTCTTCAGGTCACACAAGAGTTTACCAGCATAGAGCCAAGTTTGTCCACAATTCTTCAGGTCACACAAGAGTTTACCAGGATAGAACCAAGTTTGTCCATAATTCTTCAGGTTACACAAGAGTTTACCAAGATAGAACCAAGCTTGTCCACAATTCTTCAGGTCACACAAGAGTTTATCAGCATAGAGCCAAGTTTGTCCACAATTCTTCAGGTCACACAAGAGTTTACCAGGATAGAACCAAGCTTGTCCACAATTCTTCAGGTCACACAAGAGCTTACCAGGATAGAACCAAGCTAGTCCACAATTCTTCAGGTCACAGAAGAGTTTACCAGGATAGAACCAAACTTGTCCACAATTCTTCAGGTCACACAAGAGTTTACCACGATAGAACCAAGTTTGTCCACAATTCTTCAGGTCACACAAGAGTTTACCAGGATAGAACCAAGCTTGTCCATAATTCTTCAGGTCACACAGGTGTTTACCAGGATAGAACAAAGCCATCATGTCAACAACTATTCAAGTCACATGCTTCACATTCCAACAATGTCAGTGATTATGTGTTTTAAGTATTTAAGCCAAAATATTATTCATATATTCACATGATATGATATACAACTCTGCACTATGCACCTGATGAGATGTTGAGAAAAATGCCAGGCAATAAATTGTGCAACATATTGTTTGTGGCTTCTGTGTTTTAAATAATGGTTTATGTTTTCCCTGTATGCTTATTTTTCTAGTTAGTATATTCTGGATTAAACTGTAAAGGTTGCTTTAATATTATGAAACAAATGCAGATCAGCTCAACTTGAAGGCGATCTTTATCATTACCCCCTACATAGGTCAGCATGGCCAAATGGATAAGAACGCATGTTCTTAAACATACAATGTGCTGATGCTGAGATAAGGGGTTCAACTCCTACGCCAGACAGTTGGACTAAAATGTTGACCTATTGTCCTTGGCTTGGGGACATAAATTACAAGCACCTATGAATTCGGAGTGGGTTCGTCTGATGGCGAGGGACACTGTTAATAGGGAAAGCTAATCCACATGCAAAATTCCAGTCCAGCACTACAAGAAGCAGTGTGTACAGACATCGCTTGGGTTCAAAGTGAGCGAGCACCCCCCAAAAAAAATTACTCCCTAAGTTTCATGAAGCACTTGTCAGTGGAATGGTGCAGCAGAGAACTTACTTCTGGTCCTCCTGGCTTCGCTGCTACAGCCACAATAGGGCAGTTGGCAAACTTCGTCATCTCTAAAGTCTTCCACATTCTTTTTTTCAACTGAGAGAAAGAAAACATGACAGTCAGGTGTTGCTTCAGTGGTGCTGATAACAAGTTAAACAAGGTAAATGTGGTCCCACGACATATACAGCCACTGAGGTGTCAATTGTTAGATTCACATTTTATTATGTTATGCATAATGAGGTGTGGTGACCAATTCTCTTCTTCAATGGCAATGGCCAATGTTGTACCTTACATTTGTAATGGAATGGTTACTGAGCTTTTATAACAATCACTAGCACAAAGTGACAATATTCAGTTTCAGCATTACTGTAATGTGATGAGACATTTTAAAAAATTGTTTATGTAACATTAAACTTAACAAAGAAGATACACATTATCTAGTTCTCTAGTAAGAGATGAACGGCTTTGGGTGGAGAAGTGCAACTGGGAGGGTACAGGCCTTATCCAACTGCGAGAAAATGCAACATAAAAACTAAATTTCATGGCAGGGCTGAACAGGCCTTAAGCCATGGTTGGCAATCGGTCTAGGATCTAAGCTCTGACAGGTGGACAGTTAGAGCATTGCTTTACTGATTCTGCAGCTTCTGCAGCCTGTCTTGTTTGAGATGTATTGGTATTAACTTTCCCCTTGAGTAAACTAGGCAAGCAGAGAGAGATCATACTGCATGAGCAACACATTAAAAAAACACTATAAACTAAGGCAAAGTATGCAAAAACAATCATATATTTTTGCTGCTAAAATTAAACACTTCTATACTACAGGGCAGAAAAGAAAACACTTAACAAATAAAAAATACATATCGTGCATAAATACACCAATCAAATGCTTTGCCGACGGACGTGGGTGATCATGCTCCTTCACATCTTGCTATCTCCAACATCATGCACCGACAACTTTTGTGTGCTAACACCTTTCCATGTCATGAAGAAAGACTGTCAAGAATCTTCTATAGTGTCTTTCTCTATCTCTCTTTCCATAAATCTTTCCAGCTGTCACAACATGTTCCAAGGTTTCTACTCTCACATGGCCAAAAATCATTATGTAAACATCATGTAATGTAGTGCATCCCCAACTTCTGCAAGTATTGTCTCGAATATTTGCATCTTGTCTCTTATCATCATATAGCTCTTCTATGTAATAAAACCTGCGCAAATACATACAGCATCCATTCAGGACGTGCAATCACAATGAAGTCAGTCAGCATTTGATATGGAGACAAACTGTGTTCTAGCAACTGAGAAATAAACAACTAACTTGTCCAGTCAGCGAGAAAAACAAGAAGCTAAACAGAATAATGAAAAACTGCATAAAGAAATGTTACCTTGTCCACAGCTGAAGACAGTTTGTCGGGAGGTATCATGTCTAATTTATTCAACACCACAATCATTCTATTGCAAGAGATTTCACCAATAACCAGACACTCGGCTGTTTGAGTCTGCATGCCCTTTGTGACATCCAACACCAGCAACATCAGGTCAATGATCTGGGCTCCTGAAACCAGACAAGTATCACAGACATCAGACTCAATCAATGTAACCTTACCTTGGATTCCTATTTGCAGTGACTTAATGGGAAATGATTAAAAATAATATTTAAAAAAATACCCTATCTGCAGAAGCAGATATACAAAACAACAAAAGGACACCATAGAATAATCAATCTGAACAGGTTGACAAAATGAACTATGATGTGTCAAGTATGAGTTATACCACTCCTTGCTATATGTAAAGTTATCTCTCCCTCCCATAGTACATGTCCCCAGAAATATCACCTGGAATAAGAGAGATAATATACTACTCACCCACCAAAATGCCCCGGTTCACATTCATTTGCTATAGGTTATAGGCCAATCTAATAACACTACTAATATGTTTGATATTACTATTCCATTGGATTATTCGCAGGCTCCCTGGCCGAGGAGTTAGCAGCTTTCTCCGTTAATCCCGAATACTCTCATGGTTGACGTGAGCACACGAGAATTAGAAGTGGTTCAAGTCATGCCAGTGACTTATGAGAGTACGGAGCCGGTCGCTCAGAAAGTCGTGGCGTGCTGATGAACGTAATCTAGCCTAGGAATCAACATACAGCTGAAGGATGCTGGTGTTGACTGCAATATCCTGAAACAGGATGGAAACACGGAAAAAAAATATTGGATTATTCATTACTACTACTATATAAAACTGTCAATATATATATATATATATATATATAACTCTGGCCACATACAAATAGATAATATGACCATTAAAAGAATGGAAACATACAAATACCTTGGTACAATCTTCAACTGCTCCAACATCATAAGGGAAGAAATACAAACTAGAATCAATTCTGGAAATAAAATATACTATGCACTACAACATCTACTAAAATCAAAAGCGCTATCTCGTAACACCAAAATCACAATATACAAAACACTGAGCAGACCAGTTGTGCTGTATGGCTCTGAAACCTGGAGTACAACGAAAGGAGACAAAGCCTTGCTACAAACCTTTGAGAACAAAGTTTTAAGACGCATCTTTGGACCCATTAGGGATACACAAAGTGGAGAGTGGAAAAGAAGAAGTAACAAAGACATTTATGATCTGTTTAAGTCCCCGCTAATCACTTGTATCATGAAGGCTAATAGACTACAATGGCTGGGGCATATAGAAAGAATGGAAGATAATAGGGAAACAAAACTCGCTTACACTCACGAAATAAATGAAAGTAGACCCCGAGGTAGACCAAGAAGACGGTGGAGAGATAATATATATACAGACCCCGGGAAGGTTAACCCGGTCAACAAATGCCCGCAGAAGTCGGATGTGTCGGCCTAACGGTGCAAGAACGCAGCTCTGCTGTAAACAGGCACAATGCAATCACGTCCGTAAAAAACTCCGGATGAACGCAGAAGAAGAAGAAGAAGATATACAGACCTACATGCACTTGGAATCAACGACTGGCAAGAGAAGGTCAACCAGAGAGACGAATGGAGACGGATTGTATCTGCAGCAAAGAACCTCAATGGCTCGGAACGCTGAAGAAGAAGAAGAAGATATATATATATATATATATATATATATATATATATATATATATATATATATATATATATATATATATATATATATCCATCCATCCATCATTTGCCATGCTGGTAAGCGTGGGCGGTCATGTTCTGCCATCTCACTCGATCACCAGAGTCGTGGATCAGCTCTGTGTTCCTGTCTCGACCATGCCACATGGCCAAGCCATCCAGGTATTTGCTTCTAGGTCTTCCCCTCAATCTTGCCAGTTGTCACCAAGTTCTCCAATTCATTTCTTCTCATAACATGCCCAAAAAATTTTGACTGTCTACGTCTAATGACTCTAATCAGTTTACGATATATATATAGAAAAAAAGAGACTGAGCCATGTGGGATAACACCCGGTGCAATTAAGTAAATCCTGTTGACTTTTAAGACTTGATATATAAATTCAAGAGGATTTACTTAATTGCACCGGCTTTTATCCCACATGGCTCAGTCTCTTCCCGCAGGGTGGCCTGCTGAAAGTGTCACACAAAGCACAAACTCCATAGCTCCAGAAACGGCCAGCAGGAGTCTCTTCAGAAAAATGCACTCGTGTTACGATAGACGTAGCCCAGAATTGAACCCACAACCTTTGGGGTACAAGGCAGACAGCTTGACCACTTCGCCATGGATATATATATATTGGCAGGCACGGCCCTGCAAGAGGTTGATAGGAATTATCCCACAGTGCATTGCGAGAACCCTGGAGAATCATGGGATGCTGGTTTGTGGGGGGTATAGAACCCCCTGTGATGCCAACATATTTTCCTCTCTCTGGCCGGTGACAGTCACAGTCGGAGAAGTGCACTTACCTATCTTCAATATGGAGAGGGCTTTAACTGGCCTTTCTCAGCCACAATTCGAGCAGGATGGTACATATGCCCAGAAATATAATGGAGAGGCCATGACCAGCCTTTGTCAGAGAGGCTAACATGCCGGTGGATGGGTCTGATGGACCCAGAGAATTACTGATTGGCAACCATGAACATCTGCTTTGGAAAGTGGCCTCCGACCGAGGCTGTCGGGACACTTCTGGGTCTTTGTTAGTTACACTATGGGGTGAACCATACTGGTGTTAGTGTTTCTATTGTGGTCACTGTTAAAGTTCTTTTGTTGTCATGCTCTTACTGGCTTGTGGATGTGAGTATCAAGTTATATGTGGGGCCCATTATTGTTGACACTTGGTGATATACTGCAGTTATTTTTGCTATTATATGTTATGTCTGGATATTGAGAGATTTTGGTCAATAAAAGTTCCATTTTGTTGTTCTTAATTTGTTTGTTTAGTCTGGTTTGGTTGATTTTTACACTCACTATTGCTACTACTACCATACATCTTAATTCAGTTCAATTTGACCGGTTTTTGCCTTATGCAGAAATGTGTGGCTCCTCATCTTCTAGTGACTGCCGCTTCTATTGACGACGAACTGTATTTTCATGGAGGACTTGTGTGTTGACATTCTGGCTGCGGCATTATGCACAGTGTACCTATGCGGGTTGTTGGTTGTCAGACTTCTGTCTTTTCCACGTCTCACACGGGGCAGTGAGCGTTTTATGTGATATTCACTGGCACAGGAACGGAGCATAATGGGGATGACCCGTTGCTGTGAAGTTGGAACCGCGACTAAGTAACTTAATTCATTGCTTGGAATTGGGCTCAGTATCCCAATTCTCTGTCAGCCAAGTTCCTGAATTTCTTCTGACTTTTTCTATTCTTTTTTGTGGATAAGGGACGGTGTGAGATTCTATTTGTTTTTTATTATTCCCTTATTTTGGGGTCCCATGTGCAGTCAGCATTGTGCTCTATTTACCTCTGATCGCCCTGACCTAGGTCAAGTGATTCGTCCTGTACCTTATGTTTTCACCTTCCTATTGCAAGTTGCGAGCCTGCCAGGATGATTTTGATAGCCTCTGGATTATTCTGTGGGGGACTGATCTAGTATATAGTGATTGTTTGTGTAAGTAGGTCTATGTTTGTTTTGTTTGCGTCCATTGTAGTATGGGAAGCCATCGAGTTGTGACAATAACAGGGCCCAAGTTTGCTGTTGACGTTTCTTGGGAAGAGCTGCACTGGAGAGAGACCCCTGTGCTGTGCTGGGCTCAGGGGTCCATCCAGGCACACCGTTACCTCAAGTTGTCTGGAGCAATGTTGGCCTTATCTTCCACAATGGGAATTGTGGTTTCCCTCCCAGTTGGCGCTCTTGGAGGTTCAGAGCTCACCAGTGAAGTTAGGTACATGAAGCCAGGTCCAACCCTACCATGTTATGGTTTGCCTTTTCACTCTTCGTCCTCTAGATAGCTTCCCAGATCACGGTAGCATGTTCCACACATCCAAGGACTCCCGGTATGCCCCCTTTTTGAACGGCTTTGTCGACATACCTGTTCGCCATTAGTTATGTCGTGATTCTGCTAGCCATGACTGAGAAGAATATTTTCCCTCAACGTTCAGAAGAGAGATTTGCCTAAACTGGGTAATGCTTATTAAATTCTGTTTTTTTAGGTATGTAGATTCCATTGGCCTTGCACCACTCTGGACTTATTCGCTGGTGCCTCCACACGGATCTCAGTATCTGGTTGAGTCTCTTGAGGACATTTGGACATCACTTGTACATGTGTTTGAGACACCATTGGGGCCTGGTGCCGACTTACCTCTTGCCTTCTTCACAACAGCTATGACCTCGTTCCACCTCAGGAGCGTGGAAGTGAAACCTACTGTAGGTTCTTCTGGTGATATCAGCCCTTCTATTTCTCTGAGTGGAACGTCACGCTGTGCATCTGCATACATGTACCAGATGCTCCTCTTTCCCGGTGCAGAGGCTGCCGGACTGTGGCTGTTTGAACAAGTTTCTTGCAAACTGGAATGGTTCGAGGAAAAATTTCTCACATGCTCTCCATATATTTTGCCTGTTACTGGAGAATCATTCTGCTCAGCAGAGGGCACTGTGTCTGGCTTTGAGGTGCTGCCACACCCCTCGCAGGCCCTCTTTCTCATTTTCCTCTGCCTTTTAAAATTGTTTTTGAGCAGGTCTCTTCTGCCATCTCACCTCGGTGATTAGCGGACTGATTGCCTTCTTCCTCTCACTGCCATCAAATCGACGCAGGCAGTGGAGGTATACGATTTCTCCGAACCTCACTATTTTTCCCATTCAGTGGTGTATCTTTCAGTTCTTCATCTAGTGCCTGGGGCAGGATGTTCTCTAGTTGTCCCCATGCCTCCCTATCCCAAGCAGGCGGGAACTTTATCTTCACGAGTGGACCATCAGATAGATGCTCGGTTGCACCACCAGAACAATCAACTTGAATATTCTCAGTGCTGTGGGATTCACCTTGGCTAAGATCTTCTGCCAACTCATATGCTACATTAGTGACAGTGTGCTGTTGATCACCCTGTGGTGCACCTCTTAAGTCCTGTATGAATTCATATTACCTGCTATGTGGTGAAGCTTTTACCACAGACACATGGCCAGCCTGGATGTGAGGCTTCAAATCAAAGCTAACATTTAACTATCTTATAATACAAGATTATATAAAAGTATATATATATATATATATATATATATATATATATATATATATATATATATATATATATAGAGAGAGAGAGAGAGAGAGAGAGAGAGAGACCATCAATGATCATCATTGCATTGTTTACCCCCAATAATAGTGCGTATGAGACTTGCATGGCCTGGACAATCCACAAGAGTATACTGTACAGTCTTGTATCCTTTTAACTCATCTCTTTTGCATTCTGCAACATCAACGGCGAAAGATGAAAAGCCCAAATCTAGCGTTATACCGCGTTCTCTACTTTGGGGATTTTTGTCAAAACTTGCTGTGCTGGCGACTGTACTCAGCACTTTGGATAAGCTGGTTTTTCCACTGTCAACATGGCCTAAAACACCAATGTTAAAATTCAACACAGCTTTATCCATTGCTATTTTAAATCATCGATACTTCTTTAAATGTCTTACAAATTTGTAAGAAGGGGAGTGATAATGTCACAAGTGTAAATAAAGTGACAGTCTATATGTTTATTTACTGTTTTTTATAATTACCCATACAGCTTAAAAAGTATGAACATACCTTAACAGTTCCAGCTATCAATGTCTTCGGCATTTCTAATACATAATATTGAAAAAAATATAAGAAAATCAAATTTATGATATTGATTGATGTTTGAAAACAGTTATATATTTATTTATTATAAAATTATATTTTCCTTTGAACTAATTCGTATACGAAACAAAACGCTTGTTTCGTTTATTTGTAACAGATGACATTCACGAAAGCAGAACATCAGTTTGGAGTTGTCTTCCTTCCTCGAGATTCTTGGATGTTTGTTTGTTTACGAAGTTCATTTTATCAAGACAACTTGGAAGCTGTTTCCTTAAAGATGAATAAATACTGGTTTTAGAAAGTGACGTCGACATCTATTATTCAAATACCAGCAGAATGGTTCTGAGCCATATATTAATATTAATTATCATGCTTAACTTATGATTTCGTTTGAGTTTGATTTGAACTATTCATTATTCAGTATTCAGTGAATTATTTTAAAATAAAATTATTATAATATATTATTCACTGATTTAAAGTAAACTAAAGTAAAGCGAATGATCTGACTCTCACTCTGACTCGAATCGTTGTGGTTCATGAGTGATCTAATAATACTAATAATATTTATCTTATGATATGATTCATATTATAACAGTTGATAGATTGGTTGGACTATATCATCGGACACTTTCACAGCTGTTCATACTCAACATACTGGTTATATTTATAATATAAATGATGTATAGTATATTTTATTAAGTTATTTATTCATTTAACAACCACATAAGTTATAAGTTATAGTAAAATTAAAATATACTTTTCATTAGTTGCTGAAATTCAGTGAAATCTGACACTTTAATATGAAACTGTTAATAATGTAAATCGTAATGTAATGTTTGTGGCATTGTGTTAAGTAAATCTAGCTGTGATTGGTGCCATATTGTAATGTATCATTTCAATGTCTACACATTCTGAGAACAAATAAATGCTATATGGTTAGAATATTCATACTTTTCTAATGGGAAACTACAAATCAAGACCAACAACTTCTTGTACAGGTTCGTGAGCATGTACTTATTTTATTTTGTTGATGATATGCTATAAAAAATTAAATTTTGCATCTAAACTAAGTGATTGAATATTAGAGGGCAAGGTTGATTTTGTTGTAATATATTAATATATACATATATTTTGGGGTGTCCGCTTGCTTTGAACTAAAGCGTAGACCATACACGCTACTTCTAATAGCACTGGACTGAATATTTGCATGTTTATTAGCTTTCCCTATAACCAGTGTCCCTCGCCATTACGCAAACTCACTCTGACTACAGAGGTGCTTGTAATTTAGTCCCCAAGTCAAGGATGAGAAGTCAACATTTTAGTCCAACTGACCGGTATAGGGGTTGAACTCTCTACCTCAGCATCAGCGCACCGGATGTTTAAAAGGGAGCACTCTTATCCATTCGGCCAGCTGACCTATAAAATATACTAGAATTCATACACCAGAAGAAAATATATTATCAGGTCGATATGCCGGTCTCCCTGGTCTAGGGATTACACAACTTTCTTCGTAATCCCGTATACTCTCGTGAGTAATGTGATGTTTGCGAGAATCAGTAGCGGTTCTCTCCACGTCAGTAACTTATGGGGTATGTGAGCCGGTCGCTCAAAAAGCAATGGCAAACTACTCAGGTTAATCTTGCCAAGAAATCAACAATCCGCTGAAAGATGCTGATGTTGACAGCGATGTCCTGTAAAGGATATGCAAACAAAAAAAAAGGTCGATATGCACATGTAATCATGGGAAGCCATGGTCATGTAGTGGCTAGACACTTGTCTGCCATTCCGGTGGTCAGTGGTTCAGTCTGCTTTAGGGTGAATTCAAAGTTTAAAATTGACCTGGATTCCCAGGTTGGCCCCACCTAAAATGTGTTCCGGGAAATGTCTTGAGGAGTAAATGTGGCTGGGATGATACTGACCACATCAGCCATGGGTGCTGATTTGTCTAAACAAATATATCCAGCAACAGATGGCCATTGCATCTTCACTGATTCAGTGCCAAAGGATAATTTTTCACCACATATGATCTGATATCTGATCTGATCATGATATGATTTGGACAGAAGGAGGATATATTACCAAGCTGGGCTCATCGTGTTATTTGTTTCGTTTCGTGTTATCTTCCGCAATTTCAATGCTCAGTGAACGGAAATTTACATTATAGTACTTGTACATATGATTATGTACCTCGTTTGGTCCATACTTACTTTTTTATTGGCACTGAATCAGTTAAGCATGTAGAAGGGACCTTTACATTTTTACTTACTTACAATCATAGGCTCAAAGTTATGGTAAACATTTATTCTCTGCATTTATAAGTGAAGTGTAAAAGAAAAATTATACAATACCCAAAATGGTAAGTTAAACACACAAAATATTCATGACATTATCAACAGAGGATACCCACATCAGCTTATTGCCTGAATATAAAAGTAGGAACAACTGTAATGGTCAAGGATAGACCATCATGATCATAACTGACCTTGCCAGCTGGAATAGATGACCATGCTTCTGTACATCTTGTGACCTCCAGCATGTATCATATGCTGACAACTGTCGATGCCAGAACAAAGGCTGTCAAGAATCTTCACTCACTATCTTCTTTACCTCTTTCCAGAAATCTGTCCAGTATTCCAAACATGTTTCAGATGTTCTCTTCTCATTTATTTGCCAAAAAATGACCACGGCTCTGTTCTGATATTTATAATATGTTGTCTTCTGCCAGCTCTGTGGCCAAGGGGCTACAAATGCAATCTCACATACCATGTTTCAAACACAGCTGCTGGCATTTTGGAAGCAGAACGCATTTTCTTTGGTTTCCAACAAAGTTTGAGGGCTGGTCATTCAGAAAACAATGGCAAACTACTGAACGTAAACTTGACATGAAATCACAAACAGCCAAGCAATACTGGGGTTGACTGTGACATCCTGTAAAGAATGTGTTGATACCACAACATCCAGCTTAAGAATCGAGGTGGAGGCAGTCACTGCGGCTCTCCATTTAATGGAGAATACGACACACACACACACATCGTGATTGTAACTGACTCAGAAAGCATGCTGACGAGGGTGAGGACGGATAGGCTTCGTGCGGAGTGGCTTGCTTCGCTTCGGAGGTCACGGGTGACAAGCATTGCCTGGATCTTTTCTCCGGGGCATGCCGATGTGCTAGGAAATGAACAGGCAGACAGATTGGCTGGCTCTGCAGAACTTGGTGGAGTATTGATGCATGACAAGGCAGACGTGGTTGCGGCCTTGTGGGAGGACGTGTACACCTCGGAGGAGCAAATGGATTATCATGGTCTGGCAAGAATGAGACAGCGAGGAGTGACGAGGGGATCTGGCCGATGCTGAACGCTCAGAGGAAAGGCAAGACGGACACATAATCAGATTGCTACTGGTACTATTGGTGTTGGAACTCTTTGCTGGCTGCTGAGGATGGGGACGGAGCGCTTATGGGAATACCCCGAATGCTGTGATGTCGATTCCTAAATCAATCAGTCAATCAATCCTGTAAAGGATATGCAAGTAACTTTGTTTCTTAACCTCTTTTAAAACATTTAGATGACTTATTTTGACTGTCCAAGGAGGTTTCAGCATTCTTCAATAAAACACATCTCTGAGTCTTCAAATAATATATGGTTAGTGTATTTAATAGGCCTTTAAAATAAATAATGTTGGGAATAGCGTGGCATTCTCATTAAGAAAGACGGCCCATCAGTTTTGAAAACAACTTTAAAATACTGTCAATCATATGAAATGTTTGCAACAAGTTTGCTCAGGTAGAGGCAACAAGGAGTATGCTTAGTATGTTTTGTGTGGAATGGCTATCCTCACTTCAGAGGTCAAAGGTTGTGAGAATTGCATGGATTTTTGCCCTGGCCATGCGGGAGTGCAGGGGAATGAAAAGGCTGATAGACTGGCAGGAAATGCACCTCTTGGTTGAGCGCTTGTGGGACCAGGTGGAGAAGGTGGAGGAACAGATTAAGATCCCGTATGTGGAAAGAATGATATTGCGGAGGATCGGCAGGGCTTCTTGAAGAATCTCAAAACTGAGAGGAAAGACCAGAACTTTCAATCAGATAGTGGTGGGAACGATTAGTAGTATGACTCTTCACTGGCTGTTGAGCGAGGGAATGGAGCTTTTGGGAATATCCGGAATGCAGTGATGTCGGTTCTTATTGTCTTCTTTGATGATTGTGAAATGATGCGTGACTCACATCCATATGTTGCCACAGGAAGGATACATGTTCTCACACATTTTACTGTAACTTGTGTTGCTGGTCTTGTGCCACAGCTTCTTTATACTGTTTAACCTCCGCATTGAAATGGCTAGCCTGCGGCTGACTTCTTGTGAACTTTCCCCATTATTGATTATGAGTTGAGTTGAGTCAAGAACCACCCCACAGCCCTTGGGACATTCACATCATTGCTCTGTTCTCATCTGCAACAGCCAGTGAAGAGTTCCAATACTAATGGTACCAGTAGCAGTCTGATTATAAGTCCGTCAGGCTTCTCCTCATAATTTGTATTGTTGGTCAGATCATCTGGCCACTCCCTGCAGCACCATTCTCTCCAAGCTGTGATGATCTATCTACCCGTTCTTCTGCACTATATACACAATTCCAAAGGGCCCCAACCACATTGTTTATTATGCAACGAAAATATATATTATAAGTAACCTGTTGGAAACAAAAGTGTTTTCTACAATTAGTTTATTCATCTGTTTACTTTTGTTTTTTACAATAACAGATGAGCTGAAAAAGAAAATAAGTGAAAGCTATGCCTTGTTCAGGTCAAAGGTTATTGAAGAACTGCGACCAAGGGACACAGACTGGACAGAGGTTCAGCTGGCGGCAGCAAAGTCAGTTTATTGAAATATTTGTTTTTCTAGATAACTTTCTTGTTGTGTTAATTATATGTAACACATATTACCTGTGGCTGTTTCCTTCATGATCCGTCACTCAGTTTTCTTGTAAAAGTATGTCATGTAGGATGTAGCAAAGAACATAGGATAAATTGGTTGGTGTGAAATGAATTAAGAAAATTCTACAATTAGTAATTTTTCAACCATTGAGTTGCTTGGCATGTCTTGTCAGGTTGTTTGTTCTGAATTCTGATGTTTATTGAACACGTCATTCCACCATAAATCTAAAGGGGTTTAAATGCTAGAGGATTGATTTCATTGCACTGGGTGTTATCCCATAAGACTCATTCTCTTTCTGCAGAGCGGACTGCCACAAGTTTCACACCGAGCTTGAAGTCCGCAGCTCCAGCAATGGATACCCTTTGTCCATCTTCATGCTGATCAATCCCTACTTTTTTCTTTTGGGACTCATGATCAAATGATGTTTTACACAGCCAAAACATTTCAGCTTTCAATACATGGTTCAGGAAATCTGTTTTTTTACTGATTCAGTGGCAAAAAAATTGTCGGTTTGCACCACAATTTTTGGTACATAATCAAATGACCAAAGTATTGTAATGTAAATTTCTGTTCACTGAGCATTGAGTTGAATTGAGTTAAGAACCAACACCATTTCACTCGGGGCATTCCCATATGTACTCAGTCCTCATCTTTAACAGCCACGAAGAGTTCCAATATTAACGGTGCCCATTGCAGTCTGATTATATGTCCTTCTTGCTTTATCTCTGAGTGGCGAATGTCTACCAGATTCTCTGACCTCCCCTTGCTGCCACATTCTTTCTAGATCATGATATTCTATCAGTTCTTCTGCATTATCACACACTCCCAGAGGGCCTTCGCCACATTTGCCTTGTCTGTTATCAAATCACCCCTCAATGTTGTGGCACCAGCCAATCTGTCTGCCTGTTCATTGCCAACCACACCAGTGTGTCCTCGAAAAGATCCAGCGAATGCTCACAACCTGTGACCTCTGAATTGAAGCATGCCAGTCTTCACCTTTGCCAGCATGCTTTGTGAATCAGTTACAATCACAACATGCGTATACATTTTGTTCTCCAACCAACAGAAAGCTGCAGTAATCACTTCCACATCCATTTTCAGACTTGAGGTTGTAGTGTCATATGCCAAGCTCTCCTTTACTAAACATTGGTCATTTACTTTTGCTTTAAATCCCCAGGCACTTTATTTTGCCTCTTAACGCAGAGCCATCGGTATAGATAATCACATCGCCAGGATGAGCGTAGTATTTAAGGAATCACTAAGCATTGAAATTGCTGAAGATACTAAGAAACAAAACAAATAACATGATGACCCTAGTATGTTGATATATCGTCCTTTTGTCCAAATGGTATGTGGCATTTGGTGATGTATTATCCTTCTGTGCTGAATCAGTTAAAAAAAAGGCGTCTGTGTTTCTGAATACTTTTTAAAATCTTCTTTGTTCGTCTTTCCTGTAGACCAATTTAATTACAGAATAAAAGTACAGTCAAATTTATTCTGATTGCAGGGGAGACAGAGGAAAAGTGGCGGAAAAGTAAGACTGTGACGCAGTAAAATCAGTTCATAATTATGCTTTCTATTTCTACAACATGTGATATGTAACTTGGGCATATTATGTTTCCCTTGATCAGATGCCAAGCCTACTGGAGATAGTTGAAAAACTACGATAGTGTGCATTGCATGTGTTAAAAATAAAAATAAACAGGTTAATAGGTTACTGCTCAGACAGATTTCAGAGAGAGAAAACCTACCTACAATAAAATAAATATCCATGTGCCATGCCGGTAAGCGTTGGGCGGTCATAATTCGCCATTTCACTCGATCACCAGAATTGTGGATCAGCTCAATGTTCTTGTCTCGACCATGCCATGTAGCAAGCCATCCAGGTATTTACTTCTCTGTCTTCCCCTTGTTCTCTTCCCCTCTACCTAGCCAGTTGTCATCAATTTCTCTAATTTATTTATTCTCATAACATGTCCAAACAATTTTGACTGTCTAATTTCTCTAATCAGTTTACGATTTTCATTTGTTTCTTGTAGTACATAGTGTCTAATTCTGTCAGCCTCTACTATGATAGAAAGATGTGTGTAAGCGGGACACGATTGATACAGGCATTGATAATGCACATTGGGAGCAAGCCGCCACTGAACGTGTTGCATGGAGAGTAAATATCAGAAATGGAATAAAGACAAAAGAGAAAATGATTGCAGATAAGTCACACACCGAGCGTGTGAGATGTAAGATGGTGCATGATGGTGGAAATGACCATGTGTTCACATGCATTCACTGTAGACGAACATTTACAGCGCAAATTGGCCTTGTCAGTCACATTCGCTACCGCCATGGGTTGTATTTATTATGCCTTTTTGAAGTACAATGTAACAAAATATCGTCTGTCAAGACGGCAAGGTGCCAAGTAAAATAGTGTCTAATTCTAGTGTACGCAATTTAATTAGCTAAAACACCTCAGAGATTAACACAATGTACTCTTGTTTATTCCTTTTCCTTTGTTCAGCACACAAGATTTGACTGTTTTGAGCCAACTGCTGAATGACACAAACTGTAATGAGAGAACAGACACAGGTCTGACCCTGCTTCATATTGCTTGCCTGGCTGGAGGTGTGTATCTTGAAAATCTGTGGTGATGTTACCAGCATTTATTTGATATGTGTGCCTTGTAAAGCTGTGTCATGTTGCAGCGTTGATTTGACGTGTGTACTTTGTAAAGCTGTGTCATGTTACTAGCACTTTTTTTTTATTGTGTATATTTTGTAAAGCTGTGGTGATGTTACCAGCACTGATTTGATGTTTGTGCTTTGTAAAGCTGTCAGTTACTAACACATATTTGATATGTGTACTTTGTAAAGGAGTCAGTTACCAGCACATTTTGACTGTGTGTACTTTGTAAAGCTGTGTCTTGTTACAGGTTGTATGTGTGTACTTTGTAAAGCTGTGTCTTGTTACAGTTTATGTGTGTGTACTTTGTAAAGCTGTGTCTTGTTACAGGCACTGATTTGATGTATGTTGTAAATGCTCTCAGGAAAAGTGTCCAGGTGGGAAGAATTGCATGGTTTAGATATTTATTTGAACAGGATTTCCCCGGGAAGGTTAACCCGGTCAACAAATGCCCGCAGAAGTCGGATGTGTCGGCCTAACGGCGCAAGAACGCAGCTCTGCTGTAAACAGGCACAACGCAATCACGTCCGAAAAAAAACTCCGGATGAACGAAGAAGAAGAAGAACAGGTTTTGAGCTGAAAATATCCATTTGAATCTTGTTGTGGTCTTCATCATAAAGTGAATTACACTGCACTTTTCTTGTTAGGCCTCTGATTCAATCTGCCATTTTTGACAGGCATTTCTACCTGGTTTGCTTCACTGATCCCTTCAACATCTCTACTACCATTATGTTGAGCTGCTCTGGGCTGTAAGAGTGACAACTGAGGGAAGTCTGGTCAGATAGTTTTAAGATTTGCTACACTGATTGCTGACAGCCTGGAAATTCTACATTACATTGTAATTCCCCATACATTCTACATTACATTATAATTCCCCATACATTCTACATTACATTATAATTCCCCATACATTCTACATTACACTGTAATTCCCCATACATTCTTTGTTTTTTGTTTTTTTAGCATATCCTTTTACAGGACTTAGCTGTCAACACCAGCATCTTTCAGCTGTATGTTGATCTCTTGGCAAGATTACGCTCAGTAGTTTGCCATTGCTTTCTGAGCGGCCGGCTCAGTATCCCGCAAGTCACGAGCGGGGGTCGAACCGCCTCAGTTCTCGCTCCGCTACGAGAATCTGCGTGATAAACGGGATTACAGAGAGAAAGTGTTGTAACCCCACAGCCAGAGAGACCGGCCATACATTCTACATTACATTATAATTCCCCATACATTCTACATTACACTATAATTCCCCATACATTCTACATTACACTGTAATTCCCCATACATTCTACATTACATTATATTATAATTCCCCATACATTCTACATTACATTATATTATAATTCCCCATACATTCTACATTACATTATATTATAATTCCCCATACATTCTACATTACATTATATTATAATTCCCCATACATTCTACATTACATTATATTATAATTCCCCATACATTCTACATTACATTATATTATAATTCCCCATACATTCTACATTACATTATATTATAATTCCCCATACATTCTACATTACATTACATTATAATTCCCCATACATTCTACATTACATTATAATTCCCCATACATTCTACATTACATTATAATTCCCCATACATTCTACAGGGTAGCGGGGTAGGGGTATCCCCTATCAAAGGAGAAGTAAGGCGCCTCCTTCCCTCCGCTAGCCTACGGGACACCCTTGGGCAAGGTGGAGTACCCGTTTAGCCCCCTGATCAGGGTTACGTGAAGCCATGGGTGCAGGTGGTGGATGAAGATGCAGAGCAGCCAACAGATAGTTGTAGGTTATGGTCTCCACCTTCACGACGGTAGGCAGAGGATCTCAATTTTGAGGAGACAATGGCTACGGTCACTGACCAGTATGGTCACTGCTAGGAGGGAAAGCAATGGCAAACTACCTTCTTTACAGATGCCAAGAAAATCATGTTGTGTGAAATCATCGATAATCAGAGAAACGGCGTAAATGGGTGCTCCAAAGGAGCAGCCTCGCCCGGTAGGGATAGTCATGCGCACCAGGTGACTCCAGACCGTCAACAGGCTACAAGGTGCAACAGATTAATACAATGTAATATACAAGTAAATGGGAATATTCTTCAATAAGTGAATAGGTACAATTATCTCGGAACAGTAATAACATCTGATGGAAGATGCCTTGAAGAGATTAGAACAAGAATCGCCATGGCAAAAGTAGCCTTTAGCAAGATGAAAAACATACTGACCAATAAAAAGATGTCAATTGAAACGAGAAAAAGAGTGTTGAGATGCTACATTGAACCTGTACTTTTATATGGATGTGAAGCGTGGACAATGAGCAGTCAGGCTGAAAAACATCTGATGGCTGTGGAGATGTGGTTTCTGAGGAAAATGCAAAGAATACCATGGACAGCCAGAAAGACCAATGAACAAGTTCTTCAAGAAACAAATGAAGATCGTAAATTGATTAGAGAAATTGGACGTACACAGTCACAATTTTTTGGGCATGTTATGAGAAGAAATGGATTGGAGAACTTGGTGACGACTGGTAAGATCGAGGGGAACAGACCAAGGTAAAGACCTAGAAGCAAGTACCTGGATGGTTTGGCCTTGTGGCATGGTTGAGACAGAAAGACGGAGCTGATCCACGACTCAGGTGATCGAGGGAGATGGCAGAACATGACCGCCCACGCTTACCGGCATGGCACATGATGGATGGATACATTCTACATTACATTATAATTCCCCATACATTCTACATTACATTATAATTCCCCATACATTCTACATTACATTATAATTCCCCATACATTCTACATTACATTATAATTTCCCATACATCAAGCTGAGCAGGCACATTTGCGAAGTTGATAGGGAGCTTTGCTGATAGTGTCATGAGCATGGTCAGATGGGGGAGCGATGCCTGCTCTCATCACCTGCTAAGTGAGGACAAGATTGGCCACCCATTCCTCCAGGCATTCAGGCCTACAAAATGTGGTGGCCCTATCACATCACAGACCCATAACCAGAAACTGCTTCGGGATAAATGATTATTTATCATGATACATCAAGCTGTGTATAGTAATTCTACATTTCAGGTGTAAGAAATAGTTTCACAGTATATAGAGCTAGTGTATATGCATTCATTTGTATTTAATAAATCTGCATTCTGTTGTATGTAACAATTCTTCATTAAATTGTAAGTAGTAATGATGTATGACCAAGTACTACAGGAAACAAATGACAATCGTAAATTGATTAGAGAAATTAGATGTTGACAGTCACAATTTTTTGGACATGTTATGAGAAGAAATGGATTGGAGAACTTAGTGACAACTGGCAAGATCGAAGGGAACAGACCAAGGGGAAGACCGAGAGGAAAATACCTGGATGGCTTGGCCACTGGCATGGATGAGACAGGAACACTGAGCTGATCCACGACTCTGGTGATCGAGTGAAATGGCGAGTCATGACCGTCCAAGCTTTCCGGCATGGCACATGATTGATTGATTGAGTAATGATGTATTACACTGGTAAAGAATACTTACATTGTAATGGTAAGTACAATCTATTAGCAGGAATCCCTGCTAAATCTTTGACTTCCGTGGATATAACGTTCTGCACATTCGTGTAATATCAGCGATGATGTACATCATACTTCAGCCAAAGTATCACTGATTTCTTCACATAACATGATATAAAACTCTGCAGTATGCACCTGGTGAGATGCAGCGAAATCTGCCCAGCAAGAAATCGTGCAATATTTTATTTATGACTTCTGTGTTTTTAAGTTTATATAAAGTTGCATCTGTAACTCCACATTAAGCTGTTTATGGCAATTCTAGCTGTACATTTTATTTATTCTTCTGTAACACCTGTACATAAGAGAAATCGTCACCAGCAGCAAACTAACACAATTATGGTGTGGTGATCTAAAGAGCGGATGATGCTGGGAATTAGTAGGTAATAGGCTAGAGGACTGGCTCGCTTTAACCAGATTCTACACCATCTGGCTTGGTCTTTCTCTGCAGAATGGCAAGTGGCATGCCAAAACCATCATACAAAGCTTGAACTCCATAAAAAAAAAATTAAGTTGCATGTCCTTCACAGGACGTAGCAGTCAACCCCAGCATTTTCACTGTTCGTGATTCCTGGGCAAATTTTACGTTCAGTAGTTTCCCATTGCTTTCTGAACGACCGGCTCCTATATCTTTTTTAAAAAAACCAGCACCGCTGTGTTTCGAACCCGGGTATACGGGCTCACAAACTGCGTTCGCAAGCCCTTAGCCACAGAAACCGCTGGAGAAGCATGATTGAGTGAACTTGGTGACAACTGGCAAGATCGAAGGGAACAGACTGAGAGGAAAATACCTGAACTCCATAGCTCCAACGATAATTGACCTAGTATATGTGAAGCAGCATCACTCCACACTGTTAGGTCAGTGTCTGCCATAGGATGACCTTGACCTTGGTATGTAATACATGATTTTGGCATTGATTCCACAGCTCCCACTAGTCAGCTTGAGCGACTTCTGAAGACAGGCAAGAACATCAATGTTTTGAGTAAAAACCATTTCTCTCCCCTGCATCTAGCTACTTATAGGGTGAGTATCTACAGCTTGTTGTTCTTGTTGTTATTTTGAGCTGCATTAGTGTAGTTGTTAGTATATTTGTGATTGATCCCATGGTCTTATTTAAGATAATCCTCAAGGTGGGATCAGTTAGAGATGGCATGGGTCTGAGCTCCACCAAGTCTCCTAATGTGAGTTTGTTCATAAATAAACACACATGTATTGTTTGGCGCTCATAGAAGCAGAAGAGAGAAGTAGTGACTTGAGGAGACACTTCATCATCCATGTCTTGCCGGCTGGCATGGGCGATCATGCTTCTCCACAAATTACAATCTCCAACGTCATGGATCAGTTCGTGTGTTGACTCCCTTCCTTGTCATTACTCAAAACTGTCAAGAATCTTCTCATGCTGTCTTCCTCTCTATCTATCTTTCTGCAAATCTCTCTGGCTGTCACAACATGTTCCAGTTTTTGTCTTCTTATAAAGTGGCCAAATAACGATGACTGCCTCTTTCTGATGCTTGTGATAAGTTGTCTGTAGGACTCAGCGTTCCTTAAAACGTCCTGATTTCTCATTTTGCCTGTCCAATTAATTTTCAGCATTCTTCTATAAAACCACATCTCCAAGGTTTCCAGAGATTTTTTCGCCTGTTTACTAATTGTCCAGGAGTCGCAGCCGTATATTAAAAATTTTTCTGTGTAACATGCAAGAACTCTTTTTCTAACTTTCAAGGACAGTGACTTATTACACAAAATATTCTTCATTTGATAGATTGCAGTTTTTGCTTGTCCTATTCTGTTCTTGATCTTAGTGATGCATCTTCCATCTGATGTTATCCATGTGCTTAGATATTTGAATTTCTGCACTTGCCCCAAAATAACACCCTGCACTTTAATTGCATATTTAGGCACAATCTGTTCATTTGATATCATCATGACTTTTGTCTTTCTATTATTCAAACTAAGGCCCATTTGAGGATGCACTAGACAACATAAAATGTGATAGCTATAGTTACCGACTGAGATTTGATCCTTTCACCTCCAAAAGAGCTTAGTGCCAAATGAAGTTTGTTTATTTATGAACTGTCTTGGTGGTCTCAAAGAGTTCCCCAACTGATATCTATGTGTAATATGAGTAGAAGAAACTTTTAAAGAAAGGGAAACTGACTGCATCACCATAGTGTTCTGTTTGGTCATGAAAACAGGGACCTAGTACTATACTCTCTTGTGGGTTACAGAAACCTTTAGGGGGAGCAAGGAACAGTAACACTGTAACCTACCATGTATGTCAAGAGAGGTGACGAAGGAGCTTGTGTGTTAACAGGACCCTAAGGAGAAGCAAAGATGGTTAACAATGCAGCCTGTGCCATGACGCATGAACATTATGCATTCCAAATTGTATATTTTCTGCAGGGAGATGCTGAACAGGTTGAGGTCTTGGTGACTCATGGGGCTGATGTCAATCAAACTGGACACAGTGGTGTGGCTGCACTTCACATAGCAGCAATGTGTGGTCACCATGAGGTAATGCATGCTTCACGTGGATTATAAGCGTTCACTAATGAAATTGAACTGACCAATGCCATTATAATAGTTAATAAAAGGGATTATGAGAAATTACTATCATAATGACTGATTGACAAGTTTATAAGAATTGACTGAAATTATCAGATTGGTTAATTTATAAGAAGTGTGTTTATAAGAACTGATACTCGAGGTTAGATAATTTGACTGAGATTATAATATTTGAGGGAGCCAGTGAGTTTATTATTATAGTTGACCAATGTAATTGTGAGAATTGATCTATACAATTTTAAACATGCATTGACTGTATTATAATAATTGACAGACAAGGTTATGAGAATTAATCAATGTGAAATGACCAACCAGTGTAAACCAATTTAATTAAAAAAATTGGAAATTTGTTCAGTTAGTTATTATTTTTGATTTAGCATGTTAAAATAATGTTAATTCTGTTTTCTTTGCAATTTTACTGGCATCCTCAGTTACACATCATCTCATTATTTAAATCGTTCACTACATCAGATGAAGAATAAGCAGAGATCATGTTTATACACCTCTGTAACTTCTCCCTGGCACATCTTCCAGACACTAAAGTTTTGTTGCTTTGTCCTCTTGTGCCTAATGTTCCATGTGCTTCTGCCAACCCGGTCTTGTTGGTTCTTTTATTATCTGCTCCTGTTTGATACATTAACTTATTAACTTCTGTGGGATGATTAATTGTTTTAAATGACTTCCAATATCTGTCATGTGCTTATATGTCACCAAAAATGCTGTCAATGCATTATAATACACGTCTGCTACCATATTAACAACTTTGAAGTCATAACTGTGACACACCCCTACTTCCCATTTTCTGCCATCCATTTTTGTGTTGTCCAACCCTACTTTTTGTTTGGCACAGAATCTGTTAATGGTGAAAACTCATTTCATTCAATTGAGAAGGAAGCAGCTGGATTCTGTGTTATGTCTCTTACTGATTGCTACAACCAATGACAGGTCACAGTAGAAGACATCCATTATAATGCTTCTATGAACAACAAAAGAGACTTTGGGATAGAAGAATTAGTATGTGTGAAGCCCTGTCACCTCACATCTATATGGTGATATTTACTGAGGGGTTACAGTTTTCCAGTTTATTTCTCCTCTTAACATGCCCACGCAGTCTGAACTGTCTGCATATAATTGTTCTAATCAGTTTATGGTTTTCACCGGCGCTGTGGTAAAGTGCTTACGAACATAATTAGTAATCCCATATATCATGTTTGAAACACAGCTGCTGGCGATTTGGGTATAGACATCCTTGGTCTTCATATGAGTACTGGTCTTTCAGAAAGCAATTGCAGGCAAACTACTGAACCTAAACTTGTCAAGAAATCACAAACAACAAAAAAATGCTGGGGTTGACTGTGATGTCCTGTAGAGGATATACAACTAGCTTTTTATGGTTTTCATCTTTTTATTCAACAGCTGCTTCATTCATGTTTCTAACTGTCCATTGTATTCTTTGCATATTCTTTACAAACCACAATTCTGCTGCTGTTAGATGTTTTGCTGCTTGTCTGCTCATTATCCATGTTCCACATGCGTGTGAGAGTATAGGTTCTATATAGCACTGTAACACTGTTTCCTTACTGCAGTTGATAGCTGTTTTTTACTGCTTGCCTACAGCATGCAGATGTTAATGCTAAGTAACAGAAGTGAACTCTTTTCCTTAGATTGCCAAAATTCTGTTGGAGAGTGGAGCCAAGATTGATATGGGCGATGTTGTCAAGTTCTCCTCTCTGCATATTGCTTGTCATTTTGGCCATGAGAAGGTAATGTATATGTATTTTTTTGTTTTGGGATGCTCACTCACTTTGAACTCAAGTGTAGTCTGTACGCTTCTAGTACACTGGACTGATTTTTGCGTGTGAATTAGCTTTCCCTATTACCAGTGTCCCTCGCCATCAGGCAAACCCACTCCAACTTCAGGGGTACTTATAATTGACGTCTCCAAGTCAAGGACGAGAAGTCAACATTTTAGTCCAACTGATGGGTGTAGGTATTGAACCTGCAATCTCAGCGTCAGCACACAGGACGTTTAAGAACAAGCCCTCTTATCCATTCAGCCAAGCTGACCTTCAAGTATATTAAATAAGTGTGCATTGAAAGTAAGATTGATGAATGTGGAGCGTTAGTTTCCAGATCATACATCACACCACCTTGGGAGGGGAGGTATGGTAGTGGTAGTAGTGTAAACTGTTAAGAGTAATGTTTTCTTGAACGAATAAATTCATTTATCAGAAGTAAATAATAAGGTCATAAATGGTTGCAAACAGTTGATCTTTGTATGTGTAATGTATTTGTTACCACTGGTTGGTGGTTTAATCTTCAAGAAGACTGAATTTTAACTCATTAAGTCATCTGAGCAAACAGTTGATTTGTGTGTTTGATGTGCAAGGAAATTTATACACACCAAAACATAACTAATTTTGTAAATTAAATAAGTGCTACATGTGGTTTGTAGATTCTGGTCTTCAGGGTTGGCCCAGGTCCAATCCCCTTGCACTCCTGACCAAAGTGAGTAAACTTGTGATATTCTAATGAGAAGTAATAAACAGAAGTTCCAAGATACTTAAGAATCAGCATAGTTTTGGTTCATTAAAAGATAATTTAGAATTAGTTGAACTTGTTATCTCAAGATGAGGATACGGGTACTTAGCTGTATAGTGAGAATGTAAGAGGAGGGAAGCAGACAGACAGCTCACCTTGCAACCCTTCTACTTCTTGTATTTAGATTTTAAGAAACCCACTCCAGGTGTGTGTTAGGAGCCTGTTAAAAAGTTAATTGCATATCCTTTACAGGACATTGCAGTCAACCCCAGCCTGTTTTGGCTTTTCGTGATTTCTTGGTGAATTTACGTTCTATAGTTTGCCATTGCTGTAAGGGAAATAAACGCAAGGCGGTCTGCTTCCAAATCGCCCACAGCAATGCTTCGAACAGTGGTATGCGGGATTGCAAATTGCGTACCTTTGCTATAGAACCAGCTAAGAGCCCGTACACTTAAATATTTGTGGAAAGAAAGATAGAGGAAGACAGCGAGAGATAATTCTTTACGTCTTTTGTCATGGTATGGATACGTGTCAGCGTGGGAATTGATACATGCTGTCGGAGATTGCAAGATGTGGAGAAGCATGATGGCATAGGTCACTCGGCAAAGGCACTGGATGATGATATTTGAACAAATACACACACCTGGTTAATATGTTAACAGAAATATGACTTGAGAACTACACAACACTGTTTATTCTTTTGTAATCTGTAAAACGTCTTTCAAAATAAACTAGATGTTAGGATACTAAAATGACAGTCAGTGAGAGTTTGTTGAGTCATGAGGAGTTCTTTTTAGGAATCAGTTTTGATGAAAATATATTTGATTATTTCAGACATCATGTTTTACATGTGAATGTTACAATAATGCATACAAAGAACCTAGAACAAACACTTGTCGAGACATTGCCATGATGTTAAACTGTGTATTTAGTGCTCTATAAAAGCGAGAAATTACCATACTATAATGTTAAACTGTATTTGGTGCTTACTGCAGGTGAAGAGTATAGCATCATCTTAAACAGTCTGTTTAGGTCTCACAACAAGAAAGTGATGTCTGCTTGCAGGTTGTTGAGTTACTGATCAGCAATGGTTCTGATATCAACATCAGTGGAAGTGTTGGTGATCGTCCCATTCACCTGGCCAGCTCCAAGTCAAATCTCAAGATTATGCAGCTGCTCGTAGATGGCACTTCACAGCAGAAAGCTGATGGTATGAACTGATCTTCCTCTTTATGAGTGTTTAAATTAGAGGGTGGGGGTGGGCTGGCTGATAATGTGATAATGTGAATATTATCTTTATTTTGTTTAATTGGTTACATTTTGGTATAAACGCTGATTCTATGAACAGTGACTTCCTATTCATGCTTGTACAAATTTGGGGGAAAAGGCATATGTTTGTCTGAATATTAACGTGAGCAGTAGAGATTTCTACAAATTTTCTAGTGCAATTAAGTTTCTCTTACCTGTATTTTCTTATTTAGATATCTGCATCTATCTATTCTTCCAACTTTGACTATTTTGTTTGAGGAGAAATATTCCATGAGTAATTGCATTACTGTTTGCCCTGTTTATTCTAAATATCATCGACGTTTACATCCAAATTTACTGACCTAGTTGTTGTGGCATCTAAAAAGTGTTCGTAGTCTGCCTTGTATTTTTTTTTTCTTTCAGCGTTTCCATCCTGTTTCCGGATATTGCGGTCAACATCAGCATCTTTCAGCTGTATGTTGATTCCTAGGCTAGATTACGCTCATCAGCACGCCACGACTTTCTGAGCGACCGGCTCCATACTCTCATAAGTCACTGGAACCACATTGGAACCGCTTCCAATTCTCATGCAATCACGTCAACCACGAGAGTATTCAGGGTTAACGGAGAAAGCTGCTAACTCCTTGGCCAGGGAGCCGGCTAGTCTGCCTTGTATGGATCAGAAATATTGAAGGACGAAAGCAGTTACCAATTAATTATAAATGTTTGTTAATAGTTGCCTGTACAGAATAAGAAGACTAAAAGGGTATGATAGAATTGCCAATGTGGAATTCCTGGATAGAACTCTATAAATTTCAATGAATCAGGAAGTAAGGACAAAGGATAGGACTAGGAATGAGACAACTGAGGGACAGTATACTGATGAAAGATAAAAAGCAGGTGATGAATGTTGAGTTTCTGATGAAGGATAAACAGCAGATGATAAATGTTGAGTTTCTGATGAAGGATAACAAGCAGATGATAAATGTTGAGTTTCTGATGAAGGATAAAAAGCAAATGATAAATGTTGAGTTTCTGATGAAGGATAAAAAGCAGATGACAAATGTTGAGTTTCTGATGAAGGATAAAAAGCAGATAATAAATGTTGAGTTTCTGATGAAGGATAAAAAGCAGATAATGAATGTTGAGTTTCTGATGAAGGATACAAAGCAGATAATGAATGTTGAGTTTCTGATGAAGGATAAAAAGCTGATTATAAATGTTGAGTTTCTGATTAAGGATATAAAGCAGATGATAACTGTTGAGTTTCTGACAAAGGATAAAAAGCAGATGATAAATGTTGAGTTTCTGATGAAGGATAAAAAGCAGATGATAAATATTGAGTTTCTGATGAAGGATAACAAGCAGATGATAAATGTTGAGTTTCTGATTAAGGATATAAAGCAGATAATGAATGTTGAGTTTCTGACAAAGGATAAAAAGCAGATGATAAAATGTTGAGTTTCTGATGAAGGATAAAAAGCAAATGACAAATGTTGGGTTTCTGATGAAGGATAACAAGCAGATGATAAATGTTGAGTTTCTGATTAAGGATATAAAGCAGATAATGAATGTTGAGTTTCTGACAAAGGATAAAAGGCAGATGATAAATGTTGAGTTTCTGATGAAGGATAAAAAGCAAATGATAAATGTTGAGTTCCTGATGAAGGATAAAAAGCAGATGATAAATGTTGAGTTTCTGATGAAGGATAAAAAGCAGATGATAAATATTGAGTTTCTGATGAAGGATAAAAAGCAAATGATAAATATTGAGTTTCTGATGAAGGATAAAAAGCAAATGATAAATGTTGAGTTTCTGATGAAGGATAAAAAGCAGATGATAAATGTTGGGTTTCTGATGAAGGATAACAAGCAGATGATAAATGTTGAGTTTCTGATGAAGGATAAAAAGCAGATGATAAATATTGAGTTTCTGATGAAGGATAAAAAGCAAATGATAAATGTTGAGTTTCTGATGAAGGATAAAAAGCAGATGATAAATGTTGGGTTTCTGATGAAGGATAACAAGCAGATGATAAATGTTGAGTTTCTGATTAAGGATATAAAGCAGATAATGAATGTTGAGTTTCTGATGAAGGATAAAAAGCTGATTATAAATGTTGAGTTTCTGATTAAGGATAAAAAGCAGATGACAAATGTTGAGTTTCTGACAAAGGATAAAAAGCAGATGATAAATGTTGAGTTTCAGATGAAGGATAAAAAGCAAATGATAAATGTTGGGTTTCACAGAAGTTAATTTAGCAATGTTAAAATATTTTCTTTTTGCTGTCTTTGATTTGTCCAGTGAATGTGAAGGATGACGAAGGTCACACTCCGCTGCACTTCTGTTGCAAATCTGGTCACCTGGTGACTCTGCACTATTTGCTTGACCATCACGCCACACCTCATGAGGTGAACATTTACGGTGACACCCCTCTACATCTGTAAGTGACAGAAAAGTATTCATGGCTTTATTTATGTCTTTGTGTTAGTTACTGCTTAGTAGAGCAGCTGCACAAATGTCTTCCAGGATGGACAGCTGTGTTTTTTTTTATAGCAGTTTCTTCATAGCCTGTTATATGTTACTTTCCTACTTTGAATTTATATTATTCAGTTAGCTAGCTAGTCGACAGATCATCCTCATTGCACATTGAACCATTCAGTTCATAAATGTTTGGATCCCCTCCTCAGTAAATCCTGCAGCGTGTAGCGGCTCACGACACCAGTTCTGTGTTGGTTTATTAATCTTTGGAGGACTTCCGGTCAAAATGGGGGTGGACGGTTGTGATTAATTGATTCAGTGTGCCAAACAAAAAAACAAAACAAAAAAGGTTTGGACCAAACATGGTACACAATCAAATTAACAAGTATTATAATGTAAATTTCCATTCACTGAGCATTGAAATTTAGGAAGATACCATGAAAGGAAACCATTTCACCGATGACCCTAGTATGGCGATATACCACCCTTCTGTCAAAATGGAAGGTCACATTTGGTGATATCCTTCGCCGCTGAATCAGTTAAAGTACTGTATATCATTATTATATGTATGTTACTTGGGTCCATAAGGGAAGATAAGAATAGTAACACTGTAACTTACCATGCTTGTTGTAAGGGGTGACTAAGGAGGGTTACCCTGAGACTGGCCACCTCATCATAAGTAGAAAACTTAGCCGCAAAATCCAACCAAGCATGGAACAAATCTACAAAGGGCTTGGCATGGGGTGGTTGAAGGCTTGTGCTTCATTGAGAGATAAAAGGCAGCAGCAGAAGATGACACTATATCGTTATCTAGAAAGGTGATTCTCCAGGGAGTCATGCTAAATGTCTTAGAGACCACAGCAGAAACGGAAACAACATGGCCAACAGAGACAGAAGCACCATGTGCTGCATAAACAGTCAGTATGCATGCTGTTTAAAAAGTCAGCTAATGCTGACACAGAAGATGAGAGAAACTAAACCCACACACTGAACCACAATTATAACCAACACTGCAACAGCAGGTTGAACGAGGTGGAAAGTTTATTTTTTACAAATGGGATCAGATTGGATTGGATACTCTTTGCCATCTACCATAGAAGACTGAGCACCTGTAGGGGTGCCTTGAGGCCAGTGATATCTGTTAGTAACAGAAATGTGAATCACCTCCTAAAGGATATGACAGTTTTATTTATGCAGGATGTATCTCTCTCTCTCTAAGAGTTTTAATTATCAGTTAAAGAGCCAGAGTAATTTATTCTCATTGGTTTATGATTTATGTTCATAATCAACATCATGTCTTGGAAACTAAATTACTTTGGCCATATAAAATATTACAGTGGTTTAGAAAACATAAAATGTTACACTGGTTTAGAAAGCATAAAATGTTACACTGGTTTAGAAAGCATAAAATGTTACAGTGGTTTAGAATGAATAAAACGTTACAGCGGTTTAGAAAGAATAAAATGTTACAGCGGTTTAGAAAGAATAAAATGTTACAGCGGTTTAGAATGAATAAAATGTTACAGTGGTTTACAAAGAATAAAATGTTACAGTGGTTTAGAAAGAATAAAATGTTACAGTGGTTTAGAAAGAATAAAATGTTAAGCGGTTTAGAAAGATCAAAATGTTACAGTGGTTTAGAAAGAATAAAATGTTACAGTGGTTTAGAATGAATAAAATGTTACAGCGGTTTAAAAAGAATAAAATGTTACAGCGGTTTAGAAAGAATAAAATGTTACAGCGGTTTAGAAAGAATAACATGTTACAGTGGTTTAGAAAGAATAACATGTTACAGTGGTTTAGAAAGAATAACATGTTACAGTGGTTTAGAAAGAATAACATGTTACAGTGGTTTAGAAAACATAAAATGTTACAGTGGTTTAGAAAACATAAAATGAGGTAGGAGTCTGGCAAAAGGCATGCAGGACGTTAATACATCTTGGGCCTAAAATGCATGAGGCATGAACTGGTGAAGAACTGAAAGTCTTTCCAGCAGGTTATGATGAAAGCGACTCTCTGCATAGGACTTGCAACATGACAATGGTGATTTATGATGACTTAGGACAAGAGTATACATGCTTAGTCTCTTTCAGTATAAGTCAAAGGGCGTGGATTCTTATTGCCCCTGATGCAAGCTGCTTAGCTACACATCAGAGCCATCCTCGCCTGCGGTCATTTATTTCGTGAAATTTTTTTCACAGCTATATTGACATTATATATGGCTATATTGGAAATATTTTAACTATTATAACCAGTACAAAATAACCAAAATATTTGACAGATGTTACAATAATGAATTGTTGATTCCATGGTGACTTCTTGAAAATGTCACGCCCTATATCAGCCTATAGTGGGTGCACTGGTTAGGAAGTGTGCTGACTGTGGTTTAAGCACGGTTGGATCAGGATTTGATTCCTGGGCTTGTGCTCTGCAAGAGAAGACTGACCACCTATTCCTTCATGCACTCAGGCCTCCAAAACATAATAGGTCCTAGCACCAGGTTTTATCCCATACGGCTCAGTCTCTTTCTGCAGTGGTGAAAGTGTTGCACAAACTCTGTAGCTCCAGTGATGACCTCCAGGTGTCTCTCTGAGAAAATTGCATTCGAGAACCGAATGACGTTGCCCGGAATCGAAACCACGACCTTATACGCACAAGACGGGTGGCATAATCACCTCACGTGGAGACTTCCAGACCTATAGTAAGTTCCTACATTGGGACTTTAACAAAATAACAAGATGACATTATCAATAGAAATCTTAAAACACCAAGGACCAGTTTCTGTGGAGTTACATGAACATCTATGTCGATTGGCAGGATTATATGATGATTATGATATTGCATAAATGAAAACCGTAAACAGATTAGAGAAATTAGATGTAGACGGTCAAAATTTTTTGGTCATGTTATGAGAAGAAATAAATTGGAGAACTTGGTGACAGCTGGCAAGACTGAGGGGAATAAAACAAAGGACCCCGGGAAGGTTAACCCGGTCAACAAATGCCGCAGAAGTCGGATGTGTCGGCCTAATGGCACAAGAACACAGCTCTGCTGTAAACAGGCACAACGCAATCACGTCTGGAAAAAAAAACTCCGGATGAACGCAGCAGAAGAAGAAGAGCAAAGGACAGCAGAGAAGTAAATACCTGGATGGCTTGACCACGTGGTATGGTCGAGACAAGAACACAGAGCTGATCCACGACTCTAGTGATCGTGTGAGATGGCAAAACATGAACGCCCACGCTTATGGGCATTGTACATGATAATGATGATATAAGTCCTGTAAGATCGTGTAAGGGTTAGCAATACTGCTTTAACTTGATGAGTAAATTGTTTACTTTGTGACTGTCATGTGTTATTCTAAATGGAGTGTTTGTGAATAAACCAGAGCTTGTTACAATGGGAAACTGGAGATTGCAAAACAACTGGTCGCCCAGGCTGGCTCAGACAGTCTGACAATGGAAAATGTTTTCAGTGAAACTCCATTACACAGGTAGGAATCATTATATAATATCAACTAGAACTCCATTATACAGGTGGGATACATTTCATTATATCAACTAGAACAGTGGTTCTCAACCTTTTTTGGCCTGTGCCCCCCTTCACCATATTTTTAGGACATCATCCCCCCCACAATATTTTTAGAACGTCACTCCCCCCCCCCCCCCCCCCCTCGTATTTCCTCCCTAAAAATTTCCCCCTGCACAGTATACATAATAATTGAAGCTAAATTTAATAGCACATACTAAAACATGTCTAGACATCTACATAAAACGTGATTTGCGGATCTGCTTACGTTATAAAATTAATTTCAGAAGGGTGATAAGTAAAGTATGAAGGGAAAAACAATATCAAGTAATCGGTTTTTGTATTAACGCAATCTAGAAATAATCTTAATTTCCCCCCCCCCCCCCCCCCCTGGAAACCCTAAAATTCCCCCCTGGGGGGAGTTCCCCACCGGTTGAGAACCACTGAACTAGAACTATCCCGTTGCTTGTTCTACCATTGCCGGTGTGTGCTAGAACGATTTTGTTGAGGGATATTATCTTCATGATCATCACCATCCAGTGATCATTGTCTGTGGTGAACATTGCTCCCATTGCAGTCTTTCTGCATTTATTTCTGTCATAAGCCAGATGTTCCACCTCTTTGCTTTCGTGTGCACATTATCTATCAGTCTTAAATATGTCTACATTGTGGTCTTCTTCTTCTCCGTTTCTCCGGTACACATCATTCCAGGTTATCTTTTCCAGACATTCATGTCTTATTTGCCCAAAATATGTCAGTTCACTTAATTGTATTTGTCTTAATAACCAGTCTTGGGAAGTACAGGCAGACAACATGGTATTGACCACATCATCTCTTGAGTGCTGATTGGTCTATAAAAATATGGGTCGAGCACCATATGCCCGACATGCCTTAAGGTGTGTGGAGGAGTCCTTTACTGTCTATACATGCATATATAAATATGTCTGCCAGTCAATGGCCCTCTCTTAGAATGTACATGGCATTCAAGACAATGCATTCCTTTAGTGAATTTAAACACAGAAGCCACACACTATATGTTGCATGATTTATTGCCTGGCATATTTTGCTGCATCTCGTTAGTTGCCTAATACAGAGTTATATTTCATATGAAGTGAGTAAATGAATAATATTTAGCTGAAACAATTAAAACCATTAAACATCATTAAAGATTGAATTGTTTTAATTATTATTCATTTATTAACTTCATATGATATGTAACTCTGCACAAGATGCAGCAAATATGCCAGACACACATTTTATTTATGGCTTCTGTGTATATGCATTGTTTTTGCCTTTTTTGCCTAAATGAATCCTCATTGTTGCTCTGTTATTTCAGGTCTTATTTGATACATATATTTTTTTTCGAGGTATTTCTTAATATTTTTGTTATATGACTCAAAAATAATTGTTCTGTTTTTCACAGTCTATCAATCAAGATTTCTGGTTATTTCTTGCTATAAGGCCAGTCTCCCTGGCCTAGGGATTAGCGACTTTCTCTGTAATCCCGCATACTCTCGTGAGTAACATGACGACGGTGAGAATCCGTAGCGGTTCTAACCGTGTCTGTAACTTATTGGGTATGTGAGCCGGTTGCTCAGAAAGCAATGGCAAACTACTGAGCATAATCTTGCCAAGAAATCAACAGCTGAAAGATGCTGATGTTGACAACGATGTTCTGTAAAGGATATGCAAAAATTTGTTTTTCTTGCTATAAGCACTCTGTCATCAGCATTAGCCAGCTGTGTTGCAAAGAGGTTACGGACATAATTTGTAATCCCACATACTGCGTTCAACACACAGTTGTGGGCAATTTGGCAATTTGACTGCCTTGTGCTGAAATGGAATGAATGCTGTTCATTCAGAAAGCAGTGGCAAACTACTAAACATAAATCACAAACAGCCAAACAATGCCGGGGTTGACTGCAACGTCCCGTAAAGGATATGCAACTAACATCAACATAACACAACATGTGATTTAAACTTAATCCCCCAAACTTCACACCTAATTTATTAGTGTATTTCTTACAGTTCTCATTATATTTATATATCTCATTATATGCTCAGTGTACAAAGACAAGTTGTGTGTATGCACAAGTGCGTGCATTCATGCGTGCATGCACCATAGTGGTTAGTACAGTTGTGTGCCAAGACAGTGGTCGGGATTCAATCCCCATTATGGCTCTGGGGTTAATGCAGCATAATAAAAATTGGGACTCTACGCTGACTGTTGAAGATGAGGATGGATCACATATGGGAATGTCCTGAATGCTGTGATATTGATTCTTGACTCAGTTCACCTCGGCTCAATAAAAAAATGGGTACCAAACAATTTTCTGAATTTTTGAGAATTGTCTGAAAGGTGAAAAGTGATGGGAAAGAGATTTGGTCACCTCACCTCATATGTTGTGGCCTAGGACTATGAAGGCCTGACAGTTCACATCCCATTGGCAGTATCAGTTATGGGAGAACTTTTACTTTTTATTTTACTCTTATATGCATGCATGCACGCTGACAGAGAGAGAGAGAGAGAGAGAGAGAGAGAGAGAGAGAGAGAGAGAGAGAGAGAGAGAGAGAGAGATATGAATAAACTTTATTTTCAAAGGGTTAAGTATTGGGCACTGTCAGAGTCTTGCATAACACAAGACAAGTAGCTCGTTTTCTGGCAAGTGTGAAGTAATATCAAACTATCAAATCACACGAAGTGAATATCCGAAAGTATTATTCACACGCTTTATTGACGCGTTGCATTAATTATCGCACAAACATCGCGCACTGACAATCTATAGCAATCATTTCAACATGAACAAGGTCACTACAATACATAATAATACATGCAAGCAATAAACATCTCACTTACAGTTAAACTTATACAAGCATTCGACTCAGTCTCCCACTGTCGTACAGGCTAGCTCTCAAGGCAGATTCAAACTCGACTCGCATTCCCTTGCGACCTGTCCCTTCAACGATCTCAGCCCGTCTGCCAGTTCCTACACGCCACGCTTACACGCACATGTCAGCTGGTGTCCCCTGCACGGTTCACGGGGTGAACTCAATTGCTGTGCGTGGCTACCTATCCGGGCGTCGATAACGACGCCGCGTTCTCTCTGCCGTGTTTCACATTACTCAGGGTTGCGTGTTGTTATGTTGTCTGGCGTTGGTACAGACAACGCGTCGCAACCTCGGATGTGAGACCTTGACAGGCACGCAGGCCTGTCTAACATTCTGCCCTTCTATAATTCTCTTTCATGCATTATTTCATCCACACATCATTCGAGGGTAACTGAGAACAACATCAATATAAAAGATATGCATTATAAAGGCATGGGGAAAATGCAACAATCAATACTACACAACTAGGTAATATTAATGAATGATGTGGCAATTGTTATTGTTATTAGCTATGGGGAATATACTGGTCTACCATAAGGGGACTGGCTATTATACTAGGGTTTTATTATTATGATTATTTATTTATTATTATTATTATTATTATTATTATTATTATTATTATTATTATTATTATTATTAAGGAAGAAGGTAATCCATGAGAGAGAGAAAACATTTACATGTATAATTGTGTTTTTGGGTTTAATTTAGTGCCTGCTCCTATGGCAAAAACCTTGAGCTTGTGAAGTTCCTGTTGGAGCAACCCTCTATGGACATCAACTACCAGGGAAAGGATGGGCACACATCACTGCACAGTGCCTGCTACCACGGCCACATCAGGTGTGTTCAGTTCCTGTTGGAGAACCGAGCGGACATGAATCTGGTGGCTGCTGTCAGCGATCAGAGCGGAGACAGCGAGAAGAGAGAGGAGCAGACTGCATTGATGTGGGCCTATGAGAGAGGTCTGTGCGCTAGTTTATTGTTCTTTTTACTCTTACCATATAAGTAAATGTGACTTCCGGTCTCCAACATGGAGGATAGGTGGTTGAGCTGTTAAGGCCTCTGGAGTGTTTATGCTTGTGGCTATGGTTTGCTTACGCATTTTTCTCATGTTGGACTGGTAGTGCATGGTTCTGTTGCCCTGCTACTGAGTTGATTGTGTGGAGCGACACTGTGAGCTGTGAATTTCGTGTGGAGTGCTGTTACATCTGTCTTCGGAAGTTTGTAGCTTGAACTGCATGTTCAGAAAAATGGCAGCCGGCCGGTTACTGAACTGACTGGGTTGTTTTATGCAGTAATATGTGGCTGCTGGTTTTCTAGTGACTGCCGCTTCCATTGACGATGAACTGTATTTTTCGTGGCAGACTTTTGTGTTGGCATTCTGGCAGCAGCATTATGCATAGTATACCTGTGGTTTGTCTAGACTCCTGTCTGTTCAACTTTTCACATGGGGCAGATAGGAGCATTTTGTGTGATATTCACTGGTACAGGAACAGAGCATAATGGGCCCTTTGCCGTGAAGTTGGAACCGAAACTAACTAACATATAAGTAAATGTTCCATTTGAATATTTTCTAAAGGGTAATGATCAGCTAGGTGATGGTCGTGGTAGCGTGGTGGTTAGACTGGTGGTCATGAGTTCACATTCACATGGGGGAAGATTTACAAATTTGGTCTGGGCTGCTAGGTCTGACTCAAGTCTGAAATAGGGATCAGATAATGTCTTGGGAAATAAAGGTAGGTGGCGCTGTACTGACCACATCACCTACAGAATGCTGATTGGTCTATAAGAATGTGGATCTAACTCCACATGTCCAATTTGCTTTAACCCTTTACAGGGCAGACGCTTGTCCGTTTTTAGCCCTGAATGGGCAAGATTTTTTCAGGTTTGGTAAAATTTCGGGTCGCGTTAGTAAAAACATCACAAATAAGGTGTTAGTGAACCGATTTTAGTTAAATAAACAATACAGTGAAGGGAAAAGCATGCAGAATATGTTACTCACGTGATTGTTGTTGGTAATCCATATATGAACACAAATATTTACGAAATACAGCATGTTGTTTGTGATTTTCCGTCATCTATACGGCAATTTACAAACACATTTTCAGAATCATAATCACTTTCTTTAAAGTCCGACTCAGACTGCTAATGCAAAGTAACACTTTGCACTGATATCTAGCTCCGATTAACAGTCAACTTCGTGCCCTATAATGTCATTTAAATTGAACCTAGCGAAATCTCGGCTATCACTTGAAGAATCGCCGAAATCCGTTTTGAAAAACAGCGTAAAAACCCCGAAAACTATCAAAAAAAGTCCGTTCAAATTCATTGTTGCGCGTTTACAAATGGCGGCCACATTGTCAAGCTGTCGGTGAAAGCGAAAGTAGCCGTCGGAAGTGTCGGAAAGCCGAGAGATCGCGTTTTTACAATGCATAATAGTATCGGACGTAATCAGACGCTATGAACGTTTAAGGCATCGGCCGGTAATGGCCGCTGTGCCCTGTAAAGGGTTAAAGTGTGTATTTTCATAGGAAAAGTGTTCATCTAATGAACAGTAAGGGGAACAAGTTCACATAATGATACAGTCAGGGGAACAGTTTCACATAATGATACAGTCAGGGGAACAATTTCACATGATGATACAGTCAGGGCAACAAGTTAACATAATGATACGGCCAGGGGAACAAGTTAACATAATGATTCAGTCAGGGGAACAAGTTAGCATAATGACTCAGTCAGGGGAACAAGTTCACATAATGATTCACTCAGGGGAACAAGTTCACACAATGAAGAACAAGATTACATGATGATACAGTCAGGGGAACAAGTTCACATAATGATTCAGTCAGGAGAACAAGTTTACATAATGATGCAGCCCGGGGAACAAGTTCACATAATAAGGAACAAGATTACATAATGATACAGTCAGGGGAATAAGTTCACATAACGATACAGTCATGGGAACAAGTTCACATAATAATAATACAGTAGTTGAACAAGTGCACATAATGATACAGTATGGGAACAAGTTCACATAATGATACAGTCATGGGAACAAGCTCACATAATGATACAGTCAGGGGAACAAGTTCATATAATGATGCAGTCAGGGGAACAAATTCACATAATGATACAGTCAAGGGTACAAGTTCACATAATGATACAGTCATGGGAACAAGTTCACATAATGATACAGTCATGGGAACAAGTTCACATAATGATACAGTAGGGGAACAAGTGCACATAATGATACAGTAGGGGAACCAGTTCACATAATGATACAGTCATGGTAACAAGTTCACATAATGATACAGTCAAGGGAACAAGTTCACATAATGATACAGTCAAGGGTACAAGTTCACATAATGATACAGTCAAGGGTACAAGTTCACATAATGATGCAATCAGGGGAACAGATTTGCATTATGATAATTCCACTGGCTGTATCATTACGTGAATGTCGTTTATCTGACTGTATCATTATATGATCTTGTTCTCGTGACTGTATCATTACACAATCTTATTCTCCTGACTTTATCATACAAGCAGGTTTCTTCCTGTTATTTTTAGGTACATAATTTTTTTACACGTTTTGTTCATTTGCCAGTGTGATCCTGGACAACTCATGACTTGCTGCATACTAATATCAACATCAGGGCAGGACCCATTTCTTTAAAATTACCGTTACTTTTTGTCTTCTTGCACTGAAGCCTGGACCCTTGTTTTCACACTTACTAGAATTGCTATATATCAACCATTTTCTGTTGTTCCCTTTCAGTGAAAAAATGTGGAAGCATTTGCCAGGTTGGGAGCTATGACAGTGAAATAGCTAGAAAGCTGGCCTGCCAACCCGGTGCTATTATGTTCAGATTCCTCTGAAGGTGTAAATTGTTTTGATTGGCCTATTCTCCCAGATCCCTGGAAGCCTTGGGGATGAGGTTTTATAGAAGAATGCTGAAAATTTATTGGACAGCCAAAAAGAGCAAACAGGACATTTTAAGGGAAGCTGAGTCGCAAAGACAACTTATCACAAATATCAGAAAGAGGCAGTCATCGTTTTTTGGCCACGTAATGAGAAGACAAAAACTAGAACATATTGTGACAACCGCAAAGATTTGCAGAAAGAGAGATAGAGAAAGACAGCTTGAAAAGATTCTTGACAGTCTTGTGTCATGGCATGGAAGGGAGTCAACACACGAATTGATCCATGACATCAGAGATTGTAATTTATAGAGAGGCATGATCACCTACGCCAGCCGGAAAGGCACTGGATGATATATCCTCCCAGGTCAACTCAGCCTAAAATGAGTACTAGGATATTCTGGGGAAGTGAAGGCAGCCGGCGTGGTATTGACCATGTTATGTGTAGAGTGTCAGTTGGTGTAAACTGTCCCCCAAAAAACCCTGTCATTTTCTGCCAATATAGTACCTGGCCATTATGGCAGGAGGGGGGGGGGGGGGGTCTTGAGCCTGAGGAGCCTGGCTAGTGCAGTCGCTGCGAACTGTGCAGGTTAGGATTTTCTTTTTGCCCCTGACAGAAAAAAATTCCACATCTTATTAAGGATTCGAACCCAGGTCTCCTGAAGGAGAATCCAGCGTTCTAGCCACTCGGCAGCCGCTCTTCATTGGTATAAAAAAATATATGGCAATATTCCCATGCACTCAGAAGGCCTCATGGTGTGAAAAGTGGTCCTTTATGTTTTTTATTTGACTCATTAGTTATGTCGCTGCACACCGTGCTAGAAACACGACTGCGAGCGGTTTGGCAGCAGACCACCGCCTTGCGTTGGTTTTCATAAAATGATATGAGTGCTGGTCGCTCAGAAAGCAATGGCAAACTACTGAATGTAAACTTGCCAAGAAATCTCAAACAGTCAAAACATACTAGGGTTGACTGCGACATCCTGTAAAGGATATGCAACTAACTATCCTAATTAGTTATGTCATAATGTTCCAGATGTTTTGTTATCTGTCTCTAGGGTTTGATTCCATCGTCACATTACTGAAGCATTACAAAAGGCCAAGTGATGAGTCTGCCTGTGGGGATTACTCACAGCCTGGAAGTCTGGACGGGTCCTATGTGACGGTGCCTTCACCACTGGGCAAGCTGCGCAGTATGACAAAAGGTAAAGGTCATCTTTTAGTCTACATATGCAAAAACTCTATTCAAGCACAGTAAAATAGCCAGAATTCTATGCATCATCATTATCATCATGTGCCATGCCAATAAGCATGGGCGATCTTGTATTGCCATCTCAAATGATCACCAGTCGTGGATCAGCTCCATGTTCCTGTCTCGACCATGCCGCATGGCCAAGCCATCCAGGTATTTACTTCTCTGTCTTCCTCTTGTTTTTTTCCCTTCAATCTTGCCAGTTTTCACCAACTTCTCCAATTTATTTCTTCCCATCACTTGTCCAAAATTTTGCGACTGTCTACGTCTAATGACTCTAATCAGTTTACGGTTTTCAAATGTTTCTTGTAGGACTTGGTCATTGGTTTTTCTGTCTGTCCGTGGTTTTCTTTGCATTTCCCCCAGAAACAACATTTCCACAGCCATTAGATGTTTTTCAGCTCTAATTTCTCTAATCAGTTTACGGTTTTCAAATGTTTCTTGTAGGACTTCGTCATTGGTTTTTCTGTCTGTCCGTGGTTTTCTTTGCATTTCCCTCAGAAACAACATTTCCACAGCCATTAGATGTTTTTCAGCTCTAATTTCTCTAATCAGTTTACGGTTTTCAAATGTTTCTTGTAGGACTTGGTCATTGGTTTTTCTGTCTGTCCGTGGTTTTCTTTGCATTTCCCTCAGAAACAACATCTCCACAGCCATTAGATGTTTTTCAGCTTGTCTACTCATAGTTGACACTACACATCCATACAAAAGTACAGGTTCTGTGCAGCACTTCAACACTCTTTTTCTCGTCCTATACATGTATATGTAAAATTGCTCACAGACAAAACTACATGTCAAACTTAAATTACAATTAGCAGTGAAGAAATTGAAATGTTGTCACTAACTTTGAATACCTTGACTTCATAATTAACAACAGTGGACACTGTTTAAAAGACGTTAGACAGAGACTGACCACAGCAATGCAGATATAAAACAGTTTTAAAGATATAAAACAGTTTTAAGAGCCTGTGGCACAACACCAGCGGACAAACATGATTACAACAACAAGTTCCATTACAGGAAACTGCTGTGTGTATGGGAAATGCTGAGGCCATCATATTCTTTCAGTCTGTGTACATAGTTGGCCAGTCTTTCCCTCACACCAGTGTAATAGTATATGTTAGTTGTTAACTTGTTAGCATGACAGTAGATGTAAGTAATCAGTGTGACAGTGTGACGTAGATAAAAGTCGTTGTTTAACAATAGAAGGTACTGGACAGTATGACAGTAGACTAACTCTGGAATTTCTGTCATCGTTGTTCAGAAAAGATCGATGTTCTGCAACTGAGAGCCACGCTGCCTCACCAGTTCCACCTGCAGATCACAGACCTGGAGTTTCAAGAGACAATTGGTTCTGGCTCATTTGGTAAAGTGTACAAGGGCAAATGCAAGGGAAGGACAGTTGCCATTAAAAGGTATCTCAATAATCGAGAGAAATAATATGTTGCTCAATTTATTGCCTGGCATGTTTCACCATATCTCTTCAGATGCATCATCATCATCATCATCATCATCATCATCATCATCATCATCATCATCATCATCATCATCATCATCGTCCTGTGTCTTGCCGGCTGGCATGGGCGATCATGCCCCTACACAAATTGAGATCTCATGGGTCAGTTTGTGTATTGACTCCCTTCCGTGCTATGACAAAAGACTCAAGAATTTTTGCACGCTTTATTCCTCTATCTCTCTTTTCACAAATCTTTCCGGTTGTCACAACATGTTCCAGTTTTTGTCTTCTCATAATGAGGCCAAAAAACGATGACTGCTTCTTTCTGATGTTTGTGATAAGTTGTATTTGTGATTTAGCTTCCCTCATAATGTCCAGATTGCTTATTTTGGCTGTCCAATTAATTTTCAGCATTCTTCTGTAAAACCACATCTCCAAAGCTTCAAGGGATTTTTTTCCGCCTGTTTACTGATTGTCTAGAATTCACAGCCATATGTTAAAATTGGTGTACTGGAGAAAAATGCAACGTACATTAAAACAACGTAATGAATCTATTTAGCTGAAATACATTTTAAAAAGTCAATTGCACATCCTTTACAAGACGTCAAAGTCAACCCTAGTATTTTTGAACTGTTTGTGATTTCTTGGCAAAGTCACACTAAGTAGTTTGCCATTCCTTTCTGAACTACCAGCACTTGTACCATTGCATGAAAACCAACACAAGGCAGTCTGCTGTCAAATCGCTTGCAGCTGTGTTTTGAATATGGTCTGCGGTATTACAAATTGCGTCCATAACTCCTTTCGCTACAGAGAGAAGTACACAACACACTGTCATATGTTTCACTGTCAGTGTTAACACAATCGCACATGTGTAACTGGGGCCATAAGGGAACCAAATAGATATAGTATTACTGGGGCATATAGAAAGAATGGAAGACAATAGGGAAACAAAACTCGCTTACACTCAGGAAATAAATGACCGCAGACCCCGAGGTAGACCAAGAAGACGGTGGAGAGATAATATATATACAGACCTACAAGCACTTGGAATCAACGACTGGGAAGAGAAGGTCAGCCAGAGAGATGAATGGAGACGGATTGTATCTGCAGCAAAGAACCTCAATGGCTCAGAACGCTGAAGAAGAAGAAGAAGAAGATTACTGTAACCTACCAAGCATGTCATAAGTGGTGACTGAGGAGGGTTGGCATGACACTGGCTACCTCTTCCTGTAGAGAACTTGAGTTCAGAATCCAGCCAATCATGCACAGGTCTACAAATGTTTGGGCGTGAGTTGGTTAAGGGCCTATGCTCAACTGGGAGACGAAGGGCAGAAGTAGAAGTTAGTTCTGTAGTTTTAAAGAGGCTATAATATTTTTTGTTTGTTTACATAATTGCGGTTTACAAATGTGTACTGCAATTGCATCTGCAAATCTCAATGACTTTTGTGCTGTTGTGAACAGCACACTTGAGCCTCTTTATCTGTCAGTGCATAGTCTAATAGGTGGCTGCTACAGAAGGTGTATGTTTTTAGATCTCCACATATTCTAGACCGCGACATGTGAAGTTGGGTGCCCAGCTCCCTTCTTCGTCACCTTTCCTTCCTTGAGAATTCCCATAAAATTCTGAAAATTGTTTGGCACCATATTATTATGAGGTTGGGTCAACCACAAAACAGTGCTCATCAGAGTAAAGGCAATGAATGAATCACCAAAGAATGAGAAGTAGATTGTGAGCTTTACTAGGACACGATTTCAAGAAACAAAATGGACGTTGCAACTAATGCCTTCATCAGCACAGAACAAGCAAACACAAACCGACACACAACTACATAAAAAACACTACATGAAAATATTAAGGTTACTTATATGTATCCTTGTTGTGGCTGAATACGTCAGAAATGATCAATGCGTTTAATGACTCTCAGTGGATTGAATGAACCGGATGTGTGGTTAAGGCAGGTCAATGGACTAAACGTCAAAAATATCACAAGCCCAAGGATTGGTCTAGCCACCCGAGGGGAGGACACCCGTTAGGGGGAAGGGGGGGGGGGTCACTTATGTGAGCGAACAGTAAAATAGGGATTAGTAGTGGACTATAGCCAGCTCAGTGGCAAAGGAGTTACGGACACAGTTCGTAATTCCGCATATCGCGTTCGAAACAGCTGCGGGCGACTTGGATGCAGACCGCCTTGCTTTGGTTTTCACAAAATGGTATGAGTGCTGGTCATTCAGAAAGAAATGGCAAACCACTGAACATAAACTTGCCAAGAAATCACAAACAGCTGGGATTGACTGTGACGTCCTGTAAAGGATAGGCAACTAACTTTTTTTGAGTGGACTACAGCTGGGGGGGGGGGGGGGGTGTGTGTGTGTGTAAAAGGTGAAAGGTAAATTAAACTGTTTGACATTAAGGCTGTGAGGGGAGAGTGAACCCAACTGGAAAATGAGACAGTTTTCCAATGTCTTATGATCACCTTCGTGTGATGTGCACGATTTGATCGTCACAACCTATATTTCAGTCACGCCACAGTGGTCAGAACTGTTGAAGTGTATGGATACCGGTTTCTGTGCACCACTGTTGATATCAGAGATGTGTTGCCTAAACCTGTCAGCAAGACGTAGACCTGTTTGTCCATTATATCTCATGTCACAATGTGTGCAGATGATCGCATAGATAATGTTGCGACTCATGCATGAGAAACCCTCACGGATGTGGAAAGTGGTCTTCAGGAATGCCAGACTCTGAGCTTGAACAACAAATAATCCTGCTGATGCTGGGGATTGAACTTGGACCACTGTCTTGGCAGGCCAGGCACTAACCGCTTGTTCACCCTTTCCTCCTCCTCCTCCTCCTCCTCCTCCTCCTCCTCCTCCTCCTCCTCCTCCTCCTCCTCCTCCTCCTCCTCCTCCTCCTCCTCCTCCTCCTGAGATTAAATGTGGGCTTGTTATTTCATCATGTTTTTCTCATCATCAATTTCTGCAGGTATAGAGCAAGTTCATTTGGTGCAAAGTCAGACGTTGACATGTTTTGTAGAGAAGTGGCCATCTTGGCCAAACTGAACAGTCCGTATGTGATTAATTTTGTGGGAGCCTGTCTGGATGACCCTAGTGTAAGTGTCATCAGTGTTGTCCTGTTAGTTTGGATTTGCATCTAGCAAAAACTCTAGCCTACTAATTCACACTGACATGTTAGCTGTAAGCTTTTATTTTACGTATATAATGAAAGTCACATAGGTTTTTTTGTGTGGTCAGTTTGTTATATTGCCAGATAAGTACCTATGTTTCCATCACTTTATTTTCTTTTTTATCATTGGATTTTAAAATGCCATTATTGACTGTTTCTGTCTACTCATTTGTCTTGCTGGTATAATAATATATAATTATATATTTATAATATACTGATATGAAATTGTGTGTTTGTGTGTGGTTGGTTGTTACTGATAATCTAGTGAGATCTGGACTTTTTCCCCTGTAGCCTAATGTATGTTGTGATACAGGTTAGTGTTCATCAGCTGTTTTGTCTTATAAAGAGTTCATTTTATCTGGCTGTGGCGAACGTAACTCTCTCTCTCTCTCTCTCTCTCTCTCTCTCTCTCTCTCTCTCTCTCTCTCTCTCTCTCTCTCTCTCTCTCCTCTCTCTCTCTCTCTCTCTCTCTCTCTCTCTCTCTCTCTCTCTCTCTCTCTCTCTCTGTCTCCTCTCCCCACATTATGTCATACTAAAATTTATTTAAATTACTTGATCCTTGTTTCTTCTCCCAGCAATTTGCGATTGTCACCGACTACGTATCTGGGGGCTCTATGTTCAGCTTGTTGCATGAGCAGAAAAGGTAAGGCAATCATCCAGTTCTGGTAATCCTTGAGCATATTGCAGGGTGTCTGAAATGAAAGCATGCTCTTAATAACATCACTAACTGTGTATTTAGGAGTTTTAGGACAGCTAGAGTGCACTAAATTCTGTCCGTTCAAAGTGTTCAGAAAAAGTTCCCAACAAACCATGTAGAAAAGCATGAATCTTGTTATATTGAATAACGACAACGCGAACAATAGATTGTACAATTTATTGCCAGGCATATTTTACTGCATCTCATCAGGTATATACTGCAGAAATCACACAACATAAACTAAAGTAATTAGATAAATCCTTCAATCTGAAAGATACAGCACACATGTTAACACAGTAGTTTCAATTGTCTACCACGTTGATTTTAAACTGACTATCATGTCTTTCTGTTTGCACAAATCTTGTTGTTGCTGCTATCCCACTTCTGCTGTGTTGTCTATTCTTGACAACTCAGTGCATCCAATAAGGCAGCTGGTTTGCTGTTGCTATTGAGGGACACACAGAGTGTGTCAGTGAGTGCTGGTGGAATCTTCTGTAGGTTTCCCTGACGTTTTGAAGCTGGAGGAAGCATGGTGTAGCAGCTAATTCACTTACATGCCAACACAATGCTTCTAAGTTTGACATCTATTAGTGGCACTGTTAACTCTTAAAGTGGAATCTTTTATGTTTTAATTATTTACTGTAAACCTAAAGAATTTACACAGTATTTGCCCATGGCACGCCTTTAGTCATATTACAATGTTTTTTTTTCCTGCGTCATATTTGTAGTCACATTACACTAATTTGCCTATGTCATGTTTGTAGTCACATTACACAGTTTTTCGCATGTCATGTTCGTAGCCACATGACACTGTTTTTCATGTGTCATGTTTTTAGTCACATTACACTAATTTGCCTATGTCATGCTTGTAGTCACATTACACTGTTTTTCAAATGTCATGTTTGTAGTCACACCACATTATTCCCCCTTCGTCATGTGTGAAGTCACATGTATGATATATTGGTTAAATTTCATGTCCTGATGATCTGGTACCAACATTTGCTGCTGTCTGAGGTAACACAAGACTCACAAAACTGTCAGGTTATTGTTGAAGCTGGAGATCAGCATTTTGAACATTCCATCATAAATCTCGCTTTGTCAATTTCACATCAACTTACTGTTCTCTCATTGATGCCTACTGCGGTGGGAAAAAGAGTGTTGAAGTTCTATATGGAACCCATACTGTTTATATGCATGTGAGACATGAACAATTAGCAGACAAGTTGAGAAACACATCTACTAACAATGGAAGGTGGTGACTGAAAAAAATGCAAAGAAGACCATGGATGGACAGAAAAATGTATGAGAAAGTTGAATAAGAAACAAATGAAAACTGTGAATTAATTGGAGAAATAGGACGTAGACAGTCAATCCTTTTGGGCATGTTGTGACGAGAAATAAACTTGAAAACTGATTGAACTGGCACGATTGCTGAGGAAATAGCAAGAGGATGGCAAAAAGATAAATACCTGCATGACTTGGCCACATGGCATAACCGGGACAAGAACACAGCTAATACCTGCATGACTTGGCCACATGGCATAACCGGGACAAGAACACAGCTAATACCTGCATGACTTGGCCACATGGTATAACCGGGACAAGAACACAGCTAATACCTGCATGACTTGGCCACATGGCATAACCGGGACAAGAACACAGCTAATACCTGCATGACTTGGCCACATGGCATAACCGGGACAAGAACATAGACCTGATCCAGGACTCTGGTGATCATGTGAGGTTGCAAACCTTGACCATCCAGGTGTATCGGCTTGATATTTGATGGAGGTAATTGATGTCCTGGTTTCCCAAGTGATGATAAATTCAGCAGCTGGGTGTTATTTTCACACTTGAAGACACTGGTCAGCACAAGAACTTTCATCAACAATCTCTGAATGGACCTAAGTTAGAGTGCACATCTTAGAGTAAGAACTAACACAGATACCGTGTTTGACTTTGCCTGGGCATCTCCGTGGTGATGTGATCAAGCTCCCTTGTAACACAGATACAGTGTCTGGCCTTACCTGGGCATCTCCGTGGTGATGTGATCAAGCTCCCTTGTAACACAGATACAGTGTCTGGCCTTACCTGGGCATCTCCGTGGTGATGTGATCAAGCTCCCTTGTAACACAGATACAGTGTCTGGCCTTACCTGGGCATCTCCGTGGTGATGTGGTCAAGCTCCCTTGTAACACAGATACCGTGTCTGACCTTACCTGGGCATCTCCGTGGTAATGTGATCAAGCTCCCTTGTAACACAGATACAGTGTCTGACCTTGCCTGGGCATCTCCGTGGTGATGTGATCAAGCTTATGCCTTATGCTTTGAAGGTTGTGGGTTCATTTTTAGACTCTGTCATTCGATTTTGCAAGTGCAATTTTCTCGGAGACTCCTGGGGATCGTCGCTGAAGCTACAGAGTTCAAGGTCTTTGCAGCGCATTCGCCACTCTGTGGATTTAGACTGAACTAAATGGGATCAAATTTGGTGCATTGAAGTTGATCCTTTTGCCTTTAAACTCATTTTCATTTTTAAAACCTTTTAAAAATGTGGTCTGTAATTTAACTTTTGGTTGTGTCTGTCTACCAGATTAATTGACATTCAGTCAAAGTTAACCATTGCCTCAAAATGTGGTCTGTAATTTAACTTTTGGTTGTGTCTGTCTACCTGATTAATTGACATTCAGTCAAAGTTAACCATTGCCTCAAAATGTGGTCTGTAATTTAACTTTTGGTTGTGTCTGTCTACCAGATTAATTGACATTCAGTCAAAGTTAACCATTGCCTCAAAATATGTTCTGTAATTTAACTTTTGGTTGTGGTTGTCAACCAGATTAATTGACATTCAGTCAAAGTTAACCATTGCCTCAAAATGTGGTCTGTAATTTAACTTTTGGTTGTGTCTGTCTACCAGATTAATTGACATGCAGTCAAAGTTAACCATTGCCTCAAAATATGTTCTGTAATTTAACTTTTGGTTGTGGTTGTCTACCAGATTAATTGACATTCAGTCAAAGTTAACCATTGCCTCAAAAAGTGGTCTGTAATTTAACTTTTGGTTGTGTCTGTCTACCAGATTAATTGACATTCAGTCAAAGTTAACCATTTCCCTGGACGTGGCAAAAGGGATGGAATACTTACACAACATGCCTCTGCCAATTATCCATCGAGACCTGAACAGCCACAATATACTGTTAGAGGAGACAGGCCATGCAGTTGTCGCAGACTTTGGAGGTACACAATTCAGATGATGATTGTTATTTTCTTTCATATAAATGTATGGAATATTTTAATGAAGTCTGTGTTGATTGTTTTCAGTTTACACAAATGACATAACTGCAATCTAGACATAGTAATTAGGCTAACAATTGCAAGACCTTTTGGGTTATTATAGTCATTTTACAATTTAGTAACAGTTATACTTTCTGTAAATGTTATGCATTAGGGGTATTCTTATAGATATCATCATCAGCATGTGCCATGCCGATAAACATGGGCAGTCATGTTTCGCCATCTCACTCGATCACCAGAGTCGTTGATCAGCTCAGTGTTCTTGTCTCGACCATACCACGTGGCCAAGCCATCAAGGTATTTACTTCTCTTCCTTCCCCTTGCTCTCTTCCCCTCGATCTTGCCAGTTGTCACCAAATTCTCCAATTTATTTCTTCTCATAACGTGACCAAAATCTTCTCTAATCAGTTTACGATTTTCATTTGTTTCTTTAGGACTTGGTCATTGGTTTTTCTGTGTGTCCATGGTATTATTTGCATTTTCCTCATAAACCACATTTCCACAGCCATCAGATGTTGTTCAGCCTGTCTACTCATTGTCCACGTTTCACATCCATACAAAAGCACAGGGTCTATATCCTATGCAGAACATGGCTCTCATCTCGGCCATCGGAAAGACTTTATCTTTTGCGTTCCCCTACCTCATGCAGGTTCACACGCAAGGTATCTTCAATGTCCTGTATCCACCTTCATGTTGGTCCACCTCAGCCTCTTCTTCCAGAAACCATACCTTCCAGTAATGTTCATTATAAGCCACTATGACACTTAATGTGGCTAAAGCAGTTCAGTTTCTAAGACAGAATGCAGCTTATGAGCCAGTTTTCTTTAATTTCTGGATCGTGTAGAATCTTAGTATTTTACTTCTTCATGGTCCCCTGTATTCTCAGAGTGTTTCTGTAACATCTAAGTTCAAAGGACTTTGCTGTGGCTAGCATGCTTGCCTGGTGGTCATGTGTTCAAGTCATCTTTGAGGCTGGGATTTTCTTTTCGAAAACCTGGGTCTCAGCTCAACCCAGAAATGTTGCTGCCACAAAATGTTCTGGGTAGTGAAGAACATGAATGTTTCACACCACACACTGAAAATAGTTGTCATTCTTTTTGTGATAAAGTCAGTTAGAATGCTTCACAACACACATTGAAATTAATTGTCATGCTTTTTGTGATAAAGTCAGTTAGAATGCTTCACAACACACATTGAAATTAGTTGTCATGCTTTTTGTGATAAAGTCAGTTAGAATGCTTCACAACACACATTGAAATTAATTGTCATGCTTTTTGTGATAAAGTCAGTTAGAATGCTTCACAACACACATTGAAATTAATTGTCATGCTTTTTGTGATAAAGTCAGTTAGAATGCTTCACAACACACATTGAAATTAATTGTCATGCTTTTTGTGATAAAGTCAGTTAGAATGCTTCACAACACACATTGAAATTAATTGTCATGCTTTTTGTGATAAAGTCCGTTAGAATGCTTCACAACACACATTGAAATTAATTGTCATGCTTTTTGTGATAAAGTCAGTTAGAATGCTTCACAACACACATTGAAATTAATTGTCATGCTTTTTGTGATAAAGTCAGTTAGAATGCTTCACAACACACATTGAAATTAATTGTCATGCTTTTTGTTATAAAGTCAGTTAGAATGCTTCACAACACACATTGAAATTAATTGTCATGCTTTTTGTGATAAAGTCAGTTAGAATGCTTCACAACACACATTGAAATTAATTGTCATGCTTTTTGTGATAAAGTCAGTTAAGAATGCTTCACAACACACATTGAAATTAATTGTCATGCTTTTTGTGATAAAGTCAGTTAGAATGCTTCACAACACACATTGAAATTAATTGTCATGCTTTTTGTGATAAAGTCAGTTAGAATGCTTCACAACACACATTGAAATTAATTGTCATGCTTTTTATGATAAAGTCAGTTAGAATGCTTCACAACACACATTGAAATTAATTGTCATGCGTTTTGTGATAAAGTCAGTTAGAATGCTTCACAACACACATTGAAATTAATTGTCATGCTTTTTGTGATAAAGTCAGTTAGATTGCTTCACAACACACATTGAAATTAATTGTCATGCTTTTTGTGATAAAGTCAGTTAGAATGCTTCACAACACACATTGAAATTAATTGTCATGCTTTTTGTGATAAAGTCAGTTAGAATGCTTCACAACACACATTGAAATTAATTGTCATGCTTTTTGTGATAAAGTCAGTTAGAATGCTTCACAACACACATTGAAATTAATTGTCATGCTTTTTGTGATAAAGTCAGTTAGAATGCTTCACAACACATATTGAAATTAATTGTCATGCTTTTTGTGATAAAGTCAGTTAGAATGCTTCACAACACACATTGAAATTAATTGTCATGCTTTTTGTGATAAAGTCAGTTAGAATGCTTCACAACACACATTGAAATTAATTGTCATGCTTTTTGTGATAAAGTCAGTTAGAATGCTTCACAACACACATTGAAATTAATTGTCATGCTTTTTGTGATAAAGTCAGTTAGAATGCTTCACAACACACATTGAAATTAGTTGTCATGCTTTTTGTGATGAAGTCAGTTAGAATGCTTCACTACACATATTGAAAGTAATTATGCTTTTTGTGATAAAGTCAGTTAGAATGCTTCACAACACACATTGAAATTAGTTGTCATGCTTTTTGTGATATAGTCAGTTAGAATTCTTCACAACACAGACTGAAAATAGTTGTCATGCTTTTTGTGATAAAGTCAGTTAGAATTCTTCACAACACACACTGAAAATAGTTGTCATGTTCTTTGTGTGATAACATCAGTTTAGTTTAGTTTAGTTTAGTCGATGGATCAACATCAAGGCACACGGGTGCAACCCATAAGTGCTCCATTCTCCTCCTAACTCAAACCTGAGTCTGGAGAAACTCAGCTCAGTGCATGAACTCTGTAGCACCGGCGAGGATCCTGAAATACTTTGGGTAGATTTTTAACTCGAAATTTTGCCCGGGCAGCGCCGTTAGGCTACTCTTTTTCGATTTCCAACTGCCAAGGGATTTTTTATGTGCGCAACAATACACACAGGCGTTCGATCTCACTACCCAGAGATCAGGGGAAATTTTATTACTAGAAGTCCACGAGAAAAAATCCTGGTCATTACCGGGGCTTGAACCCGAGACCTCCAGCACTTGAGGTGGACACCATACCTCGAGACCATGCAGCCCCCCTGATAACATTTCTGATAACATAACTGATAACATCAGTTAGAGTACTTCACAACACACACTGAAAATACTCATACTTTTTGTGATAAAGTCAGAGTGCTTCACAACACACTGAAAATAGTTGTCATGCTTTTTGTGATAAATTACATAAATAAAGACACATAGTATTATTTGGTGCTCACAGAAGGAGTGCTAAATAATACTATGTGTGTTTGTTTATGTAATTGTCTTAGTGGCCTCAACGGTTCCCCCCATTGATTTCTTGTTTTTGTGATAAAGTTAGTTAAAATGCTTCACAATATGTATCGAAAATTATTGTCGTGCAAGTCGGACAAGATTTTTGCAATATATCTTGTGTGTGTAGCTAAGTCACAGTTTATATTTCTATCCCAGAGTCTCGGTTTTTGAGATCAAATGACGAAGACAACATGACAAAACAGCCTGGGGTAAGTTGCATATGACTTACTGATGCATGAATGTGTGTGTATCAAGGATCTGTTTACTTGTTAGCAGTTAACCTCACCTCCAGGTGGTGTCTGAAACTGTGGGGACTCACTGTAATGGAGCTCTGGCTTGCCACCTGGTTAAATTCTTGGATCCCTAAAATGCCTAGCAATTAATTATTGCTTGAAGAGGCAACTATGGATGCAAACACCCAAATCTAGAAGTAACTGAAATACTTGAAAAGCATTTTTGGAATAGCAAGTTGAGACAGAATCATACAGGGATAGTAAGATGACAAGTGGGAACAATCTCAGCACAAAATGACGCATAAAAACATATGAAATGGTTCAGTCATGTAACAGGAAATGTGCAGATGTCATTCACGTCTTTCTCTTCTCCTTCTTGTAGTCCATGTCATGGGACGATGATCATATCTGTCCACGGCCTTCTGTCTCGTGTACTGCCAATTGTTTTTGATACCGATGTTCCTCAATGCTAGGATGTCAGACTGTTCAGCATCTTCTCTCCAGGTCTTCCCCACTTCTCACCTCCAACTCTCCCATGGTGATCTCATACTCCAGTCACAGTGGAGAGCAAGCACAGCGGGAGGCTTCTGATCATTAGAAGAAGTCCCCATCGCTGAATGTTTTGGCCCCTTTATCTTTCTGACACTCTCAGGGGGCGGACGCGCCTGGGTCATGACTCCCAGATGTCTTTTTCCTGTCGTGCGTATCTATTGAGACTTTGCCTTGTCGACTTCGCAGTGGCTGTTATTTTGGTCTCATTGTGAGGTGGTACTCTTCTGGAGAGGTTTTTGTGTTACTGAGGTTGTTCTTCTTGAGAGACAGTGACTAACATTGCAGGCAAAGTTGAACCATTTACTGTGTATCCTTGTCCCACCCCGTATTGCACTTGCTCCATGGCCAGCTTGAGGCCTTCTCCGCTGCCTCAGTCAGTCAAGTGCGCGAGTTCTTGCTTGTCCCTTCACACCTAGTTTGTTTCACCACGTTGTATGCAGAGTTGGTAACAAGGCCTTTCGTGCCTATCTCAACGGCGAAAAGCCTGATGGTATATCCTTCTTGTTTCAAGCTTGTGACCATGTCACTGTATTTCTCCATCTTATAATTCACAACCCAGAGGTGCCACTATATTTATTTTCATATATGATTCTTAGAGCCTGAAGACAAAACTAGGAAATCTCTTGAAACCTTCTGGTTTTTATAACTGGGGGAATAAAGTGATCATGCCTCCTAGTATTTTATATTGGGGGATAGAATGGGCATACCTTGTGTTGTTACATCGGGGGATGAAGTTAGCACATCTTCTGGTTGTTATATTAAGCAAATGAAATTACACATCTACAGATGTTTAGTTTAGTTTAGTTTAGTTTAGTCGATGGATCAACATCATGGCACATGAAATACTGAAATACTTTGGGTAGATTTTTTACTCGAAATTTTGCCCGGGCAGCACCGTTAGGCTACTCTATCTCTCTATGTCTCTCTGTAGGTCTGCAAGGTCTCTTGTAGGTTTCCAACTGCCAAGTGATTTTTTACGTGCGCAACAATACACACGGGCATCCGATCTCACTACCCAGAGACCAGGGGCAATTTTATCACTAGAAGTCCACGTGACAAAAATCCCGGTCCTCACTGGGGCTTGAACCCGGGACCTCCGGCACTTGAGGCAGTCACCATACCTTGAGACCATGCAACCCCCCCCCCCCCCCCCCCTCCCTCCATCTACAGATGTGTAAATTGAAAGATTATGTTAATACATCTGTAGATTTGTATATTGAAAGATTATGTTAATACATCACAGTTTTGAGTCATTGAAGAGACATCTTTAGGTTATTATATTTGAGATTTTTGAGGGACATCATGAAAAATAATATTGAAAACCTAGTGACAACTGGCAAAATTGATGAGAAAAGAGCAAGAGAAAGGCAAAGAGATAAATACCTGGAAGGCCTGCAACATGGCAGAATCAGGGCAAAAATATAGAGCTGATACCGAACTCTGGTCATTGTGTGAGATGATGAACAATGACTGCTCACGTGTGTCAGCTTGGCACGTGATGATAATTATTGTTTGAGAAAAGGTTGAGGGGAAAGGATTGACTAAAGTAAACACATCTTGAAGTTTTTCATTTTAAAGAAATCTTCAGGTTTTTATAACTGAGAGAAGATACAAGTGAAACTTTTGTACATTTATTTGAAACAATTATTTGTATCAATCTTTTCAGAATTTGCGGTGGATGGCTCCAGAAATATTTACCCAGTGCACAAGGTACAGTGTGAAAGCTGACATGTTCAGTTATTCACTGGTCTTGTGGGAGCTCCTGGCTGGAGAATTACCATTTGCTCATCTAAAGCCTGGTGAGATTGTGTTTAGTTAATGTATAGCTGGAAATGATGATGATGATAAGTAGTGTGGTAGTACTTTTGTTTATTAACTATGATACAGGGTCTAGTTCCCAGTTGTGACATCATTGGTGTCTTTTCCTGCCCCATTTGCCAGTAGTGACAGAACTGGAGTTTTTTTTACCTCCTCATTTCACCAGAGCTGCAGTTTTTTTCCTGCCTCACTTCCTCAATATTTAAATTTTTAGAGTGTTTCCCTGCCTAGCTTCCTCAGTATTTAGAAATTTAGAGTATTTTCCTGCCCTAGTTCCTCTGTATTGAAATATTTAGTCTTTTCCTGCGTTTGTTCCTCTGTATTGAAATATTTAGAGTTTTCCTGCCTGAATTCCTCTGTATTGAAATATTTAGTCCTTTCCTGCTTCATTTCCTTTGTATTGAAATATTCAGAGTTTTTTCCAACCTCAAATCCCCAGTACTGACCTGATTGAAGTTTTTCCTACCTCAATTCCCCCAATAGTGACATAGTTGTAGTTTTGCTACTAGTACATCTGGTGTCGACGTTTCTTCCCTGCATTCGACCAGTACATTAAAAAATTTATTTGGCAGTTTTTGCATTATATTTGTTTACAGCAGAACTGTTATACTTTCACCATTCTGCGATTACATCCAATTTGTTTCCGACATTTGTTGACTGGATTAGCCTTCCCAATTTATCATTTAGCAGAAACATGTTTGATTAATATTTTAACTGATCTGTTATTTAGTAGGACATACATTTAATAAAAGGGGCCAGTGGCTAGCATGCTTGTTTCTGGCCTGGTGGTGTGCATTCAAATCTCCATCGAGGTGGGTTTTCAACAAAAATTTTCCTGGGCTCCCAGGTCACTCCAGCATAAAATGGCTACCAGGAAATGTTCTGGGCGGTTGAGTTGAGTTGAGTTAAGAACCAACATCACAGCACTCAGGACATTCCCATACATGCTCCGTTCCCTCGTTCAACAGCCAGCGAAGTGTCATACTACAAATCGTTCCCACCGCTATCTGATTAAAAGTTTTCCTGGTCTTCCCTCTCAGTTTTGAGATTTTTCCAGAACCCCTGCCGATCCTCCGCAATCTCATTCTTTCCACATATGGGTTCTCAATTTGTTCTTCCGTATTCTCCACCTGGTCCTACAAGCGCATGACCACGTCCCCCTTGTCCATAGGCAAACTACCACCAAGAGGTGTATTCCCTGCTAACTTATCAGCTTGTTCATTCCCCCATACATCCGCATGGCCAGGGCAAAATATCCATACAACTCTCACAATCTGTGGCCTCTGAAGCGATGAGGGCGGTAAAGGTGGCTAGTATGATATTACCACGTGACTCACTGAGTGTTGGTTGTTCTATACAAATATGAAGCCAACAATATATACCCAGTATGCACCTAGGTGTGGAAAAGGGCCCTTGTCCGTACTTTGCTTTCATTTGTTGAACATCATTCACTCATGATTTGGGAGTGTTGTGATAAATGCCAGAGGCCTTTCTACACTTCTAGTCACTACATCTCAGGAAAGATTTGGGGGTGGTCACTAACTCTTGCCAGTTTACTTTAGGTCTTTGTTGGCCATCTATCCATTGTGTCAAACATGAACATTAATAACTCATGGGAGTGCTATGACATGTGCCAGAGGCCTTTCTGCACCAAAGTTACTAGTCATTACATCGCTGGGGGACAGGGAAGAGAGGAGGAGAGGAGGTATCAAAGAGAGCCAGCACAACAACAACAAAACAGCTTATACCTGAGATGAAGTACACGGTATCCTTTTATGCACAAACACAATGGAGGTATCAAAGAGAGCCAGCACAACAACAACAAAACAGCTTATACCTGAGATGAAGTACACGGTATCCTTTTATGCACAAACACAATTCCGTCACTTTCTCCCATTCATCTGATAGGTATCAGTCTACCAGCTCTGATACTCTTATCAGAAAATTTTCTGGCAAGTCAGGGTCACAAGGAAGGCTGCTAGTTACCTCACCTCATAATATCATGACCTTGAGTATATTCTGATTATTAAAACAGTATCTGAGATTGCCTTTACCTATTTAAGACTGGCCACTGCTCTGACAAAATTTCAAAATGTTTTATACAACCTACCCACGTTTATCTCCCTTTGTAGTTAGCATTCAGATTATTCCTTCACTACGAGGGAAATGTTACTCTGTGTGGCCTGAGAACAGCACTGTTTTGTCTGTGCTTAGAAGATTTTGCCTGCTACTACCCCTTCTACTTGCGCAAATTTCCCAATTTACACATAGTTCTAACATTCCAGGTGCCAATTCTGAAGATTTTCCTAGGTGAAAGGAGATCAGTTGGTGATCCAGACTCCTTATGACTTTCTTGGTATTACGTCTTACTTTTTGGGGAAGAGCCTACTTTCATCTTGGTTGGCACATTTCTTTCTTTTTCTCTACACTTGTTAATAGATGGTTGGATTTTGCAAACTGGGGTAGCCAGTCCCATGCCAATACTCCTTAGTCGCCTCTTATGACATGCAACCTAGGTTACATTGTTACTATTATTTGCTTCCCTAATGAGCCTATTGACATACAAGCTTTTTTCCCAGACTTTTACAATAATATAAATAACCTCTTTATTATCTATAATTTGATACTATCTTCCCATTTTAATTATTATCTTTTTTTTTTTTTTTTTGCACACTGACCTTACACCTTTCCCTTTATTGTTTATTATCAAAGACCAACTTTGTGTATAGTGAATAAATATAACTTACTTATAACGTTTTTGTTACATGATGTATGCAAAATTTATCCAACATCTCTTTTAACAGTATTCTTATACTTTATATTTTCAGCGGCAGCTGCAGCAGAGACTGCCTACCACAACACCCGACCCCCCATGGCAATTACATTTCCTAAACCTATTGTAGCACTGCTGCAGAGGGGCTGGCATGCAAACCCTGATGTAAGAACATGTTCTATTCTGTCTGATTACATAGTAAGGTGAAGAAAGGAATGTGTTGTGTGGAATGGCTCATTTCACTTCAGAGGTCACATATTGTGAACATTGTATGGATTTTTTTCCGAGGCCATGTAGGAGTGTGGGGGAAATGAACAGGCTGATAGGCTGGCATGGAATGCACCTCTTGGTGGTAGATTACCTATGGACAAGGGAGAGGTGGTTGTGCGCCTGTGGGACCAGGTGGAGAAGGCAGGGGAACAGATTGAGAACCAGTATGTGGAAGGAATGAGATTGTGGTGGATCGTCAGGGGTTCTTGAAGAATCTCAAAACTGAGAGAGAAGACAAGGAGAACTTTCAATCAGATAACAGTGAGAATGATTAGTAGTATAACTTTTGGCTGACTGTTGAACGAGGGGATGGAGCACGTATGGTAATGTTCTGAGTGCATTGATGTTGGTTCTTAGCACAGCTCAACTCAACTCAACTCTATATGTTTTCTATTAGAGATGCTGAGGCATAGAATGTTAGTTACCTTTGTGTCTCAGGAAGACAGCATTTTAAATTATAAACTTTCAGTTACTTATCTGAAGGGAAATACTCATCCTCCCACTGTAAAATATGTTTTTAATGAAGGAAAGAGTAATCTATAATCTATCATTTATTTATCAGACGCAAAGAATAATCTATCACTTTTGAAATGTGTTTACCATGCAGGAAATAGTAATTTATAAACTGTAACATTTATTTGCCCAAAAGGAATCATTAATGTGTATAGAATTTATTTAGCAAGAAGCAGACACTAATCCACAAATTGTAAAATTATTCACAAATAAAATGTACTAATTTATATCCTGTAAAAGTAGGCATGTTAGTGTAGTTGCTAGGGAGTTGTACTGATGCCATGATTGCAGTCAGACAATGTTCGATGCCATCATAGTCATCCGCTAAGTGAGTGCAAGACTGGCCATCTATTCCTTGTGTATTCAGACCTACAAGATGTGATGGTCTTAGTACAGCACAAGAACTTTAAATATGATGTAATATGTATTTGTCAGAATGGGAACAAATTATAATAGTTATTTATCAGAATGGGAGCAAATTATAATAGTTATTTATCAGAATGGGAGCAAATTATAATTGTTATTTATCGGAATGGGAGCAAATTATAATATTTATTTATCAGAACGGGAGCAAATTATGATAATTATTTATCATAAAGGAAACCTTACACGTCATTGTTAAATTGTTACATAACATGTCATGGTTAAATTGTAACATAACATGTCATTGTTACATAGTAACATAATATTTCATTGTTAAATTGTATCATATCATGTCATTGTTAAATTGTAAAATGTTATTGTTAAAATTTAACCTTAACAAGTCATTGTTAAATTGTAACCTTAACATGTCATTGTTAAATTGTAACATAACATATCATTGTTAAATTGTAACATGTCATTGTTGACTGGACAGGAAAGGCCAGAGTTCCGGGATATCATCCCTATACTGGAGGAGTGTAAACAGTCGCAAGCTGTGGCCATGCTCAGCAACTCAGAGCTGCCCTCGGTGAACCTTCCACTTTCATTGCCTATGGTTACAACACAAGACTCAGACGGGGAGGGGCGGGATACACCTCCTATGGCTGGTCACGTTTCTGCCCTACGTAACCACTGGGAGATGGAAGCCTCCAGAAACAGGTAGTTGTATGGAGCTGTGTGGTGTGGTGGTAGATTTGTATGGAGACAGGTAGTTGTGTAGAGCTTGTGGTGTGGTGGTGGTAGATTTGTATGGAGACAGGTAGTTATATAGAGTTGTGTGATGTGGTGGTGATAGATTTGTGTGGAGACAGGTACCAGGACCCAGTCAATGACATATCTTGGCGTGAGGCTTGATCGTAGCCTGTCCTTCAGAGATCATGTCGATTATGTCATAACGAAGGCTCGAAAAGGTTTGTCAGCAATGAGAGTCATGGCGACTGCCAATATCGAGCAAAGACTGCTAATACTTCTTTTCCAAGGACTTGTGCTTTCACGCATCGAGTATGCCCTGGCCATCCTCACTGTCAGCCCTACACAGATTGGAAGACTTGAAAAGTTACAAAACGAAGCCATGCGCATCATTTTGGGCTGCACGAGAGACACCAGCTGTGTAGCAATGAGATACCTCCTTGACTTCCCGACAATGGAACACAGGATCAAGATCTGGAGAGCTCGTGCATACTTAAAAATAAGTGCAGATGAGCAGCACCCTCTGCATGACGCTATATTCAGAGAAAAGGGTGACAGGCTAAAGAGGGGCAAATCATGGATGGGTCGGGCGGAAGATGTCGTCAGACAGGTCTGCAGTCTTACCAGTATCAACCCCGGCAAGGAATGGGTGCCGTGCCTCCAGCTTTTAAGTGCACTGTCTCCTGCATTATCACACTCGACAGACGGTGCAGAGAGCAGAACCCTGCCGCTGTCAATGCAGAGGTTAACGCGCTCATCTATGAACACTCAGATAGCCCCGAAGTGCTCATCTATACAGATGGATCTGTTGTAAAGCAGCAGAGAAGTGCGTGGGCATTTACAGCCCGTTCAGCGGGCCGAACCGTTCAAGAATCCAGTGGTGCCCACTCTATGACCACGAGCAGCATGACGATGGAGGTGATGGCAGTTACACAGGCTTTCATATGGCTGGAATCACAGCATTATACCAACGTGTGTGTACTAAGTGATTCAATGAGCATGATTCAGAAGGTCGAAGCTGGATCTGTACGTAGACAGTGGACTGAATCGCTGCGGAAGTCTGTTGTCCGTAAAGTCACCTTCATCTTTGTCCCAGGACATGCGGGAGTCGAGGGAAATGAACGAGCTGACAAACTGGCTGGCTCTGCACCCCCTGTAGATGGCCCATGGATCGTGCAGATGTTATTAACGTCCTTAAAGATATGGCGAGAACAGAGGACTTTGACGTCAGTGATTCCACATCGCTGTCCAGGATGAAAGACCTGGGAGTAAGAATCGGCACAGCCAGACGCGAGAGGTACATCGGGAAAACAAAGCGCCTCATCAACAAACACAGAACTGGCACTATTAGCCACCGGATGCTGATGCATATGCTGGGGGAGGATCTGAGCACCTATGGACATGTCCGGAGTGCAATGAAGATACCCCAACTGATAACTGATAACTGACGGAGACAGGTAGTTATATAGAGCTGTTTGGTGTGGTGGTGGTAGATTTGTGTGGAGACAGGTAGTTGTGTGGAGCTGTGTGGTGTGGTGGTGGTAGATTTGTGTGGAGACAGGTAGTTGTGTAGAGCTGTGTGGTGTGGTGTGGTAGATTTGTATGGAGACCGGTAGTTGTGTAGAGCTGTGTGGTGTGGTGGTAGATTTGTATGGAGACAGGTAGTTGTGTAGAGATTGTGGTGTAGTGGTGGTAGATTTGTGTGGAGACAGGTAGTTATTTAGAGCTGTTTGGTGTGGTGGTTGATTTGTGTGGAGACAGGTAGTTGTGTGGAGCTGTGTGGTGTGGTGGTAGATTTGTATGGATACAGGTAGTTGTGTAGAGCTGTGTGGTGTGGTGGAAATAGAAGAGAACATTTAGTAAACATGGCAGTGAATCTTGGAATGTAAATAAACAAATTAGGAAGAACTTGAAAGCAACAGATGTGGTTCCTGAGATGAATGTTGCGAATTCCTTGGACTGCTCGAGTAACTAACAACAACTGTCTGAAAGAGGCTAATGAAAATAGAACACTATATTCAACAATAAGAATGAGACAAACAGCTTTCTTTGGTCATGCAATAAGAAGAGAGGCATTGGAGAACATCGTGATGACTGGAAAGATCAAGGGGAAGAGAGGGAGAGGCAGACCAAGAGAAATTATGCTGGGTGGATTGAGACGGTGGTGTGGAGGAATATCATCAGCAGAGTTGATCCAGAACACCAAAGACCGAGATTTGGGGAGAGGCATGAACGCCTACACCAGCTGGCAGGGCACTTGATGATGATGATTTAATGGAGTACAAGAAATGTGAGTAACAAAGATAGCCATTAATGAAATATATGAAACAATACAATGAGCCAAGACAATTGAAAAACATTGAAGACAAACAGCCCTAGAGAACTGCACAATTGGATTCAGCAGTAGTTCATGAGAACAACAATTCCTATATTAGGAAAACCTCCTGTGAAGTAAAATACTACAAATTTAATTCACTTAATGAAGAGTTGTAAATATTAGAGCAGAAATAGCAGGATTATATGTATAACCTGTGTCACATGAAATAATAATGTTATAACACAACTCATCCCAATGAAGAACATTGAGAGGTAAACATAATTAGTTCAGTTTTAGCTATGGATTATTTCCATTTGCCCTATGCTTGCGCCCTGAGACCCACTAGTGACTGTTAACCATATGATATCTGTGGAATGGCTGAGCTTGTTTTGTAGAAACTATCAACATTGATGTGATTGTCTTGTGGTAATGCCTTTTGTTTGTTTTTCCATCTAAGAGAACAGTTATATATTTATAAACTGATTGGTGCATGATGGGTAATGCGGTCAATATAACGTCAACCCTCTTTACTTTCCAGATATCTTGGTACCCATGTTAGGCTGTCTTGTCCTGGGAGCCCAATTCATGGTTGTACGATGTGGGCCCATATGTTTAGACCAATTGGCGCTTGTTGGGCTATGTAGTCAGTACCACCCCAGCAGCTTTGACTTTCTAGAAAATGTTCTAGGACTCATTTTTAGCCGGCTACATGGCAAAGGGGTTACAGATGCAGTTCATAATCCTGCATACTGCATTGGAAACACAGCTGTGGGCGATTTGGCAGCAGACAGCCTTGCGTTGAGTTTTTATGAACATGGTATCAGTGCCAGTTGTTCAGAAAGCAATGGCAAAATACTTGTCACATGACGTTCTTGATGATAATATCACGAAGTTCTTACAATGATATGTTCGTGATATGGTCGTTGTCTAGGTAACGATACTCCTGGTGTGTCAATTGAGCTCTCTCACTGTCTTACACTATGACTCACCCCCGCAGTGCACATTCACCAGTCAGTAAACAAGATCGATTTTGGCGCACATAATCCTTTAATACAGAAATAACACAGACCCACGGACAAACGGAACATGTTTATAAATCCAGAACACAATGTAATCCACCGAAGAGATATATATTCCTCACAACTCTACACGCACACATCAATGCCTTCTCACGGCCTGCTGAATCTCAAATTCATAGACATGTAGTCCAGCTACTATCCACGGCTGGATCTCACACAATACGACCCACCCACTGGGTCGGAGCCTCTGCTCACTATGTAACCCACTCTGGGTTTTAGGACTGCCTTCACAGCTCGGAGAATCACACAACACAGTTCTCCGTCGACTACCGGACTACCGACTCGTTCGGTGTCTAAAATTCAACTCCCTGAAGTCTCCTGACTTCAACACACAAATACACTATCTCTCGCCCCATCCACCCTAGGGGTTTTTCTCTACCCTCACTATTTTATTTCTCAAGACTGGCTGTTTTTTTCCATAGCCAGGTCAGTCACTTTACTGTCTCCCACTTTCACCTATTCTTTCTCATGCCCGGTCACTCAACTCATTGTCAATGACCCAGGCTTATGTCATCACCCCCCTCTTAAAAGAAAACTTCGTTTTCAAATATTGGGAGACTAAAACTTACTAAACATGTGACCCAGACATATTGCCTGGGTAGCCCTAAGTATGGCTCCATCTCACTTTAGCTACCACCCTAAATAATACATCAAATGCTCATAGTACACTCCCATATTCCCCACACATACATACAACCATCTTTCTATCTTGTGTACCAATGCATCAACTAATACATCACATAATAATAATACATCATAGGAAACATCATATCTGTGTATCTGCAGGTCTATTAACATCTTCAAAAAGACACAAGCTATTTGTGTACCGACCATATATCAGGTGGTTCTTTTCTTGCATCAACCCACCTCTGATTCCTGTCGATGCTGTGTCTACCTTTCATGTACCCATGACTCATGGTACCTCTACAATTACAACATCTTTGCTATCCCTAGCCCTGGGTCAGTAATGTCGCGAACACTCTTTTGACCTGACTCACGTTTCCTATCTGCATATTGCACCATTACACTTGAGTCTCTGTTTAGTCTGAACTCTTTATTCAATCTTGGCCCATATACCTGGCACCTTGCTTTCTGCTGCATACGCCTTATGCCTATGTGCCCTGCACATGCACTATCCTGAGCTGTTCTAGTATATCGGTCTCTATGTGCTAAAGGTACTGCTCCTTGCCCACGTGCAGTTCCACTATCTGAAAAGCGGCGAGTGAGAACATTGTTCTTCCTCTCGAAGCACCATCTACCCTTCCCTGACTGACTATTTTCTACTCTACTACACCCTTGGAAACATTTGTTCAGAGTAGTATCTTGTCTCTGGGAGTCACTAGCACTATATTTGGGATCCATTCTCATCTGCTCAACTGTACTATCCTTGTCCTGAGTTCCTGTGTCTACTTCAAGTGCCTCTTCTACCTCAGCTATACTCTCTAATTTAGGTTCTCTTGTGGTAACTACCTCATTACTGCTTACACTATATTTTTGGTCCCAATAAACTACTTCCTCTTCTGTACAATCTTTAACTCCTATAACATTTCCTATGATCAAATCAGCCACTGGTGAGTCCAAAACACACGCTGTCACTCTTCCAGTGATATATGGTGTTTTTACTGTTATTATGGCTAATTGGTAGAACTCTACTGTGCCGTTGAATGTTATGCATCTAATCTTTTTCCCTGTATAATCCGAGGGATCTATTAAACTTTTCCTCACTCCGATAGACGTACATCCGGAATCCCTAATTGTTAACGCTGGTCTATCATTGACGAATCCCTGATGCAGCTTCAGACTTCCTCATTCATGCACTGCTGACCCTGCTTCCACTGTATGACCACATATTAGGACTGGCTGACTGTCTTTTTCAAAAAGAGGTTTGCACCCTCTACAATCTTCATTGTTCAGCGTCTCAATTACTTGCGCTGCATTTGAGTGCTCTGTTTCTCTCATCCTACATTGATGGCTGACATGCCCCTTCTTTCCACATTTGAAACAGATGTTCTCCTTCCTTGCGTTACTTGTTGGCTCACTGGCTGGCTGCACGTCACACTCCGCTGCCTTGTGTCTCCAGCTCCCACAATTCCAACATCCGGCATAATTTGGACGTCTCTGGAAATTCCCTCTTCTATATGGGTACCGTCCTACTCTACCAACATTGTTTCCTCAGAAACCATTATCTTGAAGTTCTTGCTGCTCACCTTTCTGTGCTGAATCCACACTTTTCGCCCTTAGTCTGATGACTGGATTCTGGTCCTGTTTAGTGTACGCTGCACAGACTATTTCCTCACTCATTAGTTTTCCAATAGATACGTTAGGATGTGCAGTCATATAGTTTTGCCCTAACTGAGACATTGTGTCTATGTCCTTTGGCTTACGTTCCTCAAAGAAAGCCACTAAATTGGTATTACATGAAGCTAATACTTTGTCTCTTAACACTAAATCTACTAATTTATTAAAATCTTTCCCTACTTCTGCGAGCTCCATCCATTTATTAAATGTGTTCTTTACTGTGTTAACAAAGTCTGTGAAATCTTGATTTGTCTCTGGCACTAACTGTCTAAACTTTGTTCTATATCCATGTTCAGTTAGTTGGAACTTCGTAAGCAAACGTTGACGCAAAATAGTGTAGTTGTTTCTTTCTTCCACAGGTAAATTAAACATTGTATCTAGGGCCTTACCCGTTAAATATTCGCCCAGCCGCATCGCATATTCTGCTTCCGGGATGCCTAGAGTTTTCACAGATGATTCGAATCTCGAAAGATAGGCCTCAAAGTTGTCCCGGTCCGTAAAATATGGCAGTTTTAGTCTCTGTGACAAATGCAAAGGTCTTCTGCTATCCTCACTTTGACCTTTCGAAGATAGTTCTAATTTTCTGAGAGCAATTTCAGCTTCCATCTTAATCTTCTCTTTCTCAATTTCCACCGCATTTGTTTGTTTTAACTTTTCAAGTTCCATTTGTGTCTCTTCCTGTAGACGCTTGTTTTCCATTTCAGCTAGTTTTACTTGTCTCTTTCTCTTCCTGTAGACGCTTTGCCTCACGTTCATTATGCCTCTCCTCTCTTTCCGTCTGTTTTTGTTCTTTTGCTTCTGCATACTCCTGTAACTCTTTACCTTTCAGGCCTATTCGTTCACCTGCTTCAATATATTCCATTAAAGTAGGCATCTTGTACTTGTGGACACGTTGCTGTCTGTCAGCCAACTATAAATGTGACGACTCTGCTGTTAGTCTTTGTGTCACTTCCCTAAGTCCACCACAACTCCCTGTGTACGTAAATTCATAGTGCTAAAATATCACTCTGTACTCACCCAGTCACTCTATAAGCACTAGGTAGTGAGGGAAAATATCACCTATACTCCCACGCATATATCTATAACAAATAGTTGTATAACATTTCTGGAAATATTGTTAAACATACATATAAATACATATACAAAACGAATGAATGATAACAGTAAGTGTTGTCTATAAAAACGTTATACTCACAAGCCAAGTACACAGAGACGGTGATCACAAAGAAATAAACTACAGTAACAACCACAAGCTTGTGTGAAACGACCACAGTGCGCATACTAATATATATATATAACTGACACAGACCCCTAGACAGCAGAAAAGGACAAAAGATCACAATAATAACATATATCTGAACACAACAAATATCATATGTAAATATAACGAAAAGAAAGAAAGAAGAAAAAAAAATATCCTCAAAATATACACAGCTGTGACGTCAGACAACACGTCTCTAGATATTAGTTAGGACTCCAATGCCACTACACGACACACTAACCCATTAGCGTTTTCCTTACAAAAAATATCTTAAGCACCAGAAATATTCACGTTTTGCAAGGCCTATCCTGATGTAGATAGAGATCGCAAAAAGTGCCTATCCAACAACTACATATAATCAAATATCCATATATATAGTTCCAACTGTCGGAAACGTTGACGGTAATAATAATTATCCAAAGTGTTCTTTCGATATGTTGTTACTTTCGTTGCGGAGATGGCGCTTTGCTGTATCATAAATGTTATGGATTTCCGTTACCCGACAAGATTCACCAAAAAGAAAAGGAGAATGGCAGCCAATGTTCAGCGCTTTAAACTTGGATATATAGATCCTTATTGGCAAAGAAATACGACCATGGTTGCGATGATGACACGTTAAACTGTTTGCTCATAACAGAATAATTATGACAAAGGGCTTGAACAAAGATGAAACATAAAGTCTGGCTTTCTTTCAAAACAACCTTGTTTTGTTCATTCACAATGAGTCATCTTGACCACACTAGGCCGTGGAAATTTTCCTGAGTACCTTTACTCCTTCCACCCCCAACTCACAATGTCACCTCAATTTCTCTTTATCACCCTCAGTGAAAAATTCCTCCGTAAAACCAGTTTCCACACAACCTTGACAGCCCCACTTGGCTGCTCTTTTAACTCTGTGGAAAGTCACACTTAATCTGTTTGTAAAATGCCCGGAAACTTTTTCGTCATACACGAACACTTTCCACTTCTTCCCCCGCACGGCTTTGGTAGGGGTAATGTAACTCTCCCCCGTACCTGGACGCTGGTGTCTCCACCCGTCCTATTAACTGCGTCGACAAATCTTGACCAGTCAACTTGCGACAACACAGTGCGTTCCCTCGCCACACACACCTGTCAATATCTTGAATTATCAATCCTGTCTTTATCACCGACAGCGATAATGTCCAGCCCGTCTCGCCGCACAGACTTTTGTGCAGCGTATTCACCAATGTGCTGTTTGTGACTAGTGACTACCCCCGTCACAGTAGTCCCCTCTCTCAGTTGATCTGTGCCGCTGTTTTCTTAACTCGCGCTGACAGTTTTTCCCGATGTGCGGTCTTACACACACACACACACACGTAGGATATTCCACCACCTTCTGAATTAATCCTGGTTTTCCGTTAGCTTGAGCACTACTGTCTGGTATCAAATTTACCTGTCGTGAACTTCACTTGAACTGTCTGCTAGCTTGAGATTTTACTCCCGTCTGTCTGTGTGAATTATCTGGCGCACACACAAAGAGTTCACATTACCCTCTTGAAGCCACACAATCCAAATTGTCAAGGGTTTGTTAGTTTGATGGAACGAAGTCACCAGATAATAACTCCTCTCTCAGCGAAGAGCCCACAGATATATCAGAATGACAACAATGTCTATAATGCAATGGGTTTCTTGGAAGGATGAGCCATCCAGATATCAATATATCCCTGTCGTTCTTGCCCGGAGAGACCCCAGATGTCACATGACGTTCTTGATGATAATATCACGAAGTTCTTACGATGATATGTTCGTGATATGGTCGTGTGATGGTCGTTGTCTAGGTAACGATACTCCTGGTGTGTCAATTGAGCTCTCTCACTGTCTTACACTATGACTCACCCCCGCAGTGCACATTCACCAGTCAGTAAACAAGATCGATTTTGGCGCACATAATCCTTTAATACAGAAATAACACAGACCCACGGACAAACGGAACATGTTTATAAATCCAGAACACAATGTAATCCACCGAAGAGATATATATTCCTCACAACTCTACACGCACACATCAATGCCTTCTCATGGCCTGCTGAATCTCAAATTCATAGACATGTAGTCCAGCTACTATCCACGGCTGGATCTCACACAATACGACCCACCCACTGGGTCGGAGCCTCTGCTCACTATGTAACCCACTCTGGGTTTTAGGACTGCCTTCACAGCTCGGAGAATCACACAACACAGTTCTCCGTCGACTACCGACTCGTTCGGTGTCTAAAACTCAACTCCCTGAAGTCTCCTGACTTCAACACACAAATACACTATCTCTCGCCCCATCCACCCTAGGGGTTTTTCTCTACCCTCACTATTTTATTTCTCAGGACTGGCTGTTTTTTTCCATAGCCAGGTCAGTCACTTTACTGTCTCCCACTTTCACCCATTCTTTCTCATGCCCGGTCACTCAACTCATTGTCAATGACCCAGGCTTATGTCAATACTGAACATAAATTTGCCAAGAGATCACAAACAGTCAAACAATTTTGGAGTTGTCTGCTACGTCCTGTAAAGGATATGCAACTAGCTTTTAATTCATTTTTAAGCTGAGTAATAGGCAGTGTGAATTGTCATGATGAAGCTTTTAAGTTCCATTTGCAACAGGTCCATTTGTTCTCATTCATCACATCTGATTTAGACTTTCTTGGCCAAACAGAATATTTCTCTAGATCTCTCCTGACATGGCTGTTTGTGATTTTTGGCTGCCCAAGAGAGTGCTTTAAAGATTAGGGTTTCAGACCCCCTGGTGAGTAATTGTATTTGTTCTGAACAAAAGTCAGATACTTTCTGAACAGACCTGGTATATCTTAGTGAAGGATGGCTTGCTGGGATATCACATGATAGGTTACTTCCTGTGCCTTTCTAATCCAGTCTGTTTGTTAATTTCACAGTGTTACTGGAGCAAGCGATGATAAAAGAAAATACCCTTTCCCACAGCTGGATAAGAATGGTGGGTAATGTCGTAAAATTAAGTGAATAGAACTCGCACATAATTGCATGTATGTTTTTATTTGTTGAATAACAAGTATTCTCTTGACAACCAGCAGTATTGATACAAAATATCAGAAACTTTTCTAAGGGTTTATAATATGCATATATTATAACATATAATTGTAATTGTTTTTTTTATTATTTTAAGTTTTTATTCTCACTTCGTTGCTGAGGATGATGGTTCCTTTAGCAGCGATTTGATAGATAGCTCTTGAAAACTAATTGCCTGTCTGACTAAAGATCTTGTTCTGCCAAAAGAGACTGAGATATGAGATAAACCTTGTGTAATGAAACCAATCCTTGTGCCTTTAAACTCTCTTTTTGACAATAGCGCAAATATTTCTCAGTTGTGGCAGTTGTGCATAGAACATACCAAACAATTTGTGTCACTTGCCAGCTAATCTTATAGCAACTAGTGTTCAACTGATCTCTCATTTGCCATGTTGTTAATTATTTTTCGGTTGTAACATAAATATTCTTAGAATATCATGGATCAAAAAGGAAATAAACAACTTACAAACATCTACAAGATCTGAATATCGAAACAAACAGACTCACAAACAGTATCGTGTCTCTGAAAATAACATACTTTATCCACGCTAAATGGTTACAGTGGTTTAGAAAGAAGAGCTGTGGAAGACATGGTACATGGAAAATCAGGCAATGGCTGGCCAATGCTTTATGAGGAACAATCAACTTTAAAATTTACCAACAACTGGCAAAATTGATGGGAAAAGAGTAAAAAGGAAGCAAAAAGATAAATATCTGAATGGCTTGGCCATATGGTGTAATCAGAACAAGAAGACGGAGCTGAAACAAGGCTTTGTGGATTGTGTCACAGATGATGTTGCTGCACATCATGGATTGTGGATTGTGTCACAGATGATGTTGCTCCACATCATGACATTCAGTTCTCATAGATCTAGTTCAACACCTTCATCTTCATTCATCATCATCATCATATAATAAATGTGGGTGGTCATGTTTCGCCATCTCACATGATCACAAGAGTCATGGATCAGCTATGTGTTCTTGTCTTGACAGTGCCATGTGGTCAAGTTATCCAGATATTTACTCCTCTGCCTTCCCCTTGTTCTTTTCCCCTCAATCTTGCCATTTGTCACCAAGTTCTCTTGTTTATTTATTCTTATAAAGTGCTCAAAAAACTTTGTCTGCATCTAATTTCTCCAATCAGTTTACGGTTTTCATTAGCTTCTTGTAGGACTTACTCATTGGTTTTTCTGTCTGTCCATGGTATTATTTGCATTTTCCTCAGAAACCACATTTCCACTGCCATTAGATGTTTTTCAGCTTGTCTGTTCATTATCCAAACTTCACGTCCATAAATAGTATATGTTCAATGTTGCACTTCAACTCTTATTTCTCGTTGCAATTGATATCTTTTTATTGGTCAGTATGTTTACATCTGGGAAAAGGCTACCTTCTCCATGGCGATACTTGGTCTAATCTCAAGGCACCTCTTATCAGATGTTATGACTGTTCCAAGATAGTTGTACCAATTCTCTTGTTCAAGAATATTACCATTTACTTGTATATTACATTGTGGTAATTCTTTTATCCTAGTGATGACCATAATCTGTGTCTTCTTAGCTCATTGTCTGCAATCAATACTGTATCATCTGCATATCAAATGTTATTGATGTTTCTTCCTCCAATGATGATTCCTCTCATATCTTCTAAATTTCATTTCCATTATGGATGCCCTTGGTCTTGTTTCTTGTATAATGCTTTAGCATGTCCCCTTTGTCTGTCTGTCTGCTTTTCTTTTTTAATGTGTTCAAGTCCTTCATGTTTGCTGCATGACATATGGTGCATTAAAGTGCATTGGGCATATGGTGTGTCACGGCACGGCTGACTGCTCTGGTGTATAAGCGTGACTGTTTGTTTGGTGTGCAGATCTGATGCCTAGGGGTATTAGTTGTACTATCATCATCATCAAGTCGCCACCGTGGTTTTTTCTCCGCATTTTACTTTACTGATTGTTAGACTCTGCCATTCTACACAAAGTACGCCAACTTAATATTAAACACAACTCCACTCTCCTGTAGAAATGTAACTCGGACTCGAATTTATGTTTTTTGTTACTATATTCATCTCGACACTGTAGCATGGACATATCACATACACCATCATATATTCCACATTATAATAAACACCACATTTCTATACATTAATGAACATAAAAGAGTGGCTCAATTTTGGCCGCAACTCTCTTGACCATGTGATCCACACTCAATGAAACCACAGCCTAGAATGCCTTGTCTGGATCTTGCTTCCTGTTGATCACGAAGCGAGTCCCAGCATTTTCACGCTGTGTGAAAAGCATCCACTTTTCACGATCCGGGTGTCCATTTACTGAACACTGCCATAACCTCTGACCTCATCTAATTTGGGTTATGGCATAACTGACCCATGTCCTTATCTGGACCATGGCAATGTGCTAGACCCATATTTCCATAGACCAGTCAGCACTTGGTGGGTGATGTGGTCAGTATCATGCCGGCCACCTTGACTTTCTAAGGGATTTCTTGGTACCCATTTTAGGCTGGGTCAACTGGAGGCCCCTGGTCAGTTAAAAACATCTGCCTTGATGTGGATTTAAACTCATGATCACTGGGCCAGCAGAAAAGGGCTTAGCCACTACACTACCATGAGTACCATGGAATACACTGATATTTAGTTATATGCAGTGGAAACTGGCCAAGAGGCAGGTCCCCCGCATACAATTTATTAGTGGAACATCAGAAGCTGTATTGTAATGGCTAGGCGCTTGTATTGTTTCTCATTGTGTTTTTACAACTTATGCAGTTTCATCAACTTCATTAACAATTCAGTGTTTTATTTTTTTTTCAAAGGTTACGTATCAGATCCATTATCAACTTTGAGGATGTCCCTGTCCATGACCCAGTCGTCATCATCAATGTTGGTACCAAATGGGGACAGCTGATGAATGCTTTCTGGGGAGTTGTACACTGAATCTGCTGATGAGCTACCTCTGGGAGTGTCTTATCATTCTTGATTGCAGCCAAGCAATAAGGACTGGCATTTACTGACATTGTGAAAATAATTGGTGCTATTAAATTAATGATTACAAGTGTCATAAGTTGGTGTCTAATGAACAAGGGAAGACAAAATAAAGAATTCCCACAATGTTTGGAGTTAGAGAAAGATTTATTCTGGAAACTAAGAAAATACTGCTGTCCGGAGTCTTCTTATGGGAAAGAAAAGAGACTTCTTAGACAGACAGTATATCAAGGACATGACCTCCTGTGAAATTCTACCTAAAAGCCTTGACTTTCCAACTGTTTGGTTAAAGATAGAGTGATCAGTGACAGCACGGCGTGTTTGTCCTTGTTTTATGTTATTAGATTTATGTATTAAGAAAACATATTTACAGACATGCACCGATAATGGAATGGCATAGAATATTTAAATTAACTTCAGCAAGACTTAAGTGAAACCTGTTGAAAAACAACATCTATTGGGTCAATGTTCAAAAGTGGTGTATTGAATCATAGACCTTAATAGCAGTCTGGGACTTATGTGGTCATTAACATGCCCAATTAAACTGATAGGTTGTCTGCCTAGTTCTGCCACTTCCAGCTCCAAGGTTATCTACCTGGTTCTGCCACTTACAGCTCCAAGGTTATCTACCTGGTTCTGCCACTTACAGCTCCAAGGTTATCTACCTGGTTCTGCTACTTCCAGCTCCAGCTTTTACACTTGTTACCAGGTGGTCTACTCAGGGCTTAGCTAATCAAATTATCTTGATACTCCAGCTCCTAGTCAGCAATAATCATCTCTTTAATTGCACAAATAGAACAAAGCGCACTCCTTAGATACAGACAAAACTGATTTCCATCTCATGAGAGTTGTAGGACAACAGTCTTCATATAGACAATACAGTGAATGCCATTTACCATTAAGTATATCTTACAGATCTGCACATCTGTTTTTGGGTATACAATCTTACTGATAATTGTACATATCAATTCTCTAGGTAGCTGACAGCATCATTTACATGACTCTTTGTGGTATCATAGTTTCAGACTCGGAGAGTTTACATCTCAGTGATGAAAAACATTACAATGACAACATTTACATATCAGTCTTTCAAACAACCTTTGTGAGCTACTCTGTCTTGATGTTGATACTGAGTGTGCATAAAACATGATAGTGTTAAATGATTTGTGGTGGTGTTCCTTTCATAAAACACCAATGATGACACTTTCACAATTTTTGTGTACGTATGGTTTACTTCACAATGACAGGAAACATTCAACAATTTAGATATTGTAGGTTTCAAACAGCATGCAGAGTTTTTGTGACTGTCTGAAAAATCTTGAGTGTGGATAAACATATGAGAAAGAAAACACAGTGTGTTGTGTTCTTAACATTTGAGATGTAGAATATCTGAAATATGAATAAACATAGGATAGAGAAAACACATGTTATAGTTTTCATAACAAAATCACTAAGAATGACACTGCCATCACTCTAAGAAAAACACAGGGTGTTTTTTGCTTGATATAAGCAAGTGTGGACACTTATCATTCTAAGTAAAACAACATAGTGTTGTTTGTCTATTAATATGAAAGTCTTATACAATTATCAGCCATAATGATTAATCTACATAGGCCAGTTTTGTGCAAACAGAAAGAGATGTTAGTTTAAAATTACCGTGGTAGACAATTGACATTACTGTGCGAACATGTGTATATTTCAACTTGAAGGATTTATCTAGTTATTTTACTTTATGTTGTGTGAATTCTGCAGTATGTACCTGACGAGATGCAGTGAAATATGCCAGGCAATAAATCATGCAATCTGTTGTTTGTGTCTTCGTTATTCAAATTCGCTATGGGAAAACATTATTTTGAATTACAATTATCACTCTCACATACTGTTTCACCTCATGGAATAACATTTACAGTTTCAAACTGTACAGTGCATACATAATCTTCACTGCAGTGAGAAATTTGGTATGAGAAATAATCTTCTCCTTAGTACATAAATCATGTTGGTTCTATGCAGAGTAAGCAGAGTCAAATTGGGGGTGTTACATCTCATAGCGTTTGGTGATGAAAATAATTATTAAAAGGATTTGGTATTAATGTACCATATATTTCTCCCATTCTACTCGTGTGAGATTATAACATAAATATCTCAAATTACAACACAATATTATGAACCAAAACTAATTATTTCAAAAATTGTGGGATTATGATTATTGTAGAGTTACATTAACCCCATCATGATTTGATATTATTCACGTCAGAGGAAATGACCATCTGTTCATATGTATCCATTGTGGATGAACATTTACAGCATGAATTGGTCTGATCAGTCATATTTGCTACCACCATAGGTTGTAGTTATGACTTTTTTGAAGCACAATGTAACAAACTATCATCTGTCAAGATGGCAAGATGCCAGTTACTATGACATCCTTAGTGATGACATGGAAGATGTCAACACATATATAAATATAGGTTAAGATGATTAGAACCATGTGGAACGACAAGATCACCCATGCTATTAGCCAGGGCACTTGATGATGATTGTATCTCAAGATTCAATCAATCTCAAGAATCAATCAATCCATCAAGGTCTGAGATCTGTGGGGGGAGATGAACTTCTAAAGCTATTTGGCAGGGCACAAGATCATGATGGTATCCCAAGATTCCCTTAAACCGAATATGAATTAACATCATTACATATAATTAAATCAAAGACTGAGATCTGTGGGGGGAGATGAACTTCTAAGGCTATGTGACAATGCACATGATGATGATGATTAGCAGTATTTCATACATTTTATATCATCAGTATTTTCCCATTCTTCCTGATTTACTATATCAATCACTGTAGTAGTCTAGCAGTTCTCTTTCCATTTCTAGAATCCTCATGTCAGAGAGAGTAGTGGTGTGGTACTTTGCAGTTATGGGACACTGAAATTCTAACCAGGTAATTCCCCTATGTCAGGCCATAAAGTGTAAGAATTAACATTACATCAATGTTAAATATATATATATATACAATTCATACATAACATATAAATATGCATGGTCATGAATGCATTAGTAGATCAGGTCAGAAGAAGAGAAATAAGCTGTTTTGGAAAATACTGAATTCACAGCGTGAAGTTAGTTGGTGACACATCAAAACAGTTTCCCAACAAAACATCTTGAGTAGTGAAGATTAATGAATAAGGTTTAGTATCTGTAGTCAAAGTAAGTGATAATCTCTAACCCTAGTAATGTACTATTTGTCAACTTCTAGCTTGGAAAATAGACTAGCTAGACTTTTATCACTGCAGATATGATCAAAGCTACCTTATAATTGATAACAAGCTATCCGCAGGCTGGCTGCAGGCAAATGGGTAATTACTTATAGAACAGAATTCTGTTCACAGAACTCCTCTGTATCTCATTCTGAACATACTATTTACTAATTTTGTAAATTAAAATTCTAGACTTTGTGTTGGTATCTAGAAACAATAAATAAAAGAAATTGTATATGCAGGAGACATACCCAAGGCCATTACACCACAACAAGGCAGCTGGTATTTTTTGTATTTACTTTTGTGCTTGCAGCTAATGAACATGGAATGTTGAATAAAATGAAGTTAATGTTATATCATTTAATGGTGTGAAAGTGTTATGTAAAATGTCCCATTAACTAATTCATCCATATCATATTTTGTTGTGCAACAAGGGATTACTTTCATGTTTACTTTCTGTTTTGTAGTTCTGAATGCTTCTGTTATAATTCAAAAACTCACTGCTTCCCATTCTGTTATCACTATCTCTGCCTCTTTAGGTAGTATTAGGGCCACTCACTGTGAGGGGCATTTTCCTCTGTGTGGCCTAACAAATGCACTGTTTCACCTGTGTTTAGAAACTTTTTGTCTGCTCTGTTCCATCTTGGTTTGCATAATCTGAAAATACTTGTCTTATAATATTTCATGTTTCCTACCACATGTGCTACTTTTCCCAATTCATGCATAGTTCTAACATTGCAGGTGTCAATTGTGTACATTTTTCTAGGTTAAAGGAGGTAAGTCAGTGGTTCATACTCTTTCTCCACCTTGTGTCTTACTTCTTCTAGGACAAGAGCCACCTCTCATCTTGGTTGACTGAGTAATTTTGTTTCATTCATTCTCTTTAAACTTTGTCATGGATGGTTGTATTTTGTGGCTACAGTTTTCTGCAGAATAGGGTAGCCACTCTAATAGACTACAATTCCTGGGGCATATAGAAAGAATGGAAGATAATAGGGAAACAAAACTCGCTTACACTCAGGAAATAAATGACCGTAGTCCCCGAGGTAGACCAAGAAGGCGGTGGAGAGATAATATATATACAGACCTACATGCACTTGGAATCAGCGACTGGCAAGAGAAGGTCCACCAGAGAGATGAATGGAGACGGATTGTATCTGCAGCAAAGAACCTCAATGGCTCGGAACGCTGAAGAAGAAGAAGGGTAGCCACTCCCATGTCAACCCTTCATATTGCCTCTTATGACATGCATGGAAGGTTACAGTGTTACCGTTGTTTGCCTCCCTTATTAAGAAAGTAACAAATAAAGGACCTCTTTTCTGTCCATGAGGTGCATTGGGGTGCTAGCTCCATATCTTTAGACCTATCTGCGCTGTGTATATGATGTCGCTGATATCACATCGCCACCTTGTCTTGCACAGACATTTCCTGGTACCAGTTTGAGGCTGGTCAACCTGATCAGCCCTTCATCATCATCATGTGCCCTTCCAGCTGGTGTAGCCATTCAAGTCTCTCTCCACAGATCTCGGTCTTTGATGTTCTGAATCAACTCTCGTGATGATATTCATTCATGCCAACATCTCAGACCATCCAGCATAATTTCTCTTGGTCTGCCTCTGCCTCTTTTTCATTTGATCTCCAGTGACACTCTTTTTATCACATGACCAAAAAAAGAATGTTTTAGTTTCATTGGCCTCTTACAGACAATCATTGTTAGTTATTCTAGCAGTCCTAGGTATTCACAACAGTTGTATTGGGAACCGCATCTTCATTGCTTCTAAATTCTTCCTAATATGTTCATTCACTTTCCAAGATTCACTGCCACACAGCAAACCTGGTTCTATATAACATTTCAGAACTCTCATTCTTACATTAAATGATAATGACTTATTGCTTAAGATACTTTATTAATTTTCTTAATAGTAGATTTTGCTTGCTCTATTCTGCTGTTAATCTCTGTTGTGCATCTTCCATCTGATTTTATAATTTCCCCCCACATATTTAAATTTATCAACTTGGTTAAGCATTTTCCCTTCTGTTGTTATCTCACATTTTGGTGTCACCTTTTTCTTTGATATCACCATTTTTCTGTTTTCTTGATATTTAAAGAGTCATTTTTTGCACTGTCTGTTACTACAATGTCCAACAATTGATGCAGATGTTTTGCATTTTTGGTCACCAGTACTGTGTCATCTGCATAGCGTATATTGTTTATATTTAAACCTCCCATTAGTATTCCTGGCTTCTTTTGATTTCTCTCATTATTACTTTGCTATGGAGAGAGAAGAGATCCAGCGACAAAACATATCCATGTCATACTCTTAGCTTTATTTTTTCATAATTTTGGTCGGTATTTCCCATTTTAATTGCTGCTACTTGTTTCCAATAAATATTCTTTATTATTCTGAGATCTTTCACATCAATGTTAATATCTTTCAATATTTTTATTATTTCATCATGTGTTACTTTATAAATACCTTGGTATAATCTATAAAGCACAAATATATGTCTTTCTGTGTCTCTGTTGATCTCTGTTAGTGTTTGTAATGTGTGTGTTCCCTCCACATATCCATACTGTTCTACTGTTATCTTTATTTTCTTTCTTGTTCTTATCCTGATATATCTGTCTAGAAACTTAATGTCATGGTTTATGAGGTTGATTATGTGAAAATTTTGACATTCAATTGCTCCAGGTCTTGTAGGTAGAACTATAAATGCAGATTGCAGCATATCACTAGGTTTATATCCACTGTTGTAAATATTCAACATTTTGGTTAATATTTCTACTCCAAATTCTGCCAATAGTTCTAATTCTTCTATTGTGATTCCATCTGGCCTAGGTCTTTTTCCTGTCTTCATATGTTTGTTAGTGTCAGCAACGTTTTTTTAAGAATAGGTGGACCTTCTAAGTTACTTTCTACTGTTGATTCTGCCCTTTCTTCATCATATAATTCTCTTATAAACTCTCTCCATCTCTTCCTTAAAGCACCTTCCTGTTATAAAACCTTTCCTGTTTTTTATTTCAAACACCTTGTGTTCACTCGTATTTTTCTTCCTGTGAGCTCACTGATTTGCCTGTGCATATTTTTTGTATCTTTAACTGAATTTAATTCAATTTTGTTGCACTGCTCGTCTAACCAACTTTCTTTTGCCTTCACACACTTATCTCTTATTTCTTTATGTATCTGATCATACACTTGTTTGTCATTTTTGCTTTGTTTTATTTGTCCATCAACTTTCAGATTTCTTCAATCATTCATTTTTTCTTAGCTTTTTGTCTTCTCTCCGGTGATATTTCTTTGCTCATTTTATGAATGGAGTACTTTGGCATTTCCCATTGTTGATTTAAACTTTGCATTTTAGCTGTTGCATTGTACCTATCTTTATTAAGTCTCAGAGTTTTAACGTCTTTTTCCCCCCTCTTCAATCGTACTTTTTTTTGGGTCCACATAGTGGTGCGTGATCACTTTTACAGTCAGCATCAGGTATTGTCTTAAGATTTATTAATGCATTTCTACATCTTTTATTATGTACTAGCTGACCCGGCCCGGCTTCGCCCAGTCCTTGGTGGGGAGCATCTCATTTAATTCATATAAGTAGTCATATAAGCTCACGTTCCCGTTACCGACTGTCTGTCTGTCTGTCTGTCTGTCTGTCTGTCTGACCCGGCATCGCCCAGTCCTTGGTGGGGAGCATCTCATTTAATTCATATAAGTAGTCATATAAGTTCCCGTTCCCGTTACCGACTATCTGTCTGTCTGTCTGTCTGTCTGTCTGTCCGTCCGTCCCTCTCTGTCTGTCTGTCTGCCTGTCTGTCTAATCATTTATTGGTTGCAGTTAGAACAACCTTAGATAAACGAAGACCAACTTACAAAAAGCATTAGAAAGAGCACTTGAAAGATCTTTACATCTTCCCCCAACAATTAACTTGGGTAAATGGAGCGGCGGCAGCAGCATCAGCAGAAGAAGGAAAAGGAGGAGTAGACAACTGCAGCGAAAAGGTGGGTCTGTCTATCTATCTGACCCGGCGTGACTTCGCCCAGCTCCTGGCGGGTAGCGTCTCATTAAATTCATACAATAAAAAAAAGTAACTTAAAAAAATGCCCTTCCACACACCATCCATTATTTTTAATGAAAACGCTTTCTAATCACCTGCATGACTACAGTAACTTCTTAAGCAAAAAAAGATGAGTTACAATGTTATGCATTGTGCATTATTTTTATGAAAACTTTGAAAATACCTTACAGATTGTATCATTATTTATTATAACTCATATGCCGGTACATAACTATGGACAAAGAGTTTATAAATCTTTGAAAACGATGCCACAATATGACTATAAGTTATACAGAAAAGTTATGCCCCTTGAAATAACTTTAATAGAGTTAGGTCCCCTGAGATATATGAAATTACAATGAAAAATGAAAAATGAAATAATACTGGGTAAGCAGGCGATTTCACACTAAAAAAATATTACAGTTGGCAGCTCTGGAATGAAAGAAAGGCGTGTAGAAAATTTCATCTCAATTGGATGGGCCGTTCGCGAGCGCATAAAGGACAGACGGACATACAGACAGACAGACAGACAGACAGACGGAGATCCTAATTTATATATAAGATGTAGTCAATTTGGTTGAGTATTGTCTTAGCAGGGCTTTTCCGTGTGTACTGGTTTCTCTTATGGTGTTTGAAAAAGGTGTTTCCAATTATCATATAATTGATATTTGCTCATTCTATTAGTTTGTTTCCTCTTTCATTTCTTTCCCCAAACCATAATCCTGCACTACATCCTACATTTTTCCCTTTCCTACTTTTGCATTAAAATCTACAGGTATGATTTTTATTTATTGTTATGTGATTTGATATATCATAATAAGATACTTCATCATAAAATTGTTGTATTTCTTCTTCTTCATTTGTCCAATATATTTTGTGTTTTGGATATTATTGTGTTGTGTCAGTTTACAGCAGAGCTGCGATATTTTTGGCCTACACATTTTACTTCTATTGGCGTTTGTTGACCCGGTTAGCCTTCATAGATGTTAACATCATCTTTGTCCCTCTATCCACTGCTGACACACCACTGGCCTGCTGGGAAAAGTCATCTGCATGCCGGTCGGCCCTCAAGGGAGAAAAGGGGCAGACCATATGCATTCCGGACCATCCAAGGAGGCTTCCATAAGTGCTTAACCCCACTTCCATATATTAAGCTTCCTGTGCACCTCAGGCTGCACCTTTGCAGGCCACATGGTTGCAGTGTGCATATTTTGGACTTTGATTATCCCATGTGCTATGTTTCGACTGAGCTGTTATTTAGTAGGATGTTTGGTCGCTTACTGCACATCTGGGATGTTTCAACCAAGCTGTCATTTAATAGATTTTCGTTCTGTGGACATTTGAACTTGTCATTTATTAGGAATTTAATTAGAACCACTATGTCAATTTATTAGAATGCTTTTTCAGCAGACATCGTTTACCTATGATCTTGGGGTGTGCTGATGAGTGCCAGATTTGATTCTCATTACTGCATCTCTAGGGGCCATAACTCCAAGATCCCCTGGCAGTTCGGTTTATACCAGTGATGGCCATTTATACATGGTGGACGTCTGGCAGAAGTCTTGCCAGGGGTTCCGTAAAACCAGCACAGAGCTGCCTGGTGCCTGAGGTGTGGTACAGGGTATTCCTTTATATGATCACAAGGGCCTTAATGTTCCCCATGCCTGTCACCGAAGTCACTACCACTGTTGTATTTCATCATCATTACTGCTTATTGTTGGTGATATATTTGTACAGTATTTATATCTATTGGTTTGCCTTTGATTTTGACCATAATAAATATATCTGAAGTACACCAACAACCATTAATTGATTTAGCTGTTTTTTTTTCCATCAAATAATAGTTCCACCACTTGTGTGTATCCCCCACAGAGTGAATTATTGTGTGTTTGTCAGTTATTAGTTTTCCTGATCCCTTCCAGTTCATCTCACTTAAGCCTAAGATATTCAGTTTCATTTATTTCATTTCTATTATTACATTATCCGGCTTTCGCAGCTTAGCTAGTTTCCTCACATTCCACGTTCCTATCTTAAATTGGTTCATTTTAGTATTGCCATCAGCAGCAAGCCGACAGACTGGTATCAGCTGTGGCTCACGACAATCACCACCAGAGTGGCTGTCCTAAGACAGACATTAACCTCATTCTGTGACTCTGATTTGTGGAAATTCATTCATTCTTGGGAAGATAATGTAGTGGTTTCCCCTTGCCTTCCACATCCACGTAGGGGTCTTGAACCTCTGTCTTTGACAGTCATTTCCAACCATTAGGATAAGAGAGTGCCTTGCTCTGGGGAGCCCTGGCCAATGAGAAAAAATTCCTGCCTCAAGTTAATAAAATAAATGTTGCAACGTAAAATCAAAATAAGCTGCCGCTAACAAATCTAAATGCTGTTGGAATAGTACGCACAGCACTTGCTAGAATTCAAATACATGACCACAAGGCTGGCAGCAAAACATCCTGGCCACTGTGCCATTGTGGCTCTCCTGGCTTTTTTAAAGGGTTCCGATAACACACGACTGACACTAAGTTCTAGTTTCACATCTGTTTTAGGTTTCCCAGTTCTTAACATTGAGATCATTGTCATTTTTCGTGTGCTACATTCCACACTCTCAACTTCATTTGTGATCTTTCTGTACTTCCTAACCATTCTACTGTTTGCATAATCTGCCTTTTTCTGTCTTCATCTGTTTCATCTGAAATGTTATGTGTTACCAAGGTTTTCTACATTTTCTCTAAATTCTACCTATTAATATATGAGTTAAGGCATTTGACAAGTGAAACACGAAGAAATGTTGAAACTTTAAACATTTATAGTAAAGATCTGAGAATAATAAAGAACATCTACTGGCAACAAAGAGTAGCCGTAAGAACCGACCTGGATTAGGAACTTTTGTTATAGTATGTCCACATTTGTTTGCCTTCATTCACGATCAATTATTTTGAAAACTGTCTGTTGCATCCTTATGAAATTTTTCCAGCTGTCTTATATTTACCCCCACCCAAGGAATATGTCTTTGATAGATCCAAAAACAACTTAAATCATTGAAAGCGGCGACATTCCTTTGATGTTTTGCTGAACAACTAGTGATTTCTCGCTAACAAAGTTATTTTTACGGTAATGGGAGACCTGCAAATTCTGATGACACACAAAGGCGTATCCGGATTCGTATGGGAGTGGGTGCAATGAAAGAACTAGCTTAAAATCGACAGGGTCAGCTGCATTGCACCGGGTTTTTATCCCATATGGTTCAGTTTCTTTCCGCAGCGCGGAAAGCGTCGCACAAAGCACGAACTCTGTAGCTCCAGCGACGACCCTCGGGAGTCTCCAAAAAAATGCACTCGTGAAATAAAGGACGCGGCCCGGAATCGAACATACAACCTTCGGAGCCCGAGTCAGACGGCTTGACCACTTCACCATGGAGAATCCCGAGAGGGGTGCAATGTGTCATATTAGTAAAGACAGAGAATTTACAGAGGCACAGGGTAAATAATATGTAAATTAACAGGAAAGTAGAAGGAATATATTTCTTACCTTATTTTTCATTTCCTTCTTGTTTCTTCAGCTGATGCTGATGCTGTAATGTTTAGGGCCTGCAATTCGTCTGAATAGTTGGAGCAAAATATCCCAGTAAGTGTGTACGTAGATTAAGGTCTGCGATCTGCTCAGACCTTAATCTGTGTCGGATGATTCCAGTAGGTTGATGATTGCTCTTGGTTGCATAAAATTCAATCCATCCTTTCTCCAACAGTCCTCTTCCTCTTTCAACACATGGTCCTGACGTTTTTTCCAGTAACTTTTATCAATATTTAATAGCGCGGACAGACAGGCAGAAAGGTAGGTAGGTAAGTAGGTAGGTAGGTAGGTAGGCAGAAAGGTAGGTGGGTGGATGGCTGGCTGGCTGACTGGGTGGGTCGGTCGGTCGGTGGGTGGGTGGGTGGGTTCCGGCAGGCAGGCAGACCGACGGACCGACCGCTGGACTGACCGACGGACGGACCGGTTGGTCGGGTGGTAGGTAGGTAGGTAGGTAGATTAGATTAGATTAGGCAGATTAGATAGATCGATAGATAGATTAGATAGATAGATAGATAGATAGATAGATAGATAGATAGATAGATAGATAGATAGATAGATAGATAGATAGATAGATAGATAGATAGATAGATCTCCGCCAGGAGCCGGGCCGAGCCAGCTAGTTTATTTATATAATCACGTTTCATGAAAGAACCCACAGTTTGACGACACCTCTGAACTATAACACTCAGTCTGTGCAAAAACGAAAGACCGCCAGACAATTTTAAAAATAGCGCGAATGTGTCTTGCTGGCGCTGTATTACTCTTAAAATGATGGCATTAATGGGGGGGGGGCAGAAAAATATATACCGCATATAAACAAACATTGAAATCTGCTGTACAATCTCCAGAACAAAAAAATTTTTGTTGGGTGGACATAATGATAAGGTTATATACTAAATCTCATCATTTTCCCTCAATTGGTTACTGATATATTGAATTTTATATTGAGGCAACAAAAAAAACACACACACTATAGAGAGTTGTGTACTATCACCAGATCTACTCTGTGTGTACAGTGAAATAATGATGTGATCCATACAATACATGCCAGGAATATCTGTTTGTGAAAAGAAGAAAAAAAAGCACAAAATGTGATTAAGATAAAGCTCGACAGAGGAATAAAAAACACACAGATATGAGTGTGTGTCATTCACAACTGCGGAGCGCAATTGAGAACAATTCACCTAAACTGTAAAAAAAAAAACTGATATGGGGGAGAAAATGGCACGATTCAAGCCAAACACTAGAAGACACCCGACATTCAAAATGAGCAGCGTAGAAGCCGGCAAGACTCTCAAGAAGACGACAGGAGAGAACCTGCCTGCGAGCTGCAGCAAAGCACCAGAACCTCAAGTAACCACAAATGAAGCTACCACGAGAAAGGGCGATGACAACCCACCACAGACCAGAGCCAAGTCTATTGAGAAGAAAGTGAGGAGAAAGACATCAGAGTTGGAAACACCGACTTACAGACGATCAGATGGGTTATCAAGCGTATCCAAGTGGAGCTCACAGATGACCAGATACTGAAGCAGCTACAACAGGAAATACTCCGCATCCGAATCTTGAAGGCGGGCGACTCCTGACACACTCTAAGATTCCTACAACTCTAGCGGTGGTGACAACAGAGCGCAGCGAGATGCCAATTTAAATGTTGATAAATAAGAAAGCTCAACAGCCCGAACGATTCATCCCAAGAATCACACAATGCTCAAGGTGACAGAAGGCCGGCCACAGCAGAACAACATCCCGCAGCAAGACAAGGATCTGCCTATACTGCGCCGAACACCATTCATTCAAGGAATGTCTGCTGACAGAACTGGACAAGGACTTCCGAAAGCCCAATAACAAGAGAAAGTGTGCCAACTGCCTTGGCAAACATGGAGCAAGATACCTGGGCTGTCAGTACCTCCAAAGACACAGAGACGTCTTAAAGATCGCCATAATCACAAAGACACCATACAAGGAAGCACCGCGGAGGTGCGAAACAGCCACTCATCTCATAAACTGGAAAGTCCCAGCTACAAGAGTAGATAGACGAGCTGAAGAAGCAAGTCAAGGCACTATTAACACCGACACCAACCAGCGACAACGAAAAACTACTGGCTGACATAAAGGAAATCCAGCACAGCCCCAAGCAAGAGGTGGAACGCATGGAACAGATGACAAAGGAATATATGTGTGTGTGTGCGTGCGTGCGTGTGTGTGCGTGCGTGCGTGCGCGCGTGTGCGTGTTTTCCTCACTTTAATCCATTTCATTTCGCAAGTCATTCTTCATCCACAAGAGCTGCGAAAAAAGGCTGGACAGAAAAACTACTGCAGGAGATTCTTCTCCTGGACCAATCTTTGCTCACATTGTCAAAGAACATTTCGAGCCAAAATAGGCCTTACCAGACATTTTAGAATTCACGGCGCCAAACTTTCAACCCCACTGGATGAAATAAATGGTCATCATTATTCTTGATGGACAAACAACTGTCTGTCCGAGATTAAAAAGAGACCTGGAATACATATTGGAGATGATGATATTGATGGCGGAAAATGCAAAAGATCTAAGAGTACAACTTTTAGACATTGCAGTAACAGAAAGTGTAAAACAAGGACTTTCTTTGAATATGAAGAAAACAGAAGCAGTGTTTATATCAAAGAAAACGTTAACACCTAAATGTGAGCTAACGATAGAAGGGACATTCGTAACTCCCCCAGCCATCCGCTTGTTTCATTATGCATGTTAGCTGTGTAAATAATTAGTTCCCTTATGATATTTAATGAGACGGCCGCAGGTGTGGCTGGAGATTCATTGCTTTAGAGACAAATTGGCCCCAGCTGGGCCTGGAGGTCGGGATGTGCTCACTGCTGTTCATTCATAACTTGTCACCAAGAAAGTGAGGAGGAGGAGAACGAAAATGAAAAATTAGTTGCATATCCTTTACAGGACGTCGCAGTCAACTCCAGCATGTTTTAGCCGTGTATGATTTCTTGGCAAGTTTACGTTCAGTAGTTTGCAATTCATTTCTGAACGACCAGCACTCATAGCTACGCTTGTATGAAAACTAACGCACTGCGGTCTGCTGCCAAATCTTCCGCAACTGTTTCGCCACAGAGCCGGAAGAAGGAAGGAGGTGGAGGAAAATACGAAGAAGTAGCAGGTTTCAAAAATGAAGGTGTCAAATATAAATACGAAGTGAGCAGATTGTTCATGTCTGCAAGCTGTGAAGTGGGCAGATTGTTCATGTCTGCAAGCTGTGAGAGCAGATTGTTCATGTCTGCAAGCTGTGAGAGCAGATTGTTCATGTCTGCAAGCTGTGAGAGCAGATTGTTCATGTCTGCAAGCTGTGAGGGCAGATTGTTCATGTTTGCAAGCTGTGAGGTGAGCAGATTGTTCATGTCTGCAAGCTGTGAGGTGAGCAGATTGTTCATGTCTGTAAGCAGTGAAGTGAGCAGATTGTTCATGTCTGCAAGCTGTGAGGGCAGATTGTTCATGTCTGCAAGCTGTGAGAGCAGATTGTTCATGTCTGCAAGCTGTGAGGGCAGATTGTTCATGTCTGCAAGCTGTGAGGTGGGCAGATTGTTCATGTCTGCAAGCTGTGAGGTGGGCAGATTGTCCATGTCTGCAAGCTGTGAGGTGGGCAGATTGTTCATGTCTGCAAGCTGTGAGGGGGGGGGGGGCAGATTGTTCATTTCTGCAAGCTGTGAGAGGGGCAGATTGTTCATGTCTGCAAGCTGTGAGGAGGGCAGATTATTATTGTCTGCAAGCTGTGAGGTGGACAGATTGTTCATGCCTGCAAGCTGTGAGGTGGGCAGATTGTTCATGTCTGCAAGCTGTGAGGTGGGTAGATTGTTCATGCCTGCAAGCTGTGAGGTGGGCAGATTGTTCATGTCTGCAAGCTGTGAGGGCAGATTGATCATGCCTGCAAGCTGTGAGGGCAGATTGTTTATGCCTGCAAGCTGTGAGGTGGGCAGATTGTTCATGTCTGCAAGCTATAAGGGCAGATTGTTCATGTCTGCAAGCTGTGAGGTGGGCCGATTGTTCATGTCTGCAAGCTGTGAGGTAGGCAGATTGTTCATGTCTGCAAGCTGTAAGGGCAGATTGTTCATGTCTACAAGCTGTGAGGAGGGCAGATTGTTCATGTCTGCAAGCTGTGAGGGCAGATTGTTCATGTCTGCAAGCTGTGAGGTGGGCAGATTGTTCATGTCTGCAAGCTGTGAGGTGGGCAGATTGTTCATGTCTGCAAGCTGTGAGGGCAGATTGTTCATGTCTGCAAGCTGTGAGGAGGGCAGATTGTTCATGTCTGCAAGCTGTGAGGGCAGATTGTTCATGTCTGCAAGCTGTGAGGGCAGATTGTTCATGCCTGCAAGCTGTGAGGGCAGATTTTTCATGCCTGCAAGCTGTGAGGGTAGATTGTTCATGTCTGCAAGCTGTGAGGAGGGCAGATTGTTCATGTCTGCAAGCTGTGAGTTTGGCAGATTGTTCATGTCTGCAAGCTGTGAGGTGGGCAGATTGTTCATTTCTGCAAGCTGTGAGGGCAGATTGTTCATGCCTGAAAGCTGTATGGGCAGATTGTTCATGTCTGCAAACTGTGAGGTGGGCTGATTGTTCATGTCTGCAAGCTGTGAGGGCAGATTGTTCATGTCTGCAAGCTGTGAGGTGGGCAGATTATTCATGTCTGCAAGCTGTGAGGGCAGATTGTTCATGTCTGCAAGCTTTGAGGTGGGCAGATTGTTCATGTCTGCAAGCTGTGAGGGCAGATTGTTCATGCCTGCAAGCTGTGAGGGCAGATTGTTCATGCCTGCAAGCTGTGAGGTGGGCAGATTGTTCATGTCTGCAAGCTGTGAGGGCAGATTGTTCATGCCTGCAAGCTGTGTGGTGGGCAGATTGTTCATGCCTGCAAGCTGTGAGGTGGGCAGATTGTTCATGTCTGCAAGCTGTGAGGTGGGCAGATTGTTCATGCCTCCAAGCTGTGAGGTGGGCAGATTGTTCATGTCTGCAAGCTGTGAGGTGGGCAGATTGTTCATGTCTGCAAGCTGTGAGGTGGGCAGATTGTTCATGTCTGCAAGCTGTGAGGGCAGATTGTTCATGTCTGCAAGCTGTGAGGGCAGATTGTTCATGTCTGCAAGCTGTAAGGGCAGATTGTTCATGTCTACAAGCTGTGAGGAGGGCAGATTGTTCATGTCTGCAAGCTGTGAGGGCAGATTGTTCATGTCTGCAAGCTGTGAGGTGGGCAGATTGTTCATGTCTGCAAGCTGTGAGGTGGGCAGATTGTTCATGTCTGCAAGCTGTGAGGGCAGATTGTTCATGTCTGCAAGCTGTGAGGAGGGCAGATTGTTCATGTCTGCAAGCTGTGAGGGCAGATTGTTCATGTCTGCAAGCTGTGAGGGCAGATTGTTCATGCCTGTAAGCTGTGAGGGCAGATATTTCATGCCTGCAAGCTGTGAGGGCAGATTGTTCATGTCTGCAAGCTGTGAGGTGGGCAGATTGTTCATGTCTGCAAGCTGTGAGGTGGGCAGATTGTTCATGTCTGCAAGCTGTGAGGGCAGATTGTTCATGTCTGCAAGCTGTGAGGAGGGCAGATTGTTCATGTCTGCAAGCTGTGAGGGCAGATTGTTCATGTCTGCAAGCTGTGAGGAGGGCAGATTGTTCATGTCTGCAAGCTGTGAGGGTAGATTGTTCATGTCTGCAAGCTGTGAGGAGGGCAGATTGTTCATGTCTGCAAGCTGTGAGTTGGGCAGATTGTTCATGTCTGCAAGCTGTGAGGTGGGCAGAATGTTCATTTCTGCAAGCTGTGAGGGCAGATTGTTCATGCCTGAAAGCTGTATGGGCAGATTGTTCATGTCTGCAAACTGTGAGGTGGGCTGATTGTTCATGTATGCAAGCTGTGAGGGCAGATTGTTCATGCCTGCAAGCTGTGAGGGCAGATTGTTCATGACTGCAAGCTGTGAGGTGGGCAGATTGTTCATGTCTGCAAGCTGTGAGGGCAGATTGTTGATGCCTGCAAGCTTTGAGGTGGGCAGATTGTTCATGTCTGCAAGCTGTGAGGTGGGCAGATTGTTCATGTCTGCAAGCTGTGAGGGCAGATTGTTCATGCCTGCAAGCTGTGAGGGCAGATTTTTCATGTCTGCAAGCTGTGAGGTGGGCAGATTGTTCATGTCTGCAAGCTGAGAGGGCAGATTGTTCATGCCTGCAAGCTGTGAGGTGGGCAGATTGTTCATGCCTGCAAGCTGTGAGGTGGGCAGATTGTTCATGTCTGCAAGCTGTGAGGGCAGATTGTTCATGCCTGCAAGCTGTGAGGTGGGCAGATTGTTCATGCCTGCAAGCTGTGAGGTGGGCAGATTGTTCATGTCTGCAAGCTGTGAGGTGGGCAGATTGTTCATGCCTCCAAGCTGTGAGGTGGGCAGATTGTTCATGTCTGCAAGCTGTGAGGTGGGCAGATTGTTCATGTCTGCAAGCTGTGAGGTGGGCAGATTGTTCATGTCTGCAAGCTGTGAGGGCAGATTGTTCATGTCTGCAAGCTGTGAGGGCAGATTGTTCATGTCTGCAAGCTGTAAGGGCAGATTGTTCATGTCTACAAGCTGTGAGGAGGGCAGATTGTTCATGTCTGCAAGCTGTGAGGGCAGATTGTTCATGTCTGCAAGCTGTGAGGTGGGCAGATTGTTCATGTCTGCAAGCTGTGAGGTGGGCAGATTGTTCATGTCTGCAAGCTGTGAGGGCAGATTGTTCATGTCTGCAAGCTGTGAGGAGGGCAGATTGTTCATGTCTGCAAGCTGTGAGGGCAGATTGTTCATGTCTGCAAGCTGTGAGGGCAGATTGTTCATGCCTGTAAGCTGTGAGGGCAGATATTTCATGCCTGCAAGCTGTGAGGGTAGATTGTTCATGTCTGCAAGCTGTGAGGAGGGCAGATTGTTCATGTCTGCAAGCTGTGAGTTGGGCAGATTGTTCATGTCTGCAAGCTGTGAGGTGGGCAGAATGTTCATTTCTGCAAGCTGTGAGGGCAGATTGTTCATGCCTGAAAGCTGTATGGGCAGATTGTTCATGTCTGCAAACTGTGAGGTGGGCTGATTGTTCATGTCTGCAAGCTGTGAGGGCAGATTGTTCATGCCTGCAAGCTGTGAGGGCAGATTGTTCATGTCTGCAAGCTGTGAGGTGGGCAGATTGTTCATGTCTGCAAGCTGTGAGGGCAGATTGTTGATGCCTGCAAGCTTTGAGGTGGGCAGATTGTTCATGTCTGCAAGCTGTGAGGTGGGCAGATTGTTCATGTCTGCAAGCTGTGAGGGCAGATTGTTCATGCCTGCAAGCTGTGAGGGCAGATTTTTCATGTCTGCAAGCTGTGAGGTGGGCAGATTGTTCATGTCTGCAAGCTGAGAGGGCAGATTGTTCATGCCTGCAAGCTGTGAGGTGGGCAGATTGTTCATGCCTGCAAGCTGTGAGGTGGGCAGATTGTTCATGTCTGCAAGCTGTGAGGGCAGATTGTTCATGCCTGCAAGCTGTGAGGTGGGCAGATTGTTCATGCCTGCAAGCTGTGAGGTGGGCAGATTGTTCATGTCTGCAAGCTGTGAGGTGGGCAGATTGTTCATGCCTCCAAGCTGTGAGGTGGGCAGATTGTTCATGTCTGCAAGCTGTGAGGTGGGCAGATTGTTCATGTCTGCAAGCTGTGAGGTGGGCAGATTGTTCATGTCTGCAAGCTGTGAGGGCAGATTGTTCATGTCTGCAAGCTGTGAGGGCAGATTGTTCATGTCTGCAAGCTGTAAGGGCAGATTGTTCATGTCTACAAGCTGTGAGGAGGGCAGATTGTTCATGTCTGCAAGCTGTGAGGGCAGATTGTTCATGTCTGCAAGCTGTGAGGTGGGCAGATTGTTCATGTCTGCAAGCTGTGAGGTGGGCAGATTGTTCATGTCTGCAAGCTGTGAGGGCAGATTGTTCATGTCTGCAAGCTGTGAGGAGGGCAGATTGTTCATGTCTGCAAGCTGTGAGGGCAGATTGTTCATGTCTGCAAGCTGTGAGGGCAGATTGTTCATGCCTGTAAGCTGTGAGGGCAGATTTTTTATGCCTGCAAGCTGTGAGGGTAGATTGTTCATGTCTGCAAGCTGTGAGGAGGGCAGATTGTTCATGTCTGCAAGCTGTGAGTTGGGCAGATTGTTCATGTCTGCAAGCTGTGAGGTGGGCAGAATGTTCATTTCTGCAAGCTGTGAGGGCAGATTGTTCATGCCTGAAAGCTGTATGGGCAGATTGTTCATGTCTGCAAACTGTGAGGTGGGCTGATTGTTCATGTCTGCAAGCTGTGAGGGCAGATTGTTCATGCCTGCAAGCTGTGAGGGCAGATTGTTCATGTCTGCAAGCTGTGAGGTGGGCAGATTGTTCATGTCTGCAAGCTGTGAGGGCAGATTGTTGATGCCTGCAAGCTTTGAGGTGGGCAGATTGTTCATGTCTGCAAGCTGTGAGGTGGGCAGATTGTTCATGTCTGCAAGCTGTGAGGGCAGATTGTTCATGCCTGCAAGCTGTGAGGGCAGATTTTTCATGTCTGCAAGCTGTGAGGTGGGCAGATTGTTCATGTCTGCAAGCTGAGAGGGCAGATTGTTCATGCCTGCAAGCTGTGAGGTGGGCAGATTGTTCATGCCTGCAAGCTGTGAGGTGGGCAGATTGTTCATGTCTGCAAGCTGTGAGGTGGGCAGATTGTTCATGCCTCCAAGCTGTGAGGTGGGCAGATTGTTCATGTCTGCAAGCTGTGAGGTGGGCAGATTGTTCATGTCTGCAAGCTGTGAGGTGGGCAGATTGTTCATGTCTGCAAGCTGTGAGGGCAGATTGTTCATGTCTGCAAGATGTGAGGGCAGATTGTTCATGTCTGCAAGCTGTAAGTGCAGATTGTTCATGTCTACAAGCTGTGAGGAGGGCAGATTGTTCATGTCTGCAAGCTGTGAGGGCAGATTGTTCATGTCTGCAAGCTGTGAGGTGGGCAGATTGTTCATGTTTGCAAGCTGTGAGGTGGGCAGATTGTTCATGTCTGCAAGCTGTGAGGGCAGATTGTTCATATCTGCAAGCTGTGAGGAGGGCAGATTGTTCATGTCTGTAAGTGTGAGGTGGGCAGATTGTTCATTTCTGCAAGCTGTGAGTTCAACATCTTCATCCAGTGGCTCATTCGGTGCAGAACTTGTCCCCTATAAGTCTTTTCAAATGTCTGTGCGCGTATATGCGCATGCGTACATGCTTATATGCGTGTGTATATATATAGTTATACACGTTTCTCCTTAAAGCCACAAGAAAATCCTAGCAACGGCTTTGTAAAGAATTGGTATATCAAAAGTACACGAAACTATGTACAACGAAAACCCATAGCTTTCGAGCGAACAGGTATCGAGCTGAACAGATGAGAACAGTTAGACAGACATGAGTAAACTGACAGAACATAAAATACCAACGTTAGTTTGAATGGCTTCAATATATAACCGTAAACGTAAGAAACGAAGAATAAAGAATAACACACATAAAGCGCTAAACAAATGACACTACAACGCGGAACTGAAAGCCTGTTCAGAGTGCGGTATGGTTCAATGGAAAAACTACTCTCATGGGAGCATAGGCTATCACTGCTAGTTTTGTTTAGAACAACATTGTTAACAGCGTCAAAGAGATCACATGTCACATTTTCGCTGATTGAATAAAACAAAATGCGGGTGCGTTCGTGTAATAGTTTGGAGATGAGATACTCGAGGAGGGCGGTCAACTTTACTATCCGAGACCGAATCAGACATAATGTTATCAGACAGACAGTGGAATCAACACCTTAAGTCTCACATATTAAAAGGCAGAAGATCGAAAGGTTTGGCCATCTCGTTAGAATGCAACACTATCAATTACCAACACTTGTCCTTCATCAAAGAAGATCTGCTAAGAGAGCAAGAGGACGCCTTAGAAGAAAATGGATTGACGACATCAAAAACATTGTACAATCACACGGAATGACACTATAAAATGGCACCCATCGGGCGCTGGAGCATCAACTATTCCTTCCCACGACGCTTGACGGTAACAAATGGAAGATGACGATGACACAAACCAGTTAACAAACACGATTCAAGCTGCTTAAAGCTCAAAGGTTGGCCACAAAAACAGCGCCCAAATGATGCAGCTGGAAAACTGCATTATATTGTGTTGAATTTTTCAACGTCATTCTTGAAACCAGCAGACATGTGTGACAACATTGTCAGACTGTATTACTACAGACAGGATGTTTGTCCTATTGTAAGAGTAAGCTCTGGTTAGGGCATCTGTCTTGGTATTCCCAATAAACAACTGGTTGTTGTGATGGAGTTGCCACCAGGAAATGAGCAATGTTGAGGAATCCTTTTCGGACATGCAAGTAAACATTACACAGAATATAGTCATAATTACAGCTGCAATAACAATTCTAAAAACAAAATATACATAACTGTGACTGCGGTTTAAACAACAACAACAACAACAACAACAACAACAACAACAACAACAACAACAACAACAACAACAACAACAACAACAACAACAACAGTTGCAAACCAAAATATTATAGCTGTGACAAAAAACAAACATAATTATGGCTGCGCTAAAAATTCTGCTTCCAAATAACACGCAGCTGGGTTTCGAACGCGGTATGCGGGATTAAGAAATATTGAATTTGTAACTCCTTCGCCACAGAGACGATTGCTACAAAATGTTAACGAATAAATAAATCCAAATGCATAATTACGACTGAGAAAAAAGCTTTAATAAGCCTAACTACGGTTGAGACAGACTGCCTGGCCGACCTGTGATTAGAACCGAGGCTGGTCCGAGTCTAGTTGTGGACAATTGACAACAAACGGATATGAACATGTTTACTCGTCTTCTCTTTTACCCTCCACTCAATGAGTTTAGTGTCGTAGGTCACATTCTTTGGGCATGTCGTGAGAAGGGGAAAGCTGGAGTATGTCGTCACAACGGGAAGGCTGGAGGGGAAGGGAGAGAGAGAGAGAGAGAGAGAGAGAGAGAGAGAGAGAGAGAGAGAGAGTTAGAGAGAGAGAGAGAGAGAGAGAGAGAGAGAGAGAGAATATGCTGGACAGTTTGACGTCACGACATGGAGGAACGTCGCTTTCAGAAACGATTCGCAGCACAAGAGGCAGATGACCTTGGACAGACATGATCACCGACGCCAAGCGGCGTGGACTATAAGAAGAAGATCACACCCCTAGCCTTCTCTAATAAGGGAGAAACAAGATATGGTCTCGTCTGGACATTCAAATAAAAACCGTTGAAACCGTTACAAGGGGGGCCTATTTTGGTCCTGTCCAGGCAAAATGCCGACATTGGAATAGTTGCAGCATGCACATCTCCTATGTAGATGCGTAAGTTTAAGGATCCACCACATCCATTTCTCCGGCATACATTTACGGACAGCCACATAGCTACATTTACCAACCAGTCCTCGGGCTGAATGATATGACGACAATTATTCACATCGACCCAGCCTAAAATGAGTACCACGAGATGTCTTCAGAAGTAAAGGCGGCAGGCGCGATAGTAACGACATCACTCGTCGAGTGCCGACCCGGCTATAAAACAATAAGGGACTAGCACATCATGTTCAATGCGCATCAAGGGAACTTTTACTACCCACCAAGTACCGCGTGATCTATACAAATATGCGGCGAGCACAATTTACCTAATCTACCTTAAAGTGTGTCAAGGGATCCTTAGCACAACATGTTCAATGCGCATCAAGGGAACTTTTACTACCCACCAAGTACCGTGTGATCTATACAAATATGCGGCCAGCACAATTTACCTAATCTACCTTTAAAGTGTGTTAAGGGATCCTTTCATTCATTCATTCAGTGGAACAACAGTGGAAGATAAACTCTATGGACCACTGAGTGAACTAAAAAAGACTGTTAGATTCATACAAGAGACATTGCAGTTATAAACATATTTCAGGCGAACGAAAGAAGAAGAAGAAGAAGAAGAAGAAGAAGAAGAAGAAGAAGAAGAAGAAGAAGAAGAAGAAGAAGAAGAAGAAGAAGAAGAAGAAGAAGAAGAAGAAGAAGAAGAAGAAGAAGATTCATTCAGTAGCATGTCCTCTGCAGAACCTCGCTCCCATAACAACCTTCCGGAAAAGTTCTCAGTCATAAGCAAGATGTCCCGCGTTCGATACACCCATCTGGATATCATCTACTACATCCTGCATTCATCTTCTCTTTGGCCTTCCTCTCTTCCCGGGCATATACCCCTCCATTATTGTTCTCTCCAAACTTTCGTGACGTTTTAAAGTGTTCAAAATATTTCAATTTTATTTATTTTATCGTCTTTAGTAGCCAACCTTCTTCATTGTTTAGCTCTTGACTTTTTTTTTCTTTTCTGTATCTAAGAGATTCTTAGAACCCGGCTATAACATTTATTTTCAAAGGCATTTATGCGCTGTTCAGCTTGTTTAGTAAGTGTCCAAGTCTCACAGGCATGCATTGCAATTCGAAAGATGCATGCTCCTAAAAATCTAATTTTTGTAGGTCTTTCTGTCCGACGCCACAATTATTCAGTTGTTTTAGTTCTTAAAGAGCAATTGGTATTTAAATTTCTTTCATTGTATCACCATTGTCGGACCCTTTACTGTTAAAAAAAAACAACTGTTGAAATATATTTGATGATGGGTCAACTATAAGACATCAGTCAGGGCGAAACATGTGTATGGTGATTGAATGACAACCACAGACGAGATGGGTACAGGTGCAGATCTGTTTCTTATGTTGGGTTATCATCCGGACATGTCCATGGGTGCTCAGAGCCTCCCTCCAACATATGCATCAGCGTCCAGCGGTTAATTAGTGCCAGTTCTGTGTTGGTTGACGAGAACTCTCGTTCTCCCGATGTGGAGGTATCATAAATAAGACGATATAAATAAGCAGATAGGAGGCAGTCTAGATAAGAAAGAGATCACAAACTACATGTGTCGATCTACACATGCACACTGAGTAACTCATATTTAGGCCTTCATTCATTCATACAGTAGCATTTCCTTTGCAGAACCTCGCTCCTATAACAACCATCCGGAAAACCTCTCGACCATAAGCAAGATGTCACGCTTCCGATACATCCATCTGGAGATCATCCGCCACATCCTGCACCCATCTTCTCTTTGGTCTCTCTCTTCCTAGGAATATACCCCTCCATTATTATTCTCTCCAAACTTCCGTGGTGTTTCAAGTGACCAAAATATTTAAATTTTCTTTGTTTTATCATTTTATCTCACAAAAAGGGGAGTTAAATGCAAGAGGGTCGAGTTCATTGCATCGGGGTATATCCCATCCACCTCGGTCTGTTTCTAAAGAGCGACTCACTGTCGCTGAAAGCGTCGCAAACAGCATCAACTCCGTAGTTCCGGTGCTGACACCAATGAGTCTTCATAAAAACTGAGCTGAAGAACGAATGAGGGAATCCCAAAAAGAACCCACAGCCTTCTGAACGCGAAACAACGGTTTAACCACTTGGCCACGGCGACCTTTGAGTTTCACAAAAACTGGATGATAAAACTGTCATATCGGAGGCTGCGTGGTCTCGAGGTATGGTTCAGCCTCGAATGCTGGAGCTCCCGGGTTTAAGCCCCGGTGAGGACCGGGATTTATTTCACGTGGACTTCTAGTAATAAAATTTCCCCTGGTCTCTGGGTAGTGAGGTCGGACGCCCGTGTGCGAACGTAAAAAAATCCCTTGGCAGTTGGAAATCGAAAAAGAGTAGCCTAACGGCGCTGTCCGGACAAACTTTCGAGTTAAAAAGCTACCCAAAGTATTTCAGGATCCTCGCCGGTGCTACAGAGTTCGTGCACTGAGCTGAGTTTCTCCAGACTCAGGTTTGAGTTAGGAGGAGAACGGAGCACTTATGGGTTACACCCGTGTGCCGAGATGTTGATCCATCGACTAAACTAGACTAAACTGTCATATCTTTAAAACAACAAGAAGGAGCGAAACAAGAAATAATTATACCAGTGGTCAATTGAAAATACAACAGTCTTTGCTGGGAAGTGCAAATATAGTAATCGTGTCGTAAACACATTTAAAGCGCAATGGTAAATCGTCGTTTCACACGATTCGGCGTATTGGATACATGCACATATACTCGAATAGGATTTTGATAGTAGGCTTTTGATAGCATTAGACATGTCAGCATGGTGGATATGCTTGCAGATCTACAAATTGATGGGAAAGACATTAGACTTATAAAAAACATATATTGGAAACAACAAGCTGCAATAAGGATTGATAATGAAGTGGGACAGTATCAGCCAATTAAGAGAGGTGTTAGGCAGGGATGTGTGATGTCTCCAGATCTTTTTTCCCTGTACAGTGAAAATATTTTCAGAAATGTAGAGGATATAAATGGAATCAGCATTGGAGGACGAAACATCAATAACATTAGATATGCAAATGATACAGTATTAATTGCAGACAATGCGCAGGACCTGCAACAATTAGTAGATGCGGTTGTTGTACACAGTGAGCAACTGGGGTTAGAATTAAATTGTAAAAAGACTCAGGTTATGGTCGTCAGTAGGAAGGAAGAAGTGCCACAATATAATATACAAGTAAATGGAAATATTCTTCAACAAGTGAATCGGTACAATTATCTTGGAACAGTTATAACATCTGATGGGAGATGCCTTGAAGAGATTAGAACAAGAATCGCCATGGCGAAAGTAGCCTTTAGCAAGATGAAAAACATTCTGACCAATAAAAAGATGTCAATTGAAACGAGAAAAAGAGTGTTGAGGGGATACATAGAGCCTGTTCTTTTGTATGGATGTGAAACTTGGACAATGAGCAGTCAAGCTGAAAAGCATCTGATGGCTGCAGAAATGTGGTTTCTGAGGAAAATGCAAAGAATACCATGGACAGACAGAAAAACCAATGACCAAGTACTATAGGAGACAAATGAACATCGTAAACTGATTAGAGAAATTAGACGTAGACAGTCAAAATTTGTTGGACATGTTATGAGAAGAAATGGATTGGAGAACTTAGTGACAACTGGCAAGATCGAGGGGAACAGACCAAGAGGAAGACCGAGAGGAAAATACCTGGATGGCTTGGCCACATGGCATGGACGAGACAGGAACACTGAGCTGATCCACGACACTGGTGATCGAGTGAAATGGCGAGTCATGACCGCCCACGCTTTCCAGCATGGCACATGATTGATTGAATGATATTTTAAGAATAGCAATCTTTTGGGGAACATATTACAAATACAGCAAAGATCGAATAGGAAACAGATTACACACACTATGAACGTAGTTCGGAAACAAACTACGAACGCAGCAATCTTGATTGAGAAACAGAAAATACAGCAATATTCGTGGGGAAACAGACTACAAATACATCACTCTTTGTTGGGAAACAGATTAGAAATACATCAATCTTAGTTGAGAAACAGAGTACAAATAAACCAATCTTAGTTGGGAAAAAGAGTACAAATGCATAGTCTTGATTGGGAAAGAGATTAGAAATGCATCAATCTTGGTAGGGAAACAGACTAAAAATACATCAATCTTGGTTGGAGAACAGACTGCAAATACATCATTCGTGGTTGGGAAATAGACTTTAGATGTTCCTTTTGTATTCGTTCTTATAATCAATGTTTCCTTCCTGAATATTTTCTGACATTTTCGTTCTTATAAAATAACACTTATAATCCCATCTTTCTCACAGATTCCCAGGTCCCTCGCTGTATAAATTCACATTCTCTCCAGCCAATACGAGGACAGTACCAACCTATTGGCCAATCTGACCGAGTAAACACGAGTTAAGAGCCGACATCCACATTTGCATAATCAGACAAAACGAATGCTGCTCCCAATTGGGTTCCCTGTAATTTTTATTTTTTTTGGCGGACGCTATAATGACATATTTTATGACTTCATTTTCTCATTCATTTTCGCTCTATTACTTTGTTTTGAAACAATCACTTACAAAGTTGAGTTGAGTTAAGATCCGACATCACTGCACTCAGGACATTCCCATACTTGCTCCGTCCCGTCGTTCAACAGCCAGTGAAGAGTCATACTACTAATCGTTCCCACCGCTATCTGATTAAAAGTTCTCCTGGTCTTCCCTCTCAGTTTTGCGATTCTTCCAGAACCCCTGCCGATTCCCCACAATCTCATTCTTTCCACATATGGGTTCTCAATCTGTGCCACCGCCTTCTCCACCTGGTCCCACAAGCGCACGACCACCTCCCCCTTGTCCATAAGCAAGATACCACCAAGAGGTGCATTCCCTGCTAGCCTATCAGCCTGTTAATTCCGTCGTACACCCGAATGGCTGGTGTTTTATGTCAACCTTGGTACACTCCAGTTGTGCTGATGTTTTATGTCAACCTTGGTACACTCCAGTTGTGCTGATGTTTTATGTCAAACTTGGTACACTCCACTTGTACTGGTGTTTTATGTCAACCTTGGTACACTCCAGTTGTGCTGATGTTTTATGTCAACCTTGGTACACTCCAGTTGTGCTGATGTTTTATGTCAAACTTGGTACACTCCACTTGTACTGGTGTTTTATGTCAACCTTGCTACACTCCAGTTGTGCTGATGTTTTATGTCAACCTTGGTACACTCCAGTTGTGCTGATGTTTTATGTCAAACTTGGTACACTCCACTTGTACTGGTGTTTTATGTCAACCTTGCTACACTCGAATTGTGCTGATGTTTCATGTCAACCTTGGTACACACAAGTTGTGCTGATGTGATATGTCAACCTTGGTACACTCACTTTGTGCTGATGTTTTATGTCAACCTTAGTACACACGAGATGTGCTGCTGCTATAAATCAACCGTGGTACACTCGAGTTGTGCTGATATTTCATGTCAACCTTGATACACTCTAGTTGTGCTGATGTGTTATATCAACCTTGGTACACTCGAGTTGTTCTGATGTTGTATGTCAACCTTGGTACACACGAGTTGTGCTGATGCTATGTGTCAACCTTGGTACACTCGAGTTGTGCTGAAATTTTATGTCAACCTTGGTACACTCGAGTTGTGCTGATACTATATGTCAACCTTGGTACACTCGAGTTGTGCTGATGTTTTATGTCAACCGTGGTACACACGAGTTGTGCTGATGCTATGTGTCAACCGTGGTACACACGAGTTGTGCTGATACTATATGTCAACCTTGGTACACTCGAGTTGTGCTGATACTATATGTCAACCTTGGTACACTCGAGTTGTGCTGAAATTTTATGTCAACCTTGGTACACTCGAGTTGTGCTGATACTATATGTCAACCTTGGTACACTCGAGTTGTGCTGATGTTGTATGTCAACCTTGGTACACACGAGTTGTGCTGATGCTATGTGTTAACCTTGGTACACTCGAGTTGTGCTGATATTTTATGTCAACCTTGGTACACTCTAGTTATGCTGATACTATATGTCAACCTTGATACACTCGAGTTGTGCTGATACTATATGTCAACCTTGGTACACACAGGTTGTGCTGACACTGATGTTCACACTGACAGTATATCTAATTTATCTGCTTATGTTTATTAGTCCTCAAACATCCGGGTATCTTCGTGATTACGAAATTCACATACATAATTCACATAACACCATCTTTGTGAATTGGCACACATCTATAAAATGTCCACAAATTGTACCTTTCTTGAACCGCGTATTTCAACAAGACAAATTCATTAACGCCATCAGGACACCGGGCAAATGAATCTCTCAATGGAAACACCGGACAGGTTATTTTCCCGTGTCCAGACGCCAGCAAACACAATCAGATGTGATAGTACACATATGTCATCATGTCACACGAAATGATAGCCTGCTTCGCATCCTGTGTTCATTTTATTCCGATGTCCTCTTAGTAGAGTGAGTAATTTGAAGTAATTGGGAAGCAACTTTCACAGGTGTATGTCTTTTAAGGATGATGTGGAGGTCAGTGCTCAACGAAATCGCCGCCTTTCAGTCAATAAGTGCCGTCTCCAGAGTGAAAGCTAACTGCAATAGATCTCCAACACTGCCTGTCTCTCGCCTTGATTGTACATGCTGTCAGATTGCTATTCGTCCATCTCTTGATGTTAGCATCCCACTTGTATCGTTGTCTACCTCTTGCTCACTTGCATTGAACCTCACCCTCCAGTATGAATTTTAAAAGCGTGTTATGTCTTTTAACATGGCAAAAATATTTCACTTGTCACTTTTTTATTCTAGAACAGTGAGTGCTTATAAAAGAACATTTTAATTTGTTCGCAACATTGTTGATGAAGCTTTAAGATAAATAAGACACGAAATACACCACTCATCCTGTTCTAACATTCAAGTAATGTAAATTATAATGCCCGGACGTCTTCGCTACGATATATTTTAATGCTCTTACATTTATAACAATTACATGCAACAAATTTTGATCTATCAAGTTTCTTGTATTAAAAAAAAAAAGTGCACTGCTGTTTTTTTTCTTCTTCCAATGCATTGTAAATGCCATACGTTTTCCTTTTCAATGTGCTATTCAGAAAACGCTTGTCAGAAACACAATAAGATTTAACGAGTAATCTATCACAGGGAGACAACTACTGTATATTTTTCAGCCAAGGGAGCTTACGTCACTTCTGTTGTCAAATTCGCGTTTAATGCAAAAGCTCAATGATTCTTAAAACTGGAAATAATCAGGACCTGTTACAGTGTGATGTTAATTCTGGTGGCTGTTTGGCTGTTTTTGTACAATGCTCAAATACAGCGATTCTCAAAGCTCGTCCTTCCGGCGTAGCTCGGGAGGGCCGTAGGTGTAATGGAAAGAAATGATAGGTAGGCAAGGACCTAAAAGCATTAGAAAAACATTAATATTCATATATTATGCATCCATTATCCCCTTTGTACAACAATCACAATGGTCAACGTTTGGTGCAGGAGAGCCTGGCACATGATACCACAAAATCTAACTTATGAATGGAGGTGGAGGCGGTCAGTGCCGCTTTCCGCTGGATGGAGAATACCACACACACACACGCACACACACACACACACGCACGCGCGCGCGCACACACACACACACACACACACACACACATCGTGATTGTAACTGACTCAGAAAGCATGCTGAGGAAGGTGAGGACAGGCAAGCTTCGGGCAGAGTGGCTTGCTTCGCTTCGGAGGTCACGGGTGGCAAGCATCGCCTGGATCTTTTCTCCGGGGCATGCCTGTATGCTGGGGAATGAACAGCCGGACAGATTGGCTGGCTCTGCAGAACTTGGTGGAGTATTGATGCATGATAAGGCAGACGTGGATGCTGCCTTGTGGGAGCACGTGTTTATCTCGGAGGAGCAAATGGATCACCATGGTCTGGCAAGAATGCGACAGCGAGGAGTGACGAGGGGATCTGGCCGACGCTCGACACTCAGAGGAAAGGCGAAACGGACATATAATCAGATTGCTACTGGTACTATTGGTGTTGGAACTCTTCGCTGGCTGCTGAGGATGGGGACGGAGCGCTAATGGGAATGCCCCGAATGCTGTGATGTCGGTTCCTAAATCAATCAATCAATCAATCAATCACCTTCAAATTAATATCCGAATTGTGGATGACTCGGTCACAGGATTATTAATCTGAGCTAAGCGAAGGACCCTAATATAACTTCTCTGCTGAGGTTGAACAGGGTAGGGGTAATGATATAATGGAATGGAATTAATATGTATGCAACATAAACAGTAACTCCCGGTATGACCCCGAGACACCGGATGTAACCCAAAAATCTCCCCCAAAATTACCAAACTCCATTTAGTGTGGATCTGGCAGTTGAGACGTTGCAATGACAGGTTAAAACATGAATACAATTAGTGAAACTGCGGTAAAGCTGAGGAAACGTAAACAATATAAAAGAACACAAAGTAATGCAGCTTTACAAAATACATTTACGGAAAACATGGGACGTTGCGGCAACTAGCCTTTATCAGCAAACAAATACACACAACTCAACATATAGTGTGGCAGTATCACATCCGGAGATTCTCAGATAAGTGGAAATTTGTGTTTCTCGTTTTCTTCATTCTCTGTTCATGGTTACCATTTTAATTCATCTCTTCATTCTTCTCATTCCGTTCTGATGCCTTAATGTAGTCCCTGAAGTGTCTCCATCGTGTTTATTTATTGTGTATGTGTGTTTATTTGTTTGTGTATTTGTTTGCTGATGAAGGCTAGTCGCGTCAACGTCTTGTTTTCTGTAATTTTTCGTTGAAAAGCTGCATTACTTTGTGTTATTTTATAATGTTTACAAGATCAGAGTAAGTAAGATATACTTACTAATTGTAGGTTAGAATGTTAGACTGGTCACGGCATTAGACCGTCGGACGAAGAGTCTATGCCAGCTCTCGTCGTTCTATACGGGAGGAAACGACCGGCTACCAAATCTTCCGTGCACTCCAGCTTACAAATATGTGATGGCCTGACATACTCATGGCAGGATAATGCTGTGGAACTTTAAAAAAAAAAAACACATTATAACTGGTATTCCGTTCCTGTATTTCAACAAATAACTTCTGCTGATATGTGCTGTGACATGTGATAACATGTTGAGTGATATATTGATCCGTGCTGTGCCATGTGATAAAATGTTAAGTGATATTTTGATCCGTGTTGTGACATGTCATGAAATGTTGAGTGATATGTTGATCTGTGCTGTGACATGTGATGACATGTTCATTGATTTGCTGATCCGTGCTGTGACATCCGTACTGTGACACGTCCTGACATGTTCAACGATATGTTGTTATGTGCTTTGACATGTGATGACATGTTCATTGATTTGCTGATCCGTCCTGTGACATCCGTGCTGTGACATTTGTGCTGTGACACGTCCTGACATATTCAACGATATGTTGATCTGAAATAACGTGTTTCACATTACTACTATTCTCAAAAACAATCTGACGTGTAACCTAAAGACTCTGAGAGAAACTTTACCAACATAGGCCACGTGTTAGCGAGTCCGTGATGTATACACCAGACAAGCAGGAGTAAAGGTTGACGAACGCGCAGACCAGTTGGCAAATAATGCACCAATAAGAACGGGAAGAAGCATGGGCAGCGCTGATATAATTGGTGTCGTGCGGACTCATTTGGCGAATACTGATTAGACGCCGACTCTAACCGACTGCTCAAACTGGGAGTAAAACCTGTTCAAAGACATTAATTAATGTAGCTTTCGTGGGAAAGAGAGGAGATGCCATAATCAACTCTCCAAATGAAAAGTGAGCAGGAATACATTGAAATAGCTGCTGCATTGGGGGGTTTGAGCACAAACGGGAATGCCCAATGTGTTGTGACGTCGTTCGACGTAATATAACATAACATAGTCCGTATTTGCTGTGCTGAATCATCGCTTTGGTATACTCTAATGTGCGCTTCCACAGATGTGAAATTCCAGTACGCGTCCCGATCATCCAGTTGAATTCTAGGCTTGCAGAGGAACAGGAAAGCTTTGGAACACAGTACACACGGAGACGATATTTTTGTATAGAACAGGGAGCACAGTCTACAGCAACGTCACTCCGACAAAAACAAGTCCTCTTCAGGACTTAAACATGATCGCCAATGTACCGGGCTTAAGGAGTTAGATTTCATAGTCCTCCAGAGGATTCACAACCAACAAAAGAACCACCCACTCAACCAACCAACCACTCAACCAACCAACCACTCAACCAGCCCAACAACCAATCAATCAATCACTCAAACAACCAATCAATAAACGATTCAACCAACCAACCGATCACTACCCAATCAACTAACAATCCAACCAACCAACTAACCACTCACTCAACTAACGAAGGAACCAGTCAACCATCCACTCAACCAACCAACCAACCACTCAATCGACTAACCAACCACTTAACAAACCAACTAAAGACCACCCAACCAAACATCCACTCAGCCAACCACCCAACCAACTACCGAACCAACCAATAAACCACCCAACAAACCATCCAACCAACTGAGCAAACCAACTAACCAACCAATCAACCCGCCAGCCAGCCACCCATACAACCAACCACCAACCAACCCAGTCACGGTGAAGGCAGTCTGTGTTGCATTATTTGTACTAGTACAGCTCAGGTGTCGGCCCAGCCTCACCGAATGACACCGGAAATGTGCAGGCGGTCGGCGCAGTACTGACCATGATAACGTGTGTCCGTCATGGCAAATATGGCTATACAGCTGTGTTTGAAACATGTCTCACTTCAAGTAAATTGGTGTACGTTACTAACTAGACCACATCATTATCAACACAAAATCCCCTTGTCACCACCAAACTGTCCTTTGGAAGATATGGCCACAGAGAAACACACATTTCGGGAACTCCTACAGCATCCTACTGTGTGTTTTCTGCAGGAAAGACTCAGCGAATGTACTGCACACAGTTAATGCACTTGAGCACACGTCAAAATTAGTGTCATGATTACTTGAGCCCATTGAGCACGTCATTATAACCCCGTGGGACGAAGCTGATGTCCAGTTGTTCAACCATCACTGGAGAAGAGAAATACAAACAACGGGCATAAAGTAGACAGGAATAGAATTACATTTAAGTAACAGCCACCCCCCCCCCCTTTTTTTTTTTCATGCTATGAGACGTATTGGGTATATGGTTAAAGTTAGTTGCATGTCATTTACAAGTCGTCGCAGTCAACCCCGGTATTTTTTGGCTGTTGAAAGTCTAACGCTACATCAGCTTCTGTTCTATTATAACATAAGCAATTCTAACGCCACACCAACTTCTGTTCCATTATAACATAAGAATCCTAACGCTACACCAGCTTCTGTTCTATTATAACAGATGAAAGACTAACGCTACATTAGCTTCTGTTCCATTATAACATAAGCAATTCTAACGCTACACCAACTTCTGTTCCATTATAACATATGCAATTCTAACGCTACACCAGCTTCTGTTCTATTATAACAGATGAAAGTCTAACGCTACATTAGCTTCTGTTCTATTATAACAGATGAAAGTCTAACGCTACACCAGCTTCTGTTCTATTATAACAGATGAAAGTCTAACGCTACATTAGTTTCTGTTCCATTATAACAGATGAAAGTCTAACGCTACATTAGCTTCTGTTTCATTATAAAAGATGAAAGTCTAACGCTACATTAACTTCTGTTCCATTATAACAGATGAAAGTCTAACGCTACACTAGCTTCTGTTCTATTATAACAGATGAAAGTCTAACGCTACATTAGCTTCTGTTCTATTATAACAGATGAAAGTCTAACGCTACATTAGCTTCTGTTCTATTATAACAGATGAAAGTCTAACGCTACATTAGCTTCTGTTCTATTATAACAGATGAAAGTCTAACGCTACACCAACTTCTGTTCCATTATAACATAAGCAATTCTAACGCTACACCAACTTCTGTTCCATTATAACATATGCAATTCTAACGCTACACCAGCTTCTGTTCTATTATAATAGATGAAAGTCTAACGCTACATTAGCTTCTGTTCCATTATAACATAAGAATCCTAACGCCACACCAACTTCTGTTCCATTATAACATATGCAATTCTAACGCTACACCAGCTTCTGTTCTATTATAATAGATGAAAGTCTAACGCTACATTAGCTTCTGTTCCATTATAACATAAGAATCCTAACGCCACACCAAATTCTGTTCCATTATAACATATGCAATTCTAACGCTACACCAGCTTCTGTTCTATTATAATAGATGAAAGTCTAACGCTACATTAGCTTCTGTTCCATTATACCAGATGAAAGTCTAACGCTACACCAGCTTCTGTTCCAGTATAACAGATGAAAATCTAACATGACATCATCTTCTATGCCATGTTTCGAAGGGCTAAAATTGTCTCAAGTATTTCACCCATAATTGACACACGAAGTATGTCTGAGCTGTAACCACGTCGGAACTATCGTTTCCCCTCACCGCTAGCTAGAGAAGGAACAACCATAACTAAATATCTCACCAATTAAACACCCGAGCTAAATACTTGTATGTGGTATTGTGTTAGTATTTCACAGTGTGTATTACATCATTAAATACGTCACAGTGTGTATTACATCGTTAACTACGTGTACTAATGGCTGTACAAATAGCTGTTTGTTCATCACAAATAATGGTTCTCCATATTACAATTCTTTATTTATTGTACTTTAACCTTTAATTGGTCCTTGAAGTGCTTCCACCTTGTCTGTCTGTGTGACAATCAACGTAATATACATAAATAAACCTTCTGGCTGTAGAAAAAACACACGAGAAACACATTGACACATTTTCATTGGCTCTCATAGAAAATAAATGGATTAAGTAAAAAAAATAAATAATAGAAACATCAAAAAATCTGCAAACACTGGGATTATGAACTTGTTACTCTGCTAATTATCTATACCTTGACACTGAACACATATAACTAGCGAAGTAAGAATTAACTGTAGCTCCTTCCTTCCTTCCTCCCTCCCTCCCTCTCTCACTCCCTCCCTACCTCCCTTACTTCCTAACTTCCTTCCTAAGAGGTATATCAAACAATCTAAGAGGTATATCAAACAATCTAAGACTTAGATTGTTTGATATACCTCTTAGATTGATATACCACTTAGATTGTTTGGTATACCACTTAGATTGATATACCACTTAGATTGTTAGATATACCACTTAGATTGATACACCTCTTAGATTGTTTGGTATACCACTTAGATTGATATACCTCTTAGATTGATATACCACTTTGATAGTTTGGTATACCACTTAGATTGTTTGATATACCACTTAGATTGTTTGGTATACTATATAGATTGTTTGATATAACTCTTAGATTGTTTGATATACCTCTTAGATTGTTAGATATACCACTTAGATTGTTTGGTATACCTCTTAGATTGTTTGATATACCTCTTAGATTGTTTGATATACCTCTTAGATTGTTTGGTATACCTCTTAGATTGTTTGATATACCTCTTAGATGGTTAGATATACCACTAAGATTGTTAGATATACCACTTAGATTATTAGATATACCACTTAGATTATTAGATATACCACTTAGATTGTTAGATATACCACTTAGATTATTAGATATACCACTAAGATTGTTAGATATACCACTTAGATTGTTTGGTATACCTCTTAGATTGTTTGATATACCTCTTAGATTGTTTGGTATACCTCTTAGATTGTTTGATATACCTCTTAGATGGTTAGATATACCACTTTGGTTGTTTGGTATACCACTTAGATTGTTTGATATACCACTTAGATTGTTAGATATACCACTAAGATTGTTAGATATACCACTTAGATTATTAGATATACCACTTAGATTGTTAGATATACCACTTAGATTGTTAGATATACCACTTAGATTGTTTAATGCACCTCTTATATTGTTTGATATATCTCTTGGATATTTGGATATATCTCTGAGAGTGTTTGATATAGCTCTTAGACTGTTTAATATACTTTGACATCAATAACTAAAGGGGATTGCAGGCGTTTCATATTATTTTGTCATCAATAACCAATATATCACATACAACATATGTTCATGTTATGTTGACATACATATCCACACACGTGTTACTGTTATATTGCGTTAATAATTAAGCATTACCCTCCAGTGCACACCCTCCTCAAGCAGAGACGCCTCCGGTGGTTGGGCCACGTATCTCGAATGGAGGACGAACGTATTCCCAAAGATCTCCTTTACGGAGAACTAGCCACAGGAAAGAGGCCAACCGGAAGACCCCAAATGCGATATAGGGATGTGTGTAAACAAGATATGAAAACCATTGGAATAGATCCAGACACGTGGGAGAGAGTTGCAACAGACAGATGCTCCTGGAGAAGAGATGTACGAAACGGACTGGTGCTCTTTGAGCGCAATCAGATCCAAAAAACTGAGGAGAGACGGCACAGGCTCAAAGAGCAGTCACTTACTGCGGGACTTGCCTCGTCTCACAGATGCGGAAACTGTGACAGAGATTGTCATTCTCGAATTGGACTATACAGTCACCAGCGGTGCTGCCAGGCACCTCCCAAGCGGCACAACTCTATAGTCCTTCAGGACTGAAAGAGGCCTACTACTACTAATTAAGCATTTTAATTACATTTTGCGCTATTTTAACATTAATAACTAGTGCATTTCCATCCATCATGTGCCTTGCCGGTAAGCGTGGGCGGTCATGTTTTGCCATCTCACTCGATCACCAGAGTCGTGGATCAGCTCTGTGTTTCTGTCTCGACCATGCCACGAGGTCAAGCATCTAGGTATTTGCTTCTAGGTCTTCATCTTGGTCTGTTCCCTTCGATCTTACCAGTTGTCATCAAGTTCTCCAATTCATTTCTTCTCATAACATGCCCAAAAAATTGTGACTGTCTGCGTCTAATATCTCTAATCAGTTTACGATCTTCATTTGTTTCTTGAAGGACCTGTTCATTGATCTTTCTGGCTGTCCATGGTATTCTTTGCATTTTCCTCAGAAACCACATCTCTACAGCCAGCAAATGTTTTTCAGCTTGACTGCTCATTGTCCACGCTTCACATCCATATAAAAGTACAGGTTCTATGTAGCACCTCAACACTCTCTTTCTCGTTTCAATTGACATCTTTTTATTGGTCAGTGTGTTTTTCATCTTGCTAAAGGCTACATTAGACATGGACATTTGTAGGGTGGTAAATATAATAAATTAGAATAAGGACAAGTTTCGCTAGGGGTATTCAGTATGAATGGGGTCTAAAACCCAAACACGCCCTCTATAGGAATTAATATATTGGCTCGTAGCCCCCAAGTATTGAACAAGGCAGAAAAGGGTGCAAGTTCAACATTAACATAGAAGAAATGTTTCCCATAGAAGGCTGGGAGATCCGGGTAGTTCTACCACAGACACCCGAGTACTAATCACTCTACCCAGAAGGTGTGTCTATGTGTAAGTTGCCCCGCCCCACATTTAATCTCCCATATATATATAAACAATGACAAGTATCCACTGCCATGCACATCCACAGTATTACACAACAGAGGGACAACAACCACTGTTAGACACAACACTGGATTACATGACAAAGGAAAACAGCCACGGTTAGACAAAAACAGTACAATAACTCACTGTATCACATAACAGTAACCATAACTCACTGTATCACATAACAGTAACAATAACTGGACTATAAACATCAGTTTTGGAACAACAGGTTAACAATGAAGTAACTGCAAGGCTTGGTTAAACCAAACAAACAAACAATTGTATTGTGGAAAACATGTGGGTTCTGGAAAACCCTGTTGGCTACAATATGGTGACATGGACATGAAAAATTATCATATTTCAGGCAATGCACACAAAGTATACCCAAAACAGAAGTCCCCAAAAATATTTCCCCAAAAAAGGTTCACATCAAATACATGTGTCAAACACAAAACAGTAAATAATCCATACAAAGAAATAGATAAAGAAAATCTATCTAATCTGTCTCTAGAACTATCCTATGGGTCTGATGATGACTCCCTATCCTTCAATATCCACTAGAAAAAGTCTGGCCATAATCACACTCTCTATAATCCAGGAAAACAGCTGCTTTGCATATATCCACCTATTCAGAAAATTGGGGATTGCACACACACACACACACACACACACACACAGAACTTTCACTTCTGGATCATATATCCATCGCGAAAAACATGTAGGAGTAATCCATATGAATCCAATGTGGATATACTGTAATCTCTCAAGTCACAGTTGCTAAGTCACTGGGCTAGGAGCGTTCCAGGGTGATATAACAGACAGGTATAAATAAGTCTGAAGCATTCTGGCGTGGCGTGACACACAGGTGTCCATGTGATTGATTTGATCAGGATCAGGCACAAACACTTTCAGTATCTCTTTGGATGAGGAGTGACATCACATAATCCATTAGAATTTCCTGACAGAACTAACTTGAATTGGGCATGAATATTCCAGCCCCTTTCTCTGGGTTAAGATGTAGGTTATTCTTTCTTCAGCTGAATATACGACTTGATTGACGGGAGTTGGTAATGTGCTTGATTATCCATGTCTGGGATATGATGGATGAGAAGATTCAAAGGAAGCTGGGAGTTCACAAAATCAGTTGGTAAATCCATACTGGTAAATGATGGTGAATTCCAGACTTATCCATGAGCCTCTGGAATATGACAGTTGAACGTGGAATCAGGCGGTGACTTTTAGAGAGGATATACGCTGAAAACCATCTAGGCCAGGCATGCCTCATGTCTTTGCGGACATTGAAAAGATTCACACCATCTGTAAGTTCCCAGAGGTAGGGAATCCACTTCCGCATATTCAAAATCCGTTACGTATCCAGGCATTGACATTCAGGTTCAGGGTGAGTAGCAGTAACCAGCACTCTTTGTAGAATATTAGAGGAGGCTGATATCCCAGTTTCCTGCCTCTAAATCCAAACAAGTTGACTATAAATCCAGTGCCAAGCATGGTGACTAGTGCCAATACTCCACCACCATCTCTAGCGCTGTATAGTGAAGAAGAACAGGGTTGATATAGATTAGTTATACAATCCAAACTTGGATAATAATGTATCATAATAAACTATACATATATATGATGAATAACAGTGTATCATAATTAAAAATAGAGGGAACAAAAGGGAAGAAGAAAAAAAAAGTGTAGCTAGTTCCCTAGCACTTGTCGCCTACTGTAGAGTTTTGACCCACTCCAAAAGTGAGTAAGGTATCTACTCAATAGGTGCATCTCTTCTGGACTGATACTGGAGCTTCCTGGGAGGTTTTCTTCACCTCCTAAATATGCAAACATCTTTTGATAGTACCGCTGTCACATCATGGAAAAAGTTCCTGAGACAATGTCCTCATGTACACAATTCATAAATCTCCTTTCCATAGTTACAAACAGCATTATGTGACTACCACTGATAAATGGCAAAAGGGCTAGCTACCAGATTAGTCATCTCTTCTTGCATCATCATCATCATCATCATCATCATCATCATCATCATCATCATCATCATCATCATCATCATCATCATCATCATCATCATGTGTTTGTCCCCAATGGGGGGGGGGAGTTAAAAGATCTACTCCAACAGTAACATCATGAATAGAATATACATATGATGAATAACAGAAAACCTTGTTGGTCTTTTACTAAACATGGTATGAACTCTCTAGTGGGTATTACCCAACATCTCAAAGTAAAAACACAAGAGCATGGTGTCATTTCCCACTCCCTTGAGATTATATATAGATATATCATACCAAATGACAATCTTATAACAGCATTTATTACAGCATTAAGCAGTAACAATCATGAGCATAAAAGGTAAAATACTCATAAAAGAGAAATCATGGGAATCTTATCCCATACACTTGAGATTATGTATATCATACCACATGAAAATCCCATAACATTATTTATGAAAATAAAAGACTACAAGACAATCTCTGTGTATTTACAACCAGGTAAACAAAAGATTAACTCCTAAGTGCATGAAAAAGTCAAGCGAGAATATATATCTCTCTCTCTATCTATCTAACAACCTATATTAAAGTTGTACACAAATGTGAGATAGTAATATTTCTCCATCATAAGAGCAGAAATACAAAATAAGCACTCAGGAAAAAAAAACACTTTATAACACAGAGACCAGTTGTGAAAAATAAGTATTTAGGAATAAAGTAAGTTCACAAAATCATCTCAGAAGAATGACTCATAGCAAGATTATATTGTAAGCTTTATGAAGGCTGACTGGACAACATGGCGATGTACAGGCTGTGTGACGTAAACCAACATTTCAATGAAAGCGATTCTCCTAATTTTCACACACACAACTTCAATCATGATATTAGTTGCCTCAAAGCATTTATCCTAATACATAACATGATATGTTGTATATAATATAATGCTCACCTAAAACGCAGAGAATACGTAGCTAATAATTAACCCATTAACAATGGGTCACCCGCTAACGTTGAAGAAACATGGCGATTGACCAGACCCTTTGTCTACCCAGCCTTTGTCTAGATTAAGCCTGTGTTTCCGGGGCGCGGCCAATCAATTGTCTTAAAACGAAACGAAATTTCGTTTCGTTAATTCTCCCGTCGGGCTTTTTAATAGCCTCTACTCTTCAGATAGCGTGTCCTAGCAACGTCTGCTGGAAAAGACTGCGAGATGATGACATATATGTCACAAGATTCTTGTTCTAATCTCTTCAAGGCATCTCCCATCAGATGTTATTACTGTTCCGAGATAATTGTACCTATTCACTTGTTGAAGAATATTCCCATTTACTTGTATATTACATTGTGGTATTTCGTTCTTCCTAGTGACGACCATAATCTGTGTCTTTTTACAATTTAATTCTAACCCTAATTGTTCACTGTGTGTAACAACTGCATCTACTAAATGTTGCAGGTCCTGTTCATTGTCTGCAATCAAGACTGTATCGTCTGCATATCTAATGTTGTTGATGCATCGTCCCCAAATGTTGATTCCTTCCATATCTTCAATATTTCTGAAAATATTTTCACTGTACAGGGAAAACAGATCTGGAGACATTACACATCCCTGTCTCACACCTCTCTTGATAGGCTGATATTGGCTTACTTCATTATCAACTCTGATGGCAGCTTGTTGTTTCCAATATATGTTTTTTACAAATCTAAGGTCTTTTCCATCAATTTGTAGATCTTCAAGCATCCTTATCATGTCGACATGTTTAACTTTATCGAAAGCCTTATCGAAAAAAAAAACCTTATCGAAAGTGCATTTTACTGATCTATTAATAACTAATAAATTTCACTGACTTGTCATGATGATTTTTATATCAATAATGAATGCATCCCTCTTGTCATTTATGTTGCTTTAACTGAATTAGCTAATGCATTTCACTGACCTTTCCGATTATTTTAGCGCTAATAACTAATGCAAGAAACTGCTCTGCCATGCTATTTTAACATCAACAACTAATACATCTACTGAACTTTAAAGTTATTTTAACATCAATAACTAGTGCATTTCATGGGTCGTTCATGTTAACTTAACATCATTAACTACTGTATCCCACATGCCTTTCTATTTATTTAAGCATCAATAATGAATGCATCACGCTTGCCTATCCTGTTATTTTAGCACCAATAATTAATGATCAAATGTTAATTTAACTTCAATAACCAATGATCACACTGGCCGTTCATGTTATTTCAATATGGATAACTATTCGAAGAAAAAGATTTTATATTCACAGGCAGTCATATTTACAATATTTGTAATGGCTGCATTATAAATATGTCGGTAAATGACTTGTCTATAAGTACATAAATCTATAAGAGACTAGTCTATAAGTATATATGTCTGTAAGTGCCTACTCTATAAGTATATATGTCTATAAATGCTTAGTCTATAAGTATGTATGTCTATAAGTGACTAGTCTGTAAGTAAATATGACTATGTGTGCCTAGTCTATAAGTAAATATGTATATAAGTGACTAGTCTGTAAGTAAATATGGCTATACGTGCCTAGTCTATACGTATATTGTACACAAGTGACTAGTCTATAAGTATATGTGTCTATGGGTGACTAGTCTATAAGTATATGTCTATAAGCGCCTAGTCTATAAGTCTATAAGAGATTAGTCTAAGAGTATATTTCTATAAGTATATCAGTCAGTCTATAAGTGACTAGTCTATAAGTATATATGTTCATAAGTGCCTAGTCTATAAATATTTAGCCTAAAAGTATATTTCTATAATTATATAAGCCTATCAGTCGACTTTATAAGTATATAAGTACATAAGTACATAAGTGACTTGTCTAAAAGATATATGTCTATAAATGACTAGTTTATAAATATATACGTATATAAATGACTAACTTTTAAGTTTATAAGTATATAAGTGCCTAGTATATAAGTATATAAGTTAATAATCTATAAGTCTACTATTTCATAAGTGACTAGTCTGGGTTAGCAAAAGTGGAATGTTGTGGAAGCTGATTGTCTCTGTTGCGTACTTGTTGACTATCCGCCAGAACCCTCATTGCCTGTTGCTATTGCGACGAAGTTCCCCATACTCAATGCCAAACTCCAAAACGTCACTGATACATGGCATAGAAAAAACCTAGAATTTTATGTCAGCATAAAAGCACAGGCAGTTTATGAGTTCTCGTGTTTATAACCCTTTCCATGCATAAAATGTTTGATCTTCTGTTTTTGATTGATGTTATAAATGAATTCTGTCGGCCTCTCGCATAAAATATTTCTACACGCAGGAACTAAATGTTTAGTATTAATCGATCAAATCGAGTGCCGTCTCCAAAAAGAAAGATGGCTGCAATGGATCTGAAATAGTTTTTGTATTTCTCTCCGATCTGTGTGTTCTTAGCTCGCTCTGTGTCGAAGGGGTTACGAATGCAATTCGTAATCCTGCATACCGCGTTCGAAACACAGCTGCGGGCGATTTAGAAACAATGAGTAATGGCAAACTACTGAACGTGAACGTTCCCAGGAATCACAAGCAGCCCCTCCCATGCTCCAATGCTGGAGTAGACTGCTACATCCTGAAGAGGATATGCAGCAAACTCCGATGCTACACGCCGACAGGCCGATGTTCCGTCTATCTTTTGATGTTTTCTACCCTGTTGTATCATTCACTGTCTACCTCCTGCTCGACAGTCTTCAATATTTACAATTGGTGTGGTTTTTATAAAACAGTCTATTCGTTTAATGTGCGTGGCGTAATGCTAGACCTGGCTTTTGTCTACATGACGTCACTAACAGTGGTAACATTTCGCTAGTCACGGCAGCAGTGTCAATAACCACAGTAGCGTTGTCACCATGGTAAGGTGAACAACACTTTATGGCAATACTGCAGTAAGTATGACTTTGTTTCCACGGCGCGTACCTGACCAGTATTGATATTTCTGACACGCACACATGTGCGCGCGTACACGCACGCACACATTCACACACACACACACACACACACACACACACACACACATACACTCACATACACAGAAAGAGAGAGAGATGGGAGAGGGACGAAAGTGAGAGTGAGAGAGAGAGACAGAGTGGGATGGGAGAGAGATGAGAGAGGCAGAGAGAGATAAGAGAGACGGAGAGAGATGAGAGAGACAGAGATTGGAGAAAGTGAGAGATACAGAGTGGGAGGTAGAGAGATGAGAGAGAGAGAGAGAGAGAGAGAGAGAGAGAGAGAGAGATAGAGAGAGAGAGAGGGGGGGAGAGAGAGGCAGAGAGCGAGACAGAGAGAGAAAGAGAGAGATGAGAGAGAGAGAGAGTCATGAGAGAGATGAGAGAAAGAGAGAGACATGGGAGAAATGAGATAGAGACAGAGAGATGGAAGAGGGAGACATGAGCGAGAGGAGAGAGAGAAAGAGAGAGAGAGAGAGAGAGAGAGAGAGAGAGAGAGAGAGAGAGAGAGAGAGAGAGAGAGAGAGAAGACGGGGATAAGTAATGCAAACTTGAGAACGTCG
>OY992884.1:74670631-74753131 GCA_963921405.1 Cepaea hortensis | reverse complement strand
ACCACATTGCAATCGGTACCATTAGCATTTGGACTCTTCGCTAATGAGGACGGAGGGCGTATGGGCATTTTCCGAGTTGTGTGATGTCGCTTCTTGGCAACTCAAACAAATGGGTTATTCATAAACATCGCACAACGCAATATTGAAGCAAACGAGTCTTTAAAATATAACATAAGATTCCTCTGAACTGTATCGCCATCATGTCGAAAATATATTCAAAAATAACATTATTCTTTTATATTTTTATCCGCTACGTGTATCCCTAGGAAACGCTTTCAAATTGTTTCTAGATAATGGCCTCCCTTTAGCCTAATGTCTGGAGGCTATTAAGCATTGTTCATTAGTGCTTCTTCTATGCCCACGAACATTTATTACTCTGTGTGGCGTTTCAAGCTCGCGTCTTTAATTTCCTTTCTTAATCTGGACAATTTCCTGGTCATGTATTGTAGCTGTGACAATGTTTTCTTCTTCTTCTTTCGTTCGCCTGAAATATGTTTATAACTGCAATGTTGTCTCTTGTATGAATCTAAGTCTTTTTTAGTTCATTCAGCGGTCCATAGAGTTTATCTTCCACTGTTGTCTCTCTAGGCCAGAAGGTTCGCCTGGATATGTTGTAGTTTGGGCAATCCTGGAGTATGTGCTCTGCTGTCTGTGGCATTGTGTTAGATTTTTTTTTAAATTATAGAACAGAAAGGTGAGAGCAAGGCTACCTCATATTATGTCTTTTATCATTCAGGCTATATGTTCTAGTAAACATCTGTTGTCTCGCGTGTATGCGTTAGTGAACATCTAATAGCAACGCTATCTCCTTCCTTTACAACTTTTTTTAAAAAGTCGCATTTCCTTTACAGGACATTGCAGTCAATACCATCATTTTACCGCCGCTGTTTATGTCTAGGCAAGTTTTTACGTTCAGTAGTTTGCCATTGCTTTCTGAACGACCTGCTCCCACGTTCTTTTCCTCTTTGTTCTGCGTTAACACCACATCTCGAGTGCCTCTATCCGTCTTTCATCTCTTTAGTTAACGAACTGCTTCAATACATTATATGATAATGCCCCAAACGCGTCCCTCTACCCGATTCTCATCTACCTAGTTGAGGAACTGTTTCAACACATTTTATGATAAAACCCCATCCCTTGTTCCTCGCTCAGATTCTCATCTCCCTAGTTGAGGAACTTTTTCAATACATTTTATGAGAACACCCCATCTCTTGTTCCTCGCTCAGATTCTCATCTCCCTAGTTGAGGAACTTTTTCAATACATTCTATGATAACACCCCCATCTCTTGTTCCTCGCTCAGATTCTTATCTCTTTAGTTGAGGAGCGTGTTTCAAACATTCTATAATAACACCTCAAGTTGTGCCCCTCTACTCTATTCTCAAAGCTTTAGTTGATGAACTGTTTCAATTCATTCTATGATAACACCCCATCATCACTGTCCCTCCACCCGATTACCAACACGTTAGTTCAGAGGTCACCAAACTTTTTTCACGGCGGGCCGGATTAGCTGAGAAAATGACGAGCGCGGGCCGGATAGTCATTCTGTACAATACTTGCACCGTCTCCGTGGCGAAGGTCTTACGGACGCGGTTCGTAATCCGGTATACCCGCGTTCGAAACACAGCTGTGCGCGATTTGGCAGCAGACAACGTTGCACGTGTTTTTGTGCTATGTTATGAGTGCTGGTCGTTCAGAAAGCAATGGCAAACTACTGAATGTAAACTTGCCAAGACATCAACAACAGCAAACAATGCTGGTGTTGACTGCAAACGTCCTGTAAAGGATATACAGCTAACTTTAACAATAATTGCAAGCTAGAACGAAAGCTCTGGGGAAAAAGACGAAAAACTAAGTTAATCATAGGAAGGGTGTGCAATGCACACAAAAAACAAAGACAACCAACACATTTATTTTCTAAAAAAAGTTATCAAAGAAGGCGACGTTAGCAAAAAGATAGTTACACCAGACTTAATGTGCACATATCCGAATCTCTAAAACTAAGCAGCAAAAGAGGTTAGGGAGATTTGTGAAACTGATGTCTGGCTTTCAAAATACTATCAATGTCTGGTTTGGAATTGCTGCATCCAATCAAGAGAAATGCTTTGAAATGTTCATCAGTCAATCTCGTTCGATGTGGTTACTTCACAGACTTATTTTTGAAAATGTTTGCTCACAGACATAAGTTATTCTAAACACTGATGCCATACCAGCGGCAAATTTCTTAAGTTTCGGAAACTCAACATCAGGTCAGCAGCGGTACAATTCAATAAGTTTTCCTTCTCTGTGCCTCTCTTTCAACAAGTCATTTGCTTGCAAATCAATGAGCTCCAACTTTAGTTCAACTGGCACATCATCAAGGTTACAATCAAACGGATTCTGGAACAGAAGAATGTCACTCTCAATTCTGTCAAGATCTGAAAATCTCTCCAAACTCTTTGAAACAGTCAAAATGAGAAAGGTTTTCTCCTTCCAGTTGTGCTTCCAACAATGACAGCTTTCTCCGACATCCTTTGATGGTTCTGTAGAGATCACAGACGAGTTAAACCTTTCCCTGAAGTTTCAAGTTCAGTTCATTCATGTCGACCAAAAACGACAACTTGATAACTTTTACAGCCAGGTAGAATCTGACAGCTCTGAATCAGCTCTATCTTTTTTCAGTGAGGAAAACATCTATTTCATATCGGAGCTTGTAAAAACGAAGCAGGACTTTACCGCAGCTGAGCCACCTGACTGATGTGTAATAAGGCAAGTCACAGAATTCAGAATCAATTTATTCAAGAAAAGCCTGGAACTGACGGTGATTGATTGCATGTTCCCAAATCAAGTTCACAGCAGAAACGACTGGTTTCAGTACACAATAAATATCTAAGTCTTCCCACAGAGCACTTGCTGATGTATGATGCAATGTATGAACAGAGCGCCCGGAATTTGCAAATCTTCCAACTGAGTCCTGATCTGCCCCACCAGACCCTTCCTCACTCCAGCTATGTTTTTTTCCCTACGTCAACTGTAACACCTCGAAGCTGATTCCGCTGAAGATTATAGTCACGCCAAATGTCTACCACAAAGCCGGAAATTATTTGATGTGTTGTTGATCGAGGAAAAACTGTCGCGCCATACGTCGGCTGCCGGCAGCCCTCCTTTGAAGTTGTAGACGGATTGTCTGGGTAAAAGTCGGCAGGATCTTTTGTTGTGGGAACAAGAATTCTCTAGATCACAGGCCGTCAAGACTTTTTGAAGTGCCGGGACAGGTCCCCAGATGAAAGCGGAATAGACGGCGGGTTGTTTCCACCCAGTCTAAACAGGAGAGAGAAAAATAGATTCTAGACTGTCTAGTGTCTAGACAGTTTTGTGACGTCACTCAGACCCAGTATTAAACCAGTTGAGGTAAACAACTTTGGGGTTAGTCGACCAAAAGTTGTGAAGCGCTACGGATGTGTGCAATATTCCTAGTTTGTGTCTAGAGAGAGACTATAGTGTCTAATGTTGATTTGCATCGGCGGACATGTAACCATTGTGTTATTAAATAGTCTCAATTTCAAGCAGGAATAAATATATGGTATTTAATTAATTAAATAAACCTACTTTAGATCATTCTTAGGAATCGAGTGTAGTAATGTGCGTTGATAGAACGTATAATAAGAGCGTCGGCAACAGTAGCCTATCGCGTAGCTTAAACTAGCTGGTGTGAGATATCATTTAACTCAGTGAGTTGAGGGCAATGTAGTGGGATGGTATTTAGGGAGATTGAGGATGTTGGGGGGGGGATGAAGGAAATGTCAAATGGTAGGATCTTCCAGTAGGGCATCTGCTGGGTTTCTGCCCTTTTCCTTTAGTCTTTCCTTGTCTTACCATGACTCAGACCGATGTGATGAGCTCCTCGGCCTTATGACAGAGTTTGGTTCTCTGTTATATTTCTGAGTGCGGCCGGTGGCCTACACTCACCTAATAAAGGTTGGAATCGGGTTGCTCTCACCAGGTGTGTTCTCTCTTCAACAGGTTCCACCATAGTTACCACCAGCTAGAAGAAAAGTCATGGCTCGAGTATTGAAGGTAGAGTTTACTGAGAGGCTTTTGCACTGGGCCCATAACCCAGAGGGTCTGCAGGAACCTGGCCTCTGCTCAGCAGGAAACGATGATAATATAAGAGTGTTTCCTAGGTGATAGGTTACATCACATTAAAATCAAGACACTGACAATAACACCTGTACCAGGAACATTAGTAGATCTAGATTCCTGGAAACTTAACAGTATATGTTACAATTGGTGAATTCCTATCATTACCAATTAACAGTATGTGTTACAATTGGTGAATTCCAATCATTACCGATTAACTGTGTGTGTTACATTTTGGGAATTCCCATGAACAGTAAAATACTAACATTGGGTTTTTTTTTTCCAAAGTGACAGTAACATTAATTTTAGGATTCTTTGATCCCAGAACTTTTATGAAAGAGTATTTACAGTGTGTGTGTTAGATTGATGATCAATATTGGACTGTTTCCACTATTGATGACCAAGCATCCGGACTGTTCAAGAGCTATCGGAGGAAGTCGACACTTGGACTGAGAGACGCATCATTAGGGTGAGGTTTTCTGTCCATCATATATGGTGCTGTTGTGTGGCCAGTTCAGGGATGAAACTGACTTTGCTCCTGAGCTATTCGGTCTGACTCTACATACACGTTAGGTTATACGACAGACTTTCTACACATACACTTTGCACACCCTGACACTTTTCTTTATTAAATTGTTTTTGTCAGTTTTAAAAAAAAAACCTAGTGTTGTGTGAGTATGTTTTTTTGGAAAAGAATGAGAGGGGGCATGGTCCATTGGTAAGAGAGAGAGAGAGAGAGAGAGAGAGAGAGAGAGAGAGAGAGAGAGAGAGAGAGAGAGAGAGAGAGAGAGAGAGAGAGAGAGAGAGAGAGATCCAGGGACTGACGGGGTGTTGTGGACAGAAAGCTAGGAGATTCTCAGGATTAGGATTTGGGGTTAAAAGGATGTCGGTGTTGATTCCCCTCACCCCAGGGACGACACTTATATAAAATACGACAACTACGACGAAAATGTCTTTCCCAGTTGTTGTTCCATACATGCTGCAAACGGACGCCAACTCTTCCGTTATCTGAAAGTCCAAATTGACACCACGAATGAACACGAGAAGTTGTGACGTAATCTAGAGGTCAGTAGACTCATCCAGGGCCAGAGAATACCACAACAAGATCCTAGCTTTCTCGCATATCTGTAGCACTATGTTCTCTCCAAGTTCTTCTGTTCTCCGCACAACTGAACTTGCCGAAAGGCTGATAGTTCCAAACAAATCGGCTTTCTCAGGACACAAGTCATTTGCTGCTGCGACCATACACTCTTTGATGAAGTTGTCATCAGTAAACGGGCTTTTCTCGTTCTGCCATCTTATGCACTGTTTTGTAACTTGTACGAGTGACAGATTCATTTTCAGCAAATTTTCTTGTGAAGAGATTTCTTTGTGTTTTAAAACCAAGTTTAATTGACTCATATTTCCCAGAGCGTAACTTTCCAGAAAACTTTTAATATGTTGATAGATGTTTTGTTTAGTAGTGACGTCTTTCAAAACGGCAACAAATTTCGCTGCATATTACGCAACTGGTTTTCTGGTCCTTTGTTTCCACAAAGAAGTACTTTACTCCCTATTCCTCATTGAAAAATCGACACTCGGCGTTCACTTTTGTTTTCCTAGTAGCCATAATTAAGGGTGAAGTACAATCAATCAATCAATCATGTGCCATGCCGGAAAGCGTGGGCGGTCATGATTCGCCATTTCACTCGATCACCAGAGTCGTGGATCAGCTCAGTGTTCCTGTCTCGTCCATGCCATGTGGCCAAGCCATCCAGATATTTTCCTCTCGGTCTTCCTCTTGGTCTGTTCCCTTCGATCTTGCCAGCTGTCACTAAGTTCTCCAGTCCATTTCTTCTCATAACATGTCCAAAAAATTTTGACTGTCTACGTCTAATTTCTCTAATCAATCTACGATTTTCATTTGTCTCTTGTAGTACTTGTTCATTGGTTTTTCTGTCTGTCCATGGTATTCTTTGCATTTTCCTCAGAAACCACATTTCTGCAGCCATCAGATGTTTTTCTGCTTGACTGCACATTGTCCAAGTTTCACATCCATACAAAAGAACAGGCTCTATGTATCCCCTCAACACTCTTTTTCTCGTTTCAATTGACATCATTTTATTGGTCAGAATGTTTTTCATCTTGCTAAAGGCTACTTTCGCAATGGCGATTCTTGTTCTAATCTCTTCAAGGCATCTGCCATCAGATGTTATGACTGTTCCGAGATAATTGAACCGATTCACTTGTTGAAGAATATTCCCATTTACTTGTATATTACATTGTGGTACTTCGTTCTTCCTAGTGACGACCATAACCTGTGTCTTCCTACAATTTAATTCCAACCCCAGCTGCTCACTGTGTACAACCACAGCGTCTACTAATTGTTGCAGATCCTGTGCATTGTCTGCAATCAATACTGTATCATCTGCATATCTAATGTTATTTATGTTTCGTCCTCCAATGCTGATTCCATTTAGGTCTTCTACATTTCTGAAAATATTTTCACTGTATAGGGAAAAAAGATCTGGAGACATTACACATCCCTGCCTAACACCTCTCTTAATAGGTTGGTATTGTCCTACTTCATTATCAATCCTTATGGCAGCTTGTTGTTTCCAATATATGTTTTTTTATAAGTCTAATGTCTTTCCCATCAATTTGTAGATCTGCAAGCATATCCACAATGTTGACATGTCTAACTCTATCAAAAGCCTTTGTGTAGTCAATAAAGCAAAGATGTATATCCTTGTTTACTTCTAAAGCACGTTCAATAACTGTTCGCAGCATATACACAGCATTTACTGTACCCTTTCCTTCTACAAAACCACATTGTTCTTCCCCTATTTCAGGTTGTATTTTCTTCCTCACTCTTTGCATGATAATTCGTAACAAAATCTTTGTGATGTGACTCATTATACTAATTGTTCTATGTTGATCACATTCTAAGGCTCCTGATTTCTTTGGGATTGCAATAAATACAGAATTACATAATTCAGAAGGTATATCTCCAGTATCATATAATGTGTTCAGCAGTCTAGTGACTTGCTCTAGTCCAAATTCTTCTAGAGCTCTAATCATTTCTGTTGTGATGTTATTTGCACCGGGGGCCTTGCCAGCTTTCATATGCTTAAGAACATTTTGAACCTCCATCTTTAAAATTGCTGGTCCTTCATTATTAAATCTAATAGCATACTGTTCCTCTCTGTTATCATTATACAGGTCTTTCACATAATCTGTCCATACATGTAGAATCTGATCTTTTCCTATTATGACTTTGCCATCTTTAGTTTTTAGACAGCCTGTTGATGTACTTGTTCTTTTATTAGTAAGTTCCTGAACTCTTTTGTGCACTAATTTGGTATTTTGACTGTTGTGTTGTTTTTCAATTTCTAAGCACTTTTCCTCAAGCCATGATTCTTTTGCCTTCCTACATAATATTCTGACTTGTCTGTGAATTTCTTCATACTTGGCAGGATTATTTTTGTTGAGTCTTCTTGTTTCCATTAAGTGTAAAATTTCCTCTGTCATCCATTTCTTACGACCCACCTTCTTTAATTTTGGAATAGTTTTTTCTGCAGCCACATTGATTGAATTCTTTAACATTTCCCATTGATCATCCACATCCTGGAATAGGATCTCTAGATCAGACAATATTTCAAATCTGTTCTGTACTTCTATGTTGAATTTGTTTTGTATTTCCTTGTCATTACTCAATGTACACAAATCATATTTAGTGTTCCCTGTTGTATACTTGACTTTCTTAAACTTTATCCTCAATGTTCCCGTGGGTAGTCTGTGGTCACTATAACAATCAGCACTGGGAACTGTTTTTGCTACTGTTAGCGCGTTTCTAAATCTTCTGCTAATGAGAATGTAGTCAATCTGGTTTCTAATCCTGCTATCAGGACTCCTCCAGGTCCATAATCTTCTAGGGTGTTGCTTGAACCAGGTGTTTCCTACAATCATTTCCTGTTCTTTTGCCCACTCTACTAGTCTGTATCCTCTTTCATTTCTCTCTCCTAAACCATAGTTTCCTACTGTGTATCTATCCCCTTGATTTCCTACTTTTGCATTGAAGTCCCCTATTATGATGTTTATTTCTGAATTTTTACATTTCTTTAAGGCAGACTCTATGTCATTATAAAATTCCTCTACACTATCTTCACTGGACTCTCCTGTTGGGGCATATACTTGAATAACATTTATGTTAAAAGGTCTGCCACTCAATTTAACTAGTAGAACTCTGTCCGACACGGCCCAATATCCCTGAACAGACGTTGATGTTTTCCGGTCCAAAATTATTGCCACTCCCCTATGTCGATCCTCACCTCCAGAATAAATAATCTTAAAATCTTTATGTATCTTGATGCCTGCTCCTGTCCATCTCGTTTCGCACATACCTAATATATTAATTTTTTCTCTTTGAATTTCTTGTGTTATGTTCTCTAATTTTCCGTCGTTGTTTAACGTCCTAACGTTCCATGTTCCTAATTTTAATGTCTCTGTCCTTGTCTTGCGATGATCAGTCTTTAAGCGAATCATAATAAACTAGGCAATTTCTAAGAGGTAGTTTGCCGTTGCTTTCCTCTATGGCAGTGACCATACTGGCCGGGTGACCGCAATCATTGTCTCTCGAAAGAGAGAAAGCTTGCCGTCGCGAAACTCGAGACCATAACCAACAAATATCTGTCGGCTGCCCTCTTAATTTCATCCACCACCTGCCTTCCGTGGCTTCTTTTGAACACTTCCAATTAACGAACACGAAATAACATCACATAATCCAAAGGAAAAACACTATCCACACGAATTTCACGGGAATTTCCATAGGGAATCCACAGAAAAACACTGAACAGCGTCTCCCCCAAGAACAACGAGACATCGCGTCGCCATCTTGGAAGAGTGAAGTACACGGGAGCTGAAAATGAAAAAAAGACATTAAATTAGAAACATAATTAAAATCATCTTGAAACAGAAGAATAGCAGAGGACTAGGGGTCACTGGTTAAGCTTCGGCTCATCAAAGGTACATATACAGTTTATAGGTACCTTTGTGTAACCGCACAGAGATGATAGAAATAATAGCACAACGCCGACTGCTCATGGGCCGTAGAAGAAGAGAGGAATAAGAAGACAGAGAGAATCTCATTCTATTTCTACGGCTAACAAGAAAAGAAAAGATTTAGAAATATCAGAAGAAATTCAGGTCCGTGTACAGGGAATCAGAATAATGTAATTGAAAAAATACAACAACGTCTGATTAATAATGCCAATGCACAAATAAATAAAATTCATGATTAGATGCAATAACAAAATAGGCATCCCCATGAATAAACATACACATGATCATCCTTCACAGTACCAGTGATCTTCCATCACAGCATGAGTAGTCATCCTACACAGTACCAGTGATCTTCCATCACAACATGGGTAGTCATCCAACACTGTAACTGTAGTCTGATACAAAACACCAGCAATTAACAGACTACAAGATGGAACAAAGGTCACTCATTCAGTAGCATGTCCTTTGCAGAACCTCACTCCCATAACAACCTTCCGGAAAACCTCTCGATCATAAGCAAGATGCCCCACTTCAGATACACCCATCTGTAGATCATCCGCCACATCCTGCACTCATCTTCTCTTTGGCCTTCCTCTTCCTCTCTTCCCAGGCATATACCCCTCCATTATTGTTCTCGGGCACAGACATAGCTATTCTACCCCTATGTTCCTATTTAAACTATGAAAGTTCATTCAAAACTCACCCCGCAGCAGATAATCTCAATCCACAATCAAGATCCTCTTAGATCTTTTGGATCTTCACAGGGCCTGTCTGCCCTCTCAATTGCGGTGTGGAAAAACAGTGGGCACGCTCGGCGTGCCCAGGGCACGTTCGTCCATCTGCTGGGTAGTGGCTCAGAGGGATGAGTTCAAACCCTCTGCTGAAAATTAGACATCAGCATCTCTTCGGCATCAGTTGTTCTCAAGGCCAAAGAGGCGGGAACGTGGCGTGACTGGGCTCTTATAGGCACACCAACACAACATCCCAGCATCCTATGCTTTTTTTACCGGGGTATCATGGGATATGCTATTCCATACTCTTGTAAAGCCGCGGCAGGCAGCTTCATTTGGTAATAGAATATCTCATAATAAGGTTTGCACAATATACAAATAGGGCCGCAAACATAAACAGCCTAGAGCAGCCAAGAGGTCTCCGCACGTGTGAAGATCTCCTATTATTCTAAACATAATATTTACATTTAAATTGTATCACAACGTCTCGTGTTTCATACGTTATATCAAGCAAGTTCGAGCACCGTCGCGGGCCGGATGAAATGACGTCGCGGGCCGGATCCGGCCCGCGGGCCGTAGTTTGGTGATCCCTACGTTAGTTGATGAACTGTTTCAAAACAACTGAAACATGCCTGGGTTCACCAACATTAAGGTGATTGCCCTTAGTAGTAATGCTACAACATTAACAAGTGACGGGGTTAAAGGGCATTCCCCGAGGAGGGCTGAACGGAAGGGTAAAAAGACAAGTGAAAAACATTGAGGGACAGTTGAGTTTTGGGAACCGACAGTAGAGGTCGGCGGTCCGGGAAATTGAAGGATAGCGGAGTTGGGAAGAGAGCTCCGACCGGTGGTTTTTGAGGGATAGTTAGTTGAAGTTTAGACCGAGAGAGGGTCGGATAGTTTTGTTGAGGCCTAGACCCAGTGTGGGTTGGATCGAGTGAGCTCGGGCCAGGAAGGGTGGATAGTTAACTGTTATAGTGGACGAGATTAAGTAGGCCTTGAGAAGGAAGTGTTATTCGAGTGTTCGGTTGTGATGAAGATATATTCTGAGAGAATTATTGTTCCTGGATTTATATGTTGTGTGTTTCCGTGTTAATTCATCATTAAAAGGAAATTATGTGCGCAAATTTATTCTTGTTCACTGACAGGTGGATGTGTGCTGCAGTGGTGACTTGTGGTCTGAGAGAGGTGGCTAGCTCAGCTTCCACTCAGCAGTGATATAGAAGGAGCATTAGAATCTAGACAACGACCAATATCATTTTGGTGCAAAAGAGCTTGTGTCAATAACAATTCACAACTGACCATATGTCTGTACCAGGGATGTTTCCATACTTTCATGTTCACTCTCTGCGATAATCATTAATTTCCTCTTATCTGGAAAATCTGTTTTTTTTCCATTGCAATTCTAGTTGTAATAATCTGCTCAACACGTTTGTCGTTATACTTTGATCCATATAGGAAAAGGCTATCAGTTATCAGTTGGGGTATCGTCATTGCACTCCGGACAGGTCCATAGGTGCTCAGATCCCCTCCCCCCAGCATATGCATCAGCGTCCGGTGGCTAATAGTGCCAGTTTTAATAGGAAACGTGTTCCATACTATGCACTTCACTGCTGAGTGTAAATACTTGTAGAGTTTTTACTATTTATATATCTTCGTCTTCTACATGTTTATCATTGTATCATGTTGTTTAGCTATTTCATACTTAATTCTCTCGCTTTGTTTTCCACCGGAATCAATAAATACATGTTCATTGATTAGTCTCCAAGGGGGGCTTAAGTACATTTGATTGAGTCGATGTGATGGCTTTCATTGGACAGTGACAATTGCACACACTTTGTTGATTACTTCAGCAGAGATGGAGATATTCATCGATCTGGATTTCGAACAATTATTGGTGACACACAAGGAACCAAATCGAATGCCAGCAGCAACTGCTGGCTCATTTACACACACATAGCAACACGATATAATTGTTTCCGATATAGCTGTTCTGTTTGTTTGTGGTCATGACTAGGTTATTAAAGAGTTATGCTTCTGCTTTTGTATTTTGTGCTGGTTCGTTGTTAGCAGCAAAAATTCTAAACATTTGTAATGTTAATTTCCCTTCTGTCGTGTGCAATTTCCGTTCACAATGTGACGTAGCTGTTCTCATTTTCTAATTCTGCGTGTATCCTAATTCTACGCTAGCAACTAGAAATATGGGCGCTGCATTACAAGTGATTTCTGAATTTAGGTATTCTGGTATTAGTCACTTTTCTATAATCAAAATTGTATTCTTTCTTTCTTTCTTTCTTTCTTTCTTTCTTTCTTTCTTTCTTTCTTTCTTTCTTTCTTTCTTTCTTTCTTTCTTTCTTTCTTTCTTTCTTTCTTTCTTTCTTTTTCTTTCTTTCTTTCTTTCTTTCTTTCTTTCTTTCTTTCTTTCTTTCTTTCTTGCTGTCCCCTTTCTGTCTACCTCCCTGTAAGTCTGTCTTCCTTCCTTCTTTCAATTTCTTTCTTTCTCTTTTTAATTACTGTTGTTTCTTTTACTACGTTTTTACACTAAGTTCTCTTAATTACTTAATACTCCTGTGTGTTGCCGGGGCCAATAAGGGAAGCAAAGAAAAGCAACACTGCAGCCTACCACGCATGTCGTAAGAGGCGACTAAGGAGGCTTGATGGTTCCGTCGCCCTGCTACTGAGTGAGTGCGTGGCGCAACACTGTGAGCTGTGAGTTTCGTGTGAAATGCTTTTGAATCTGCCCGAGGTTTTTTGGAACGTGACTGCATGTTCGGAGCGATGGCAGATGGCTATGTCCCAGAGTTGATCGATTTTTGCCTTATGCAGAAATGCGTGGCTGCTGGGCTTCTGGTTGACTGCCACTGCCATCGACGATGAACTGTATTTCGTGGACTGTGTGGGTGAACATCTAGGAAACATCCAGATGGGAAAATGACTGCCGATTCCATCAGAAATGAACTGGGTGTTTTGTGAGGGACTATTGTGTTGACATTCTGGTAGCGGCATTATGCACAGTGTATCTGTGCGGGCTGTTGTTTGCCGAGACTCCTGTCCTTTCCACTTTTCACATTGGGCAGTGGGGAGCATTTTGTGTGATATTCACTGGCACAGGAACGGAGCATAATGGGGACGACCCGTTGCTGTGAAGTTGGAACTGCGACTAACTAACTAACTAACTAACTAATTACTTAATAACTCTCGTTCAGTTCGAATGTCTTTCTTTCTAAGTTTCGGTTTTCTTTAAATTATTATTTTTAACTTCTGAACCGGGTTTTCTTTATAGAACAGTTAATAAACAAGCACACATGCATTATTTGACGATCAAAGAAGGAAAAGAAAGAAATAGAGGCTTGAAAGCTGTTCCGGTTGGTCATGCATCGGGAGTACACTTGTTTCTTTAGCGAGGGGCTGTCTTCATTTGGAGTTGAGAGGTACTAATCCTAGCATGGTAACCATAGCTTTGAATTGTTATGTTGTCTAGTGCGTCCTCTAGCCTCTCCTTCTTTCTTCTACAATTATGAGAGCCAAATAATACACATGTGTCTATTTACGGACTGTCTTAGTGGCCTCAACGGGTTCCCCAATTGACATTTATAGAACACGCTCTCAAGAAAATATGTTTTATTAAAAAAACACGTCATTTTCCTATTAGAGAAGCAATCCACACCCATGTCTTGCACACACAGCATGAAGAGCTTATGCATGCTCGGAATGAGTACGTTGCTAGGCTACCGGATTGAAAGCAGGTCATAATCAGTCATCAGTTCTTGAACTCGTGCCAGAGTTGAGTTTAGTTGAGCAGACCCGAGTTGAGCTGAGTTGAGTTGAGACGACACGGGACGAGATGAGACGAAGAGGAGACAAGAGGAAAGGAGACTTTAGCAGAGCAGAGTTGAGTCAAGAACCCATATAACAGCACTCGGGACATTCCCATAAGGGTTCTGTCCTTGTCTTCAATAACCAGCAAAGAGTCCCAATAATAACGACATTATAATCTGATTATGAGTTCGTCTGGCCTTTCCACTGACTGAAGAGTATCGGTCACTCCCCGCCGCTTCATTCTCTCCAGGCCATGACGATGTATTTGTTTTTTCACACTATACACAAGAGTCCAAAGGGCTCTAACCCCGCCTGCCTTATCTTGCACCAGTACCCCACCCAGCGGTGCAGACTCGGCTAATCTGCCCATCCGTTCGTTTCCCAATACACCAGCACGCTTGGGGAAAAGATCCAACGGATGCTCCCTATCAGAGAAACCAACTAAAAGTGACCTAGTTCTAACACAGCAAAACCTTCACCATCAACAACACCTGGATCAACATCAACAACCACCATCACCACTACTACTAACACCACCACCACCACTACCACCACCACTACCACTACCACCACCACCACTACTACCACCACCAGCACCACCAACCACCACCACCACAACACCAACAACAACATCACAACAACTTGAAAAACAACAACAACTTGATAAAAATAACAACACTAATAACATCATCAACAACAACAACTTGACAAATAACAACAGCAACAACAACTTGAAAAATAATAACAACAACAACAACTTGAAAAATAACAACATCAACAACAACTTGAAAAATAACAACAACAAGTTGAAAAATAACAATGACAACAACAACAACAACAACAACAACAACAACAACAACAACAACAACAACAACAACAACAACAACAACAACATTAGGAACAGCAACAACATCATCATTATTATCGGGAACAACAACAACACCAAAACGATCATCACCAACAACAACAAAAAATATATGATAAATAGATGGCAGGGAGTAGATAGAGATACACTTTCCATTGCTTTGAGGACACATATTATAAGTAGCAATACATGGACATGAGAAACTCAATACGGGCTTGAGCTCCCATCTTTTGAAATGAAATACTACATACAGATGCCGAGAATATACTGGACAGAAAGGATAAAGCCCATGAAATACTAAACACTACATGCCCGGGATATTTTTCTTGTAATATTGTCGTACCGGAGAAATTGATATTTTTTGACACATAAAAAAAAAAAAAAAAAGGAAACCCAATAGCAATTACAACAAGAGGGGAAGATCCATAGCTTAGTGATAAAGGTTCATGCCTTGATATTTGATGGTCGTGGGTTGACTTCCTGTCTATGTCGTTCAAACGTGTGCAGTTTGTCCTGAGACTCATGGAGGTGATCGCTGGAGTTCGCTGAAGCTCTGGGCAGGCGGTTCCTGGAGGTGATCGCTGGAGATCGTTGATGCTCTGGGCAGGCGGTTCCTGAAGTTATCGCTGGAGTTCGTTGGTGCTCTGGGCAGGCGGTTCCTGAAGTCATCGCTGGAGTTCGTTGATGTTCTGGGCAGGCGGTTCCTGGAGGTGATCGCTGGAGATCGTTGATGATCTGGGCAGGCGATTCCTGGAGGTGATCGCTGGAGATCGTTGATGATCTGGGCAGGCGGTTCCTGGAGGTGATCGCTGGAGATCGTTGATGAGCTGGGCAGGCGGTTCCTGGAGGTGATCGCTGGAGTTCGTTGAAGCTCTGGGCAGGCGGTTCTTGGAGGTGATCGCTGGAGATCGTTGATGCTCTTGGGAGGCGGTTCCTGGAGGTGATCGCTGGAGATCATTGATGCTCTGGGCAGGCGGTTCCTGGAGGTGATCGCTGGAGATCGTTGATGCTCTGGGCATGCGGTTCCTGGAGGTGATCGCTGGAGATCGTTGATGCTCTGGGCAGGCGGTTCCTGGAGGTCATCGCTAGAGATCGTTGAAGCTCTGGGCAGGCGGTTCTTGGAGGTGATCGCCGGAGTTCGTTGAAGCTCTGGGCAGACGGTTCTTGGAGGTGATCGCTGGAGATCGTTGATGCTCTTGGGAGGCGGTTCCTGGAGGTGATCGCTGGAGATCGTTGATGCTCTGGGCAGGCGGTTCCTGGAGGTGATCGCTGGAGATCGTTGATGCTCTGGGCAGGCGGCTCCTGGAGGTGATCGCTGGAGATCGTTGATGCTCTGGGCAGGCGGTTCCTGGAGGTGATCGCTGGAGATCGTTGATGCTCTGGGCAGGCGGTTCCTGGAGGTCATAGCTGGAGATTGTTGAAGCTCTGGGCAGGCGGTTCCTGGAGGTGATTGCTGGAGTTCGTTGAAGCTCTGTGCAGGCGGTTCCTGGAGGTCATCGCTGGAGATTGTTGAAGCTCTGGGCAGGCGGTTCCTGGAGGTGATTGCTGGAGTTCGTTGAAGCTCTGGGCAGGCGGTTCCTGGAGGTGGTCGCTGGAGTTCGTTGAAGCTCTGGGCAGGCGGTTCCTGGAGGTGGTCGCTGGAGTTCGTTGAAGCTCTGGGCAGGCGGTTCCTGGAGGTGGTCGCTGGAGTTCGTTGAAGCTCTGGGCAGGCGGTTCTTGGAGGTGATCGCTGGAGATCGTTGATGCTCTGGACAGGCGGTTCCTGGAGGTGATCACTGGAGATCGTTGATGCTCTCGGCAGGCGGTTCTTGGAAGTGATCGCTGGAGATGGTTGATGCTCTTGGGAGGCGGTTCCTGAAGTCATCGCTGGAGTTCGTTGATGCTCTGGGCAGGCGGCTTGTCGTCCTATGGAGAAAGACTGAGCCAGTTGGATGAATATACCAAGAATACCACGAACGGACAGCAATACGAGTGAGAAGGTTCTACAAGAAACAAATGGAAATCGTATAACGGTACATTAGTCGATATTTTTGGGCACGTTATGGGGAAAAACACGTTGGGAAACTTAATAACAAATGGAAAAGTTGATGGAAAAAAGCAAAGAAAGGCAGATAGATGGTAAAACGCAAAGAAAGGCAGAGATATGGGAAAACACAAAGAAAGGCAGAAAAATTAATATCTAGATAGCTGGATCACATGGCATAATCGGGACACGAACACGAAACTTACTCCAAGACTGGTGATCGTGTGAGATGGCGAACCATGACCGTCCACGATTATCAGCAAGTCCCATTGTAAGTAATAAAGAGCACATGGCCTAGTGCTGTAATAAATCACATAGAAATATTGTTCGACAATGTGAGAGTTGTTAGTTATATGTAAACTTTACAGTTATGTAACTAATGAAATGTTCCACAATGTGAGAGTTGTTAGTTATGTGTATACTTCACAGTTAAGTAACTAATCAAGTGTTCCACATTGTGAGAATTGTTAGTTATATGTATACTTCACAGTTAAGTAACTAATCAAGTGTTCCACATTGTGAGAATTGTTAGTTATATGTATACTTCACAGTTAAGTAACTAATGAAATGTTTCATAATGTGAGAGTTGTTAATTATGTGTATACTTCACAGTTAAGTAACTAATGAAATGTTCCATAATGTGAGAGTTGTTAGTTATACGTGTACTTCACAGTTAAGTAACTAATGAAATGTTCCATAATGTGAGAGTTGTTAATTATCTATATACTTCACAGTTAAGTAACTATTGAAATGTTCCATAATGTGAGAGTTTCTAGTTATGTGTATACTTCACAGTTATGTAACCAATGAAATGTTCCACAATGTGAGAGTTGTTAGTTATATGTATACTTCACAGTTAAGTAACTAATGAACTGTTCCATAATGTGAGAGTTGTTAATTATGTGTATACTTCACAGTTAAGTAACTAATGAAATGTCCCATAATGTGAGAGTTGTTAGTTATGTGTATACTTCACAGTTAAGTAACTAATGAAATGTTCCACAATGTGAGAGTTGTTAGTTATATGTATACTTCACAGTTAAGTAACTAATGAACTGTTCCATAATGTGAGAGTTGTTAATTATGTGCATACTTCACAGTTAAGTAACTAATGAAATGTCCCATAATGTGAGAGTTGTTAGTTATGTGTATACTTCACAGTTAAGTAACTAATGAAATGTTCCATAATGTGAGAGTTGTTAGTTATGTGTATACTTCACAGTTAGGTAACGAATGAAATATGAGAGTTGTTTGTTTTATGTATACTTCAACGTTAAGTAACCGATGAAATGTGAGAGTTGTTGAATAACAGATGTAGTTAAGTCTCACCTAACTAAAGTATTTCAATCACGCGCCGTCTCCACAATGAAGGCTAACTCCAATTTATTTCCAACACTGAATATAGACGAGGCCCACAGACACAGACAAATGGGAGTTCATCTGTACATGATTTTATCCAAATCTATTCATTCAGCCTACCGAAACCACTGTTCGGTGACTGGATGTAAATCTTATGTGTTATGTGTCTTCTGTTATATTTCGCGTGTTCTGTACTTTAATTTTTCTATGCCATTTATCGACTCTGGATCAATACCCATTTTCCCGTTGCCTTATTCCAAAGGGAATGTGTAAAGCAAACACAGGCTTCTGGAGACAGTTCGGAGACTGGAGAAACACAATCGAATCACATATTTCAAGGAGCCATGGAGTCAAAATAAATAAAGTCATCACTAATCGAATTCATAATTCCCAGGAGACAACTGGATACCCGCAGCCTTTCGTCTCCATCGCCGGCTTCATTCCGCGTGTATTCTTCACGCGTTGTGCGCCATGTAATTCGCCATGTCACTTACTTTGAAGGAGGAACGAAAAAGAGGAAGTTAGCCATGCGGTTATTGCTTTCTCCTGACATTGTGTGCTTCTCTCGTATTTGTCCTATTCCGTTGTTACATTAGCCCACTCTACCGCAGTGTTTACTTTAATAGTTTCTGTCCCATTTAGTTGTTACATTAGCTCAGTCTACCCCAGCGCTTACTTTAATAGTTTATGTCAAATTCAGTTGTCACATTAGCCCACTCTACCACAATGTTAACTTTAATAGTTTTTGTCCCATTCAGTTTGTTTACATTAGCCCACTCTACCCCAATGTTTACTTGAATAGTTTATGTCCCGTTCATTTGTTACATTAGCCCACTCAACCCCAGCTCCTACTTTAATAGTTATGTCCCATTCAGTTGTTACATTAACCCACTCTACCCCAGTGTTTACTTTAATAGTTTCTGTCTCATTCAGTTGTTAAATTAACCCATTTTACCCCAGCTCTTACTTTAACAGTTTCTGTCCCATTTAGTTGTTACATTAGCCCACTCTACCCTAGTGCTTACTTTAATAGTTTCTGTCCCATTCAGTTGTTACATTAGCACAAGGGTCACCGAACTTTTTTCACAGTGGGCCGTATTACTGACAAAATGACGAGCGCGGGCTGCATAATCATTCTATACAATACTTGCAAGCCAGAACGAAAACTCTGGAAAAAAAGACGAAAAACTAAGTTTAGAATTCCATGTTAATCATGGGTGAATGGTGGGCAATGCGCAAAAAACAAAGACAACGAACATATTTATTTACTAAAACAAGTTATCAAAGAAGCGACGTTAGCAAAAAGATAGTTACATCATACCTCGTGTGCACAATCCGAATCTCACACATTAAGCAGCAAAAAAGGTTAGTGAGATTTGTGAAACTAACGTTTGACTTTCAAGATATCATCAATGTTTGGTTTAGAATTGCTGCATCCAATCATGAGAATTGCTTTCACATGTTCATCAGTCAATCTCGTTCGATGTGTTGACTTCACATACTTCATTTTTGAAAATGTTTTCTGACAGACATAAGTTGTTCCAAACACTGATGCCATACCAGCGGCACATTTCTTCAGTTTAGGAAACTCAACATCAGGTAAGCAACGGTAACATTCAAGAAGTTTTCCTTCTCTGTGCTTCTCTTTCAACAAGTCATTTGCTTGCAAATAAATGAGCTCCAACTGGCACATAATCAAGGTTACAATCAAACGTATTCCGGAACAGAAGAATGTCACTCTCAATTCTATCAACATCTAAATATCTCTTTTTTTTTTAAAAAAAATGCTTCTTCAATCACGAATAGTTCCCCCCCCCCCCCCCCCCCCTTCCGGTAAATTGAAGTTGACATCTGCGGTGATAGAATATACCACATAGTAAGGTTTGCAATATATATAAATAAAGCCCGCCTAAATAAACAGCCTGGAGCAGTGATTTTCAACCGGGGTTCAGAGAGTGGCAGTCAGGAATTCCTCTGAAACATACCGAAATCGCCTAAATGCAACATTTCTGCCCATCTGGTTAATTACATAAAGTACGACAGAAACTTGGATCATCGCACAGAGTTCCCTGAGCAGCGTAAATATTTGCATAAGGTTCTGCTCCAGCAGAAAGGACGAAAAACACTGGCTTAGAGACCACCTTGATTAACACCTTGACCGGGGAATTTCTCTGAGCTTGGGATAATATTTTCGTAATAATACGAGGTTTCTGTAGTATTTTTATATGTTTGCTACTTTATTGCCTTTATTCACACTTGTAGTTCACTTACCTATTACTATCAAACAAAGAAATCCTTGATACATACCTATAAAATGGATGACGGGCAAAATAAGAAGTAAATATTTATAGAGCGTCGCACCTGTGTTGACAGTCTGACACATCTGGAGGCGGGAAAGGTGCGTGCTTACGTGTGTTGCCATAAAAAACAATGGTAACGTCAGAGCGTAGGCTGAGTTACCACGAGCCGGGGAAGGACTTGGGATGATGCAAAGTAAGCAAACATTACAATAAACAAGAAAATCTAGATACAATAATTTAAAAATGAAAATTGTAAATTTAAAGCATATAGCAGCCAGGATGTCTCCGCACGCGTGAAGATCTCCTAGTATTCTAAACATAATATTTAAATTTAAATTGTATCACAACGTCTCGTGTTCCATAGGTTGTGTCAAGCAAATTCGAGTACCGTCGGCGGGCCTGATGAACTGACGTCGCTTACCGGATCCCGTCCGCGGACCGTAGTTTGGTGAACACTGTATTAGCCCATACTACCCCAGCTCTTACTTTAATAGTTTCTGTCCCAAATTGACTCCAGCAGACTCCAACTTTTGTTTACGAAGATGCCACTTTTGGAATAAGAAGAGTTAACTGATTAGTGCCATGAGATGTTTAATCGTCTTAAGCGACTTCCCATATCTGCCATGGGCTTATATATCGCTTATTGTTGTCATAGCAGATGTTGTCTCAATTACAATATCAATACAGTAGTTTTCCCTGAGCAACCTTCTGTAATGTGATATATAATACATGTCTGTTACCATATTAACAACATTTAGGTCATAACTGTGACACACCCCTACTTCCCAAAGGGTAGTAAAGTCTATGAAACTAACTTATTAGCATGTTTGTTATACGAAACCTACTTTTTGATTGGCACTGTATATGTTAAGAAGTCTTCGTGCGTGTTGTGGGGATTGGAAATTGTGTCCTGAGTTCGTTGAGGAGACAGAGGCTTGCTGTAGATTTATTGGGTGCTTTTTGAATATAAATCTTACACTGACAAGACAGTGGCGCGTTCAGTCCCCAGCTAATAAAGTTAGTTGTATATCCTTTACAGGACATCGCATTCAACCTCATAATTTTTGACTGCTTGTGATTTTGAATAACGAAGACACAAACAATAGATTGTACGATTTATTGCCTGTTATATTTCGCTGCATCTCGTCAGGTACATACTGCAGAATTCACACAACATAAAGTAAAATAACTAGATAAATCCTTCAAGCTGAAATATACACATGTTCGCACAGTAATGTCAACCACGTCTACCAAGGTAATTTTAAACTGACTCTTGTTGGACATATTCTGTCGGCTCTCAGAGATCTGAAATACCGGTGAGGAAATATTCCAGGTTCTTAGTCTTGGTAAGTTTGCGGTTAGTAGTTTGCGATTGCTTTCTGAACGACTGGCACTCACACCACTGACCCGCGCAAGGCGGTCTGCTTCCAAATTGGCCGCAGCTGTGTTTTGAACGCGGTACATGGGATTACTAAAATCCTCAGGTAGGATTATTTCTTCAGATCAGTACGGCTCTGGGGTCGACCCAGCCTCATAAAAGTGGGTGGCAGACAGTTTGTGACCTTCATGAGAACTGTCCTGGAAGAAAAGGTGATGAGGAGAAGAACTCGTGATCTAGAAAACGTGGGGGTCTAACAGTTCACGGCTCTGAGGCGAAGAGGTTACATACTCAGTTCGAAATTCCTCATACCCACATACCACATACCGCGTTCGGAACACAGCAGGGGTGATTTGACAGCAGACCACATTGCTTTGGTTTTCCCACAATAGTATGAGAGCAGGTCGTTCAGATACAATGACAAACTACTGAAAGTAAACTAGCTAAGAAATCGCAAACAGCCACAAATGCTGGGATTGACTGCGACTTGCTGTAAAAGATATGCAAGGAACTAACAGTTCAAGCTCCAATGGTATTATCTTCTTCCGGACCACCTGCTCTATACTTCATGAGCTTGCTTATCAACAGAATGCCGACTTCGTGGCGAAGGTGCTACCCCGCAGACCCGCGTTCGAAACACAGCCACAGCTGCGGGCGATTTGGCAGCAGACCGCCTTGCGTTGATTTTTTTCGAAATGGTATGAGTGCCGGTCGTTCAGTAAACAATGGCAAACTACTGAACGTAAACTTGCCAATAGATCACAGCAGCAAAAAATGCTGCAGTTGACTGCAACGTCCTTTAAAGGATACGCAGCTAACGTCTAACGTATCAGCAGTATGGTCCAGATTCGATCCCCATCAGTGGCAGAACATTGTTCTAGGCCAATGGATCTCTAGGGCTGGGTCCAGTCTAGGAAAATAGACATCTGATCATTTTCATATTTGTCTGAGAATTGCCTGGTATGCGCGGCCCACGGACGAGGGGGGGGGGGGGGGTTGATCACCCATCCTATTGTGTTATGATCTAATATAGTGAAGACCTACACGTTACAAGCCTCCGACAGTATCTTCCATGGGGTTACCTTTACAGAAAGGAGTTCGAATCCTAAACTGTATGGTATAATTTGTCACCGCCCTGGCTCTACCCGCCATAATTTTATATCGTGCTTTGTTGTCCTAGCTTCTTTTCCTACAAAAATTGCCACGATTTTGCACTCATTAGTTGCACTAAGCGTCCATGTTTGAGATTGGTAGCATGATATCGGCTTAAAAATAGCTCTTATGAGATCTTATGAGATCAATTTATTGTTCGTGCGCAACATTTGCTTGACGGATTTAAACTTCTGCAAACATTAATTAGATATGTGTTAATTTAGTATTGTCTTAGGAAATCCCATGGCCTATTTCTGTTAACTTTGTCAACATTTATCCTGGTCTATAAAACATTCAAGTTACCTTGTAGAATACAAACAGTTTAATATTATGTAGATAGATGTTCATGAAACAAGAACACGTGTAAATGCTTTCACTCAGCGTGTGAAGCTAACGTTCCCTCCGGTAATAGTTGTGCCCTTTTGAATTATTAATGTGGATTCAAGTGGCATTACGGCTGTTAATACTTGAGCAATTTCAGTTTTCAGTATTTTAAAGATCCGGCACGGCTGTGTCGAGTTTTGTGTTAGAGCAGTGGTTCTCAACATTTTTTGGCCCATGCACCCATCCACCATATGTTCAGAACGTCACCCCCCCCCCCCCCTTCATATGTCCTCTCTATAAATCCCCCCCCCCCCCCCGTTTTACACAGTATTCGTAAAAATGGAAGCTAACTTTAATAACACATACTAGAACAAGTCTAGACGTCTATATAAAACATGTTTTGCGGGTCTACTTACATTATAAAACGAATTTCAGAAGGATGAGAAGTACAGAGCCGTAAAGTATGAAGGGAAAAACAATATCAAATAATCGGTTCTTGTATTAACACGATCTTGAAATAATCTATAATCTTAATTCCCCCCCCCCCCCTCTCTGGAAACCCTAACATTCCCCCTAGGGGGAAATTCCCCACCGGTTGAGAGCCACTATGTTAGAGGATATGGCAGTTCTCACCAGACACGTGATTACAGTATAGCTACACCTATACCCTGTCTTTCGTCCGGATTACTTGATTTCGTGTATGGTTACTTCTATATCCCTACATGTTAACTTGATTATAGTATGGCTACTTCTATACCCCGTCCAAATACTTGATTATATTATGGCTACTTCTATACTCCGTCCTGATAACTTAATTATATTATGGCTACTTCTATACTCCGTCCTGATAACTTAATTATATTATGGTTACTTCTATACTCCGTCCTGATAACTTAATTATATTATGGTTACTTCTATACTCCGGCCTGATTACGTGACTATGTTATAGTTACTTCTATATCCCGTCCCGATTACGTGATTTTAGTAAGGCTACTTCTATACCCCGTCCCGTTTACGTGATTATAGTAAGGCTACTTCTATACTCCGTACCGATTACGTGACTATAGTATGGCTACTTCTATATACCGTCCTGATTATGTGATTATACTTATAGTATGGCTACTTCTATTCCCCGTCCTGATTACGTGATTGATATTGCAATTACGTGATTATAGTATGGCTATTTCTACACTCCACCCGGATTACTACATACCAGCATCGGGTACTCACATACTGTCTTCAATAAAACAACAAACAACCAAGCTTTATCGCGATGAATGTCGATAGTACAGTTGCAGCTCCCGCACCATAAACTAGCCAGAGATGATGATTTAGCGTGTGTGCTCCACCCGTCCTATTGTACGTGAGAGCCGGCTGTCGGGTAGCTAGCAGCCAAGTCCATTAAGTAACGGTTCTGTCCCGCCATAAACTCACGGATTTGTAGATCTCTCGGGCGAGTTGCTGGCATCAGCGAGCCTGTGCATTGAGTCTGTGCACAATTAAAGGCCCGACTTGGATTGAAGCGGACGCAGAACTGTCTGCTTGCATCAAAACATAAGGTAAGAAGAAGAGACTAGGGTTCGCTTTGTTAATGATGGTAACAGTAACAGACTCAGTGTGCAAGTGCAGTGGTTACCGCAGTAGTCACTTAATTAAGTAGTTCTATTTTCTACAGCCAGGGGTGACAGCCAGGGGTGACAGCCAGGACTGATTCTAACTAGTGCATTTCTGGGATTGATCAGTCGCAATATAGATTATAGAGATTTCTCTGTGTGGTGGAGGGAACAGTACTGGTTATGGCAACTCTCGTTTGTCGTTCTGTCACCGATAGCACAGGGTTAAGATGCTTTGGTCAATGTATGTGTAAATGTGTGCAATTTTAGTTGTATAGTAATCCTACTATCATATAACCACCGCTTGTACCATGTAGGTGTAAAGAAATGTACTAGTAACTTAATAATATATACCTAATATTTTTTTTTTCGCATATCCTTTTTGACAGGACATTGCAGTCAACAACAGCATTTTTCAGCAGCTGTTAATATCTTTGCAAGTTTTACGTTCAGTAGTTCGCCATTGCTTTCTGAACGATCAGCTCACATACCTTCCGCAAGTAATCAACGCGATGCGATCCGCTACCGAATCTCGTGCAGCTGTGTTTCGTACGAGAGTGTACGAGATTACGAACAACGTCCTTAAACCCTTCGCCAGGGAGACCGGCATACCCAATATAGGCACATACAAAGTTATTGGTACAATAATCAATGTGCCTATATTATACCCAATATAGGCACACTGATTAGTGTACCAATAATTTTGTAATAAGAATATCGTCGTCGTCGTCATCATCATCATCATCATCATCATCATCATCATCATCATCATCATCATCATCATCATCATCATCATCATCATCATCTATTGCCATGCCAGCTAGCATTGGCGTTCATGACTCTCCACAGATCTCGTTTCTTGGATTTCTGGAACAACTCTGCTGATGATATTCTTCCATGCCACCGTCTCAATCCATCCAGCATCATTTCTCTTGGTTTGCCTCTGCCTCTCTTCCCCTCGATCTTTCCAGTTGTCACGACGTTCTCCAATGCCTCTCTTCTCATCACATGACCAAAGAAAGCTGTTTGTCTCATTCGTAGTGTTATATGTAATGTCCTAATTGCATTAGGCTTTTTCGGACGATCGCTGATAGTTACTTTGGCAGTCCAAGGAATTCGCAACATTGGTCTCAAGAACAACACCTCTGTTGCTTCCAAGTTCTTCCTGATTTGTTCATTCACATTCCAAGATTCACTGCCATACAGCAAAACTGGTTCTACATAGCATTTCAGCACTCTCTTTCTTACATTCAGTGATAGTGACTTATTGCTTAAGACACTCTTCATTTTCTGAAATGCAGCTTTTGCTTGCCCTATTCTGCCGTATATTCTCGTGAATAACGTAACCTGCGCGAGAATCGATAGCGGTTCTCGCCGCATTGGTAACTTACGGGGTATGTGAGCCGGTCGCTCAGAAAGCAATGGCAAACTACTGAGTGTAATCTTGTCTAGTATGTCAACAGCAGCTGAAAAATACTGTTGTTGACTGCAACGTCCTGTAAGGGATATGAAAAAAAAATCTGCTCTTAATCTCTGTTGAGCATCTTCCATCTGATGTTATAAATGCCCCTAGGTATTTAAAATTATCTACTTGGTTAAGAATTTTCCCTTCTATTTCCATTTCACATTTAGTGTCACCTTTTTCTTTGGTATCACCATTGTTACTGTTTTCTTGCTATTTAAGGCGAATCTTTCTTGGCTTCCTCTGTTACTACAATTTTCAACAATTGTTGTAGATCTTTTCCATTATCAGCCACAATACTCTGCTATCTGCACAGCGTATATTGTTTATATTATAACCTCCGATTAGTATTCCTGGCTTCACTTTGATCTCTCTCTTTATTACTTTATTATTACAATAACATCATATACCGAATATTGGCACATTGAACAGTGTACATATAACTTTGTAACAATAACTTCATCATAATCATCATCTCCCACTTGTGCCGTCAAGCGTCGTGGGGAGGGATAATTTGCGCTCCAGCGCCCGGTGGGCGGCACTTGATAGTGTTATTCCGTGTGATTGTACAATGTCATTGATGTCGTCAATCCATTTTCATCTTGGACGTCCTCTTGGTCTCGTCGCAGATGATCTTTGATGTAAGGCCAGTGATGGTAGTAACAATAACAAACATCATAAACCCAATATTGGCACATTGATCAGTGCACTAATAACTTTACCACAATAATATCATATATCCAATATTGGCACAGTGATCAGTGAACCAGTAACTTTGTAACAATAACACCATGTACCCAATATTGGCACATAGATAATCGTGCACATAATTTACCCGTAACCCTAACAAAAATAAGAACACCAAAAATTTACTTGTGACCTTAACACCATATACCCTGTATGGGGTTTTGGTTGGTTGTACAAATAATTTATTAATAATCCCAGCAACATACACCAAAAATTGGCAAGTGAGTCGCTTAAAGTCGCTTCATTGCACCGGGTTTTATCCCATATGGCTCGGTCCCTTTCCGCAGAACAGAAAGCGTCCCACAAAGCACGAACTCCGTAGCTTTTAGCGACGACCCACAGGAGTCTCCGAAACATTTAACTCGTAAACCGAAGGGTGCGGCCCGGATTCGAACCCACAACCTTCGGAACACGAGTCAAACGGCTTGACCACTTCGCCACAGAGACTCCCGTAAGTGGATTAGTGGCAAGTGAATGGCAAGTGAATTAGGTACTAATTTATTTACTAGTAATTTTTTCACCATATACAACATAACCCAATATTGGCTAACAGTTCTACTAATGATGTACTAGTAATTCTATCACCATGTACAACATGCACCCAATATTGGCAAACAGTTCTACTAATGATATACTAGTAATTATATAACCATATACAACATGCACCCAATATTGGAAAAAAGTTATGCTAATGATGTACTAGTAATTCTGTCACCACAACTATCATTACTACAAACGGCAGGCTTATCTGTGCTCAGAAGAATAGTCTGGTCGTGCGAGTAGTCGCGTACTGTTTTGGATGTTCGTTTCAGTTTCGATAAACACAAACACCGAGGCTCACAGATGTGTTCACTAAGTTTGTGTTTCTGTCAAGTGGTTGCATTTATCTTTTGTTAGCTCGCTTTGAATTCAAGTGTAGTCCGTAGACAGGCTACCATTTCTAGTGCTCTGGGCTGATTTGGCACCATTCACGATTAGTTTATCGCAAAGAAACGTGGACTGGCTAGTTCATACAATGCAGGAGCTTTGCACTCATCCAATACAGCGAAATATAGCAGTAAATACACAGTGCAATGTGCTGTGTGCGAGTGTTTGTATATATTGCTAAAGTTTACAATGGAAATTCATTGTTTACACACACACACACACACACACGCACACACACACACACACATACACACATACACACACACACACGCACACACGCACGCACGCACGCACACAAAGTAGTCAATCAGTAACATGTGTTTATATATATATATTTTTTTTGGTTTGCATATCCTTTACAGGACATCGCTGTCAACATCAGCATCTTTCAGTTGGTTGTTGATTTCTTGGCAAGATTTCGCTCAGTAGTTTGCCATTGCTTTCTGAGCGACCGGCTCACATACCCCGTAAGTTATCGACGTGGAGAGAACCGCTACCGATTCTCGCGCACGTCTCGTTACTCACGAGGGTATACGGGATTACGGAGAAAGTCGTGTAAATTCTAAACCAGGGAGACTGGCATGTGTTTCTTAATAACCTTTTTTGTTTTTAACATTAGTGTAAGTCAGACATTTTGTGTGTGTTATTTCTCATCATAGTCTCCCTGCTTAGCATCACATTTGGTCAATCTAGTCACTAGCTTGTTAATGCCTTATACGAAGATGTTTTGGGGTGTTCTAAACCAATTTTGCACCGCCTCTGTCTTGTTGTTTGCAAACCTTTGACGCCGTAAATGTTTTTTGAAGAATTCAAACAAGTGAAAGTCCAGTAGCGCCAAGTCTTGATCTGTATGCGGGATGTTTCAAGACCTCAAATCTCGGAGCACGTAGTGTATCCACAGTATGCGCAGCTGAATGAGGACGGGCGTGGTCATGCAGTAACAATACTCCTTGTGAGAAAAGTTCCAAGCGTTTCCATCACATCGCAGGCTTCATTTTATTCACTGGCACGTCACTATATCGAACATTGGTTACAGTTTCACTATTTCATGGAAATGCACCAATATAGGATCCTTAATATCCCAACTTGGGGGGGGGGGGGCTGCGTGGTCTTGAGGTATGGTGTCCGCCTCAAGTGCTGGAGGTCCCGGGTTCAAGCCCCAGCGAGGACAGGGACTTTTTTTCACGTGGACTTCTAGAAATAAACTTTCCCCTGGTCTCTGGGTAGTGAGATCGGACGCTACAGATTTCGTGCACTGAGCTGAGTTTCTCCAGACTCAGGTTTGAGTTAGGAGGAGAAGGAAGCACTTATGGGTTACACCCGTGCGCCGTGATGTTGATCCATCGACTAAACTAAACTATCCCAACTGATGGTCATGATGCCTTTTCCAGCGGATTCCCGCGTCTTGAATTTTCTCTGTGCCGGAAACAATGTGTGTTTCCATTGCATCGACTGCTTTGTACTCTCCGATTCGTAGCAATGTACCGAGGACTCGTCTCCTACACAATTTGATGGAGAAAAGCATGCTCTTCTCGAGTGTGACAGCCCACATGTCTGCCATGCACGTTTATAATCGTAGGAAAGTTGTCTTGGAACCCATCTGCTACACACTTTCTTATAACCAAGGTTATCATGGACAGTGAAATCCACGACCATTTCTTCAATAGTGAGTAGCCTGTTGCCATGGACTAGATGGTCAATCTATTGTTTCACTTTATCATTTGCTACACTTGCAGGTCTCCCACTAAGTGGTTCAATAATGATGTTTTGTTTTCCATTTTGAAATCTTTCTACTCATTTATACACTCTCCCCCTGACTCAAATAACTGTCTCCATAATGAGCCATCATTCTTCTGTATATTTCACAAGGTTTTACACCCTCTGATTACTAGAAACGAATAACACCACTTTATTCTTTAACGGTACAAGTCGACATGGAGGAAGCCATTCTGTAATAGCTATTGCGTACGCGCGAACTGCTCGATCCTCCCGACCCTACATTGGGGATTGCTTAAGAGCCAGATTGTGTCTCGAAATTATATTTCCCATTCTCCATACAACCAAGTAGCAGCAATTAAAATGGGAAATAAAGAAGGCAATTATGAAAACAAAAATAAAGCTAGGAGTACGACAGGGTTATGTTTTGTCACCGGGTCTCTACTCTCTCTATAGCGAAGTAATAATGAGAGAGATCAAAGAGACGCCAGGAATACTACTAGGAGGTTATTATATAAACAATATACGCCATGCAGATGATACAGTATTGATAATGCTAAAGATCTAAAAGTTGGGTTGGTGGGTGTGTGTGTGCGTGCACGCGCGCGTGTATTTAATAACAAACTGTAGACATAGTTTATATAACAATTAGAATATCTCAAAGTAGTTAAAGAATATAAAAGACCCCTGTCAGTGCCTTGGCGCATGCTGTGTGTATGGTCTTAGCCAGATATTTTGATAGATTTATCAACATGCGATGGAGGATGTTGTCAAAACAACACCAGCCGCCTGTACTTTCCGAAACGTTTCATGACTGCTGGTTTATGCAGGTTCGATCTGGAAGCCTATGTCTCATCTCATCTCATCTCATCTCATCATGTTCCTCTTGTACCTTGCGGGTCGATGTGAAGTATAAACATCGTGAGAGTGCCCGATTATGGGCTTCATATATCGATATTCCCATGGTCTCTGCTATTCCCTCCATGCAACGTTTACGTGGTCGGCCTCTTCCTCTATTTCCATCTGATCTGTACATCATTGCTTGTTGTGATATGCTGTTGACTGGTAACCTACTTGCATGGCCAAACCATTTGACTTGCTGCTTTCTAATAAAATCTAGTGCTGCTTTAACCCCCACTTTAGTCCTGATTTCTTCATTTCTGATCTTATCTCTTCTTGATACGTTGAGTATTCTTCTCAGGAACCTCATCTCTGTTGTTGTGATTTTTCTCTTCTCTTTTTCTGTCATTGTCGAGGTTTGGTATTGGTAGCATAGAGCTGGTAGGAAGATTGTGTTGTAAAGTGCTTTCTTAGTAGTTATTGATACATGTTTACTCTTTAGTATTGGTGCCATTTGTCCAATGAGCTGATTTGCCTTATTGCACCTATTTTCGATCTCGTTTTCTGATTTGCCATTTGATGATATTATTCTTCCTAGGTACTTGAAACTCTTTACATGTTTCAAGGGATGTTCGTTTAGGTGAATTGTTGTTGTTTGTTCTCCTTTAGTTATAGTCATTAACTCTGTTTTGATTGTGCTAATTTTCATGTTATGTTCCCTACACATTTCGTTTAGACTATTCATGTGGTCTGGTAATTCAGCTTCTGATTTTGCTATTACTTGATCGTCCGCAAACAGGAGTTCTCAAATAGTTAGATTTTCAGATGGTTCGTCTTCTGTGTTCTCGTCATGCGGTATTCTTGCTGTCTCTGCTTGGCTGGTTTCTTTACATATGTTGTTTATATATGTTATGAACAAGAGAGGGGACAGGACACAACCTTGTCGTACTCCAGATCTTATGGTGAAGGGTTCTGAGTGTCCCCCAGTTGCTCTCACTAAGCATTCACTGTTGTTGTATAAACTTCTAAATAGGTTTGTTAAATGTGTACTCACTCCATATTGTTTAAGGATTTCCCACAGCTTGTTTCTATCTACTCTATCGAATGCCTTTTCTTGGTCGACAAAGGCTAAGTGGAGTGTTTCATTGAATTCGATTGATTTTTCTATAAGTTGTCTAAGAGCAAAAATGGCATCTGTGCAGCCTTTGTTTTTCCTAAATGCAAGTTGTGTTTCGATTAGCAAGTAATCTTTTTTCAAGAATTTGCAAAATATTTTCGCAGTATGACTCAACAGTGAAATGCCTCTGTGTTGTGTGCAGTCTCTTTTGCTGCCTTTGTTTTTCCAAATTGGGATAATTATGGCGTTTCCCCAGTCTCGTGGTGTCTGTTGTTGTACCCAAACATGGTTGAATAGTCTACGTAGCCAAGCTATTCCTACTTCTCTTGCTGCTTTGATTAGTTCATTTGGTATTTCGCCTTGTCCCGGTGATTTGTTCAATGGGGCTAATCTGATGGCTTCTATAATTTCTTCTTTCAGTATGTATGGTTCTAGTTCTTCGGTGGCATCTGTGTTGGTTTCTTGAATTCCTGTGACATCAGATGGGATGTTGAGAAGTTGGTCGAAGTACTGCATCCGTCATATTAGGATTTGTTTTTGTTCACTTATTGGTTCTCCATTTTCGCTGTTAATTATTTCAGTTGGATCAAAGGGTTCTCCTCTGGTTCGCATTGCACTTATCTTTTTGTAGAAGTTTCTAGTTGCCTCCTTATAGTTTTTATTTAGGGTTCCTCCATACTCTTCCCAGTCTTTTTTGTTTTTCCCTCTTTACTATTCTACTCACGTGTCTTCTCGCTATTCTATATTCTATGTAATCACATTCCTGTTTGCTCTTCAACCACTTTTTATATTTTTCCTTTTTGTCTTTTACCGCTTTCTTTACTTCTGCGTCCCACCAACTTGTTATTTTCTTTATCCGTGACTTACGTTTTTTCGTGGTTCCACATGTTATTTTTGCAGTATTTGAAATGCTTGATTTGAACATCTCTCATTCTTCTTCCACTGTTTTTCTTTCTGTAGGTAATTTTACAAAGAGTTCAGTTAGTTCTTTCTCATAATTTTCCCTTACTGCCTCGTCTTTAAGGTTTTTTTTAAGTTTACTGATTCGCATGGCAAGTATTTACCTGCTCTTTGTTTTCTTCTTCTGATGGTTCTTATCGTGGCAACGACTGCTTTATGATCTGTGTTGATACTGAAATTGGGCACTGCCCTTGCATCTAATATATTTCTCTTTCTGTTATTTCTTGTTAATATAAAATCAATTTGGCTTTTAATATCTAGATCGTTCCATTTATAGCAGGTGTATACTTGTGAATCTTTATGTTTACAGAATGTGCTTGTTATATAGAGGTCGTGTTGGCTGCAAAGCTCTATCAGTCTACTTCCGTTATCATTCCTTTCATTATGCTGATCTCCAAATGCTTCCAGATGTTTTTCTGTGCCCACTCTGTTATGTCCTAGTCTTGCATTGAAGTCTCCCATAACTATGATGTTGTCTTGCTTTATCTATTTTATTTAGCACGTCATGGATGTCTACGTAGAATTCCTCGCATTCTTGCTCATTATTGTTTGTATTACATGGTGCGTATATTTGTACATATGTTGTAATTGTGTGTTCTTTTATTCTCACTGTTATGATTCTTTCTGATATATATTTTATTTCAAGTATTCCTCTTGATAGCAGTGGTTCTATGACTATTCCTACACTGTGTCTTGCCCTTTCTTGCTGTTCTACGCCAGAGTAAACAAACGTGTAACTGCGGTGGATCTCCTTGCATCCTTTCCCCTTTGTTCTGGTGTCCGCTATTCCCATCAGTCCAATTTTCCTCTCTTCCATAGTTTCTATAAGCTCTTCTTCTTTACTATTGAAACCTCAGACGTTCATTGTGCCTATTTTTTGAGTCGCTGATCTATCTCACCATATGGGATGGACTCCCTTTAGTCAGATTAATGTCCTAAACCTGCGACTGGCCTAGCAAGCCGGCAAGGAATCTTCATACTGCTCGTAGAAAAACTAAGAAGCCCATGTCAAATAAATAAATTAAAAATCTAGGAGGATTAGAACACATAACCACTCGTCCGGCATGCTGGCGTGCTAACCGCTGCGCCCCGTGACTCATCAGTCTTCTCCCTGGGGAGATTAAATCAATGATAGGAGTGAGGAAATAAAGATCGTGAAGACGAGGACGCGATTCTCAACGAGGATAAAACAATCGATAGTGTCCGAGAAGAAAGTTAATGAAATAAAAGGATATCGCATTAAATATACATGAGAACATTTTTACAGCTCGCATCGATTGGGCGCCATTCGGGTGCATGTGGTTGTGTGGGTGTGTTGGTGTACTGGTGAGAGTGCATCTGGTGGGATTACGCAGACGTGTGTATGTGTGTGTGTGTGGGGGGGGGGGTGTAGTGGTTCTGTAAGTGCTTCTTGTGAACCTTTTAGACTCATCACAGGTTGCCACTAACTGTGTTTTCTTTGCTCCATTTTATTTTAGATTCAGGAACCCCCCCCCCCCCCCCCCCCCCCACACACACACACTATATATTAAGTTGCGGGTTTTGCTGATCTGTCTGTATATGTATGAGTCCAGGTGCTGTTTGGGTAATGTTCTTCTTTATAGTTTATGGCTGATTTCTGTCATCTCAAGCAAGCGCGGCTGTCTCCCGACTGGGAACTTGTGTGTATATTGTAGATGGGTTTGGCTGTTGATATATTAAGTATGGGATCTGTACAGACCGAATGAAACCAGAATAGGAGGCCGACCATGTAAACGATGGACACGTGGAATAACAACATCCATGGGAATCTCGATATATGAAGCCCATTAACGGACATTCTCTCGCTGTTTATGTTTAACCTCAACATCACAAGGTACAAGAGGAACAAGATGGGATGAGGTGATAATAATGAGATGTGTATCTGCCCTAATTATTTTTTGTGGAATCGGAAAAATTGGTTTTCTTTAAGTCTCTCCTTCTAAGGCAATTCAACCGCTGCCATATGGGCTGGTCCGTCGATCTTACATGATTCTGCTTATTGCAGGGCTGTGCTATCTCTTCTGTCCTGCATGGGCTGTAGACATGTAAACTTTTCCATTTCGTTTACAGGCTATGTCTTCATTCCTCCATTTGTGACCAGGATTCCTTGATGTTGGACGCAAGTTATTTTTACTAAAGTGTGACCTGACTGCTGTTTCCAACGCTACAATCCTGTATTCAAGGAGTGGTCTGACTATATCTTCTTGAGAGCTTTCACATCTGCCCTCTATGTTCTGCTAGACATGTTTTTGTTTTCCCTGGTCATTGCCACTCGTTGCCATGCTCTTATTCGTTTTGTCTCAACCGGTGTCTTCCAATTCATGGTAAAATCAAAGGTAGGTACCACCTAAGTCAATTGAATGTTCTTTCTGGGGCACTAGTGTTCTGTTCAGCGTATAGTTCCGTGTTTTATTTGAGAGGGAGAGCAATGTGATATTTGGTTTTCTCGTCACTGACCAAACTATCTTGGGTGCCATCTTCTCACGATGTGAGCAGTTGAAATCATCTACCCTGTCTATCGATGAATGAATCACAAAACAAAACAAAAACAACACCCCCCCCCCCCCCCCTAAAAAAAAAAAAAAAAAAACAAAAAAAAAAAAAAACAAAAACCAAAAACAAACAAACAAACAAATAAACAAACAAACAAACAAACAAACAAACCCAGAGCTTTATTTGAACACGATTACAAGAAACACCGTGTTCTAGTAAAGCTCACAATCTACTTCTCGTAATTTGGTGATTCGTTTATTGACTTTTTAAAGCTTTACTGCAGTTCTCTTTATTCTAGTGTCTCTTGATAAGCACGACTAATATTCTGCATTCTCATGTTTTGCTACAAAAAATTCTTGTTACTTGTATGATCGAGCGTTGTATTAAGAGCATCTTTCTAACCGTTGATAGGAAATCTCATTGAATTTCCCATGTGGTATGTATTGGGTAATTCTGCTCTGCTGAGTCAGCATAAAATAAATAACATATTTATAAAGTTTTCATTAAACTCATATTCCAGTTACCAGACTCTGAAGACTCTTTTACAAAACCCACACATTAAAACCCACATTGAAACACATGTTTCATAAAGTTGAAAAAAAAAAAACACGTTATATTTTCCATTCGCTCTCATGTGTGTCTGTCTGTCTCTGCATAATGTCAGTGTGATGATCGAAACATCATTGATTTTATTTGTTAACAACAGTGGGATTACATGTTAGGGAATCGACTTCATTGCAACGAGTTCTATCCCGTTTGCCTCAGTCTTCTTTTTGCAGAGTGGCCTGCTGAAAGCGTCGCATAAATCACCAACTCACTAGCTCCAGGCACGATCGCCAGAGTGGCCCTGCTGAAAGCGTCGCATAACTCACCAACTCACTAGTTCTATGCACTATCGCTAGAGTGGCCAGCTGAAAGCGTCGCATAAATCACCAACTCACAAGCTGCAGGCAAGATCGTCAAAGTGACCAGCTGAAAGCGTCGCATAAATCACCAACTCACTAGCTGAGCTGCAGGCACTATCCCCAGAGTGACCTGCTGAAAGCGTCGCATAAATCACCAACTCACTAGCTCCATGCACGATCCATAGAGGATTCCGAACGAATAAACAATTACACTGGTGAACCGAACAGCGGAACACACAGCCTTCATGGGACTAGACAGGCCTCTTGACAACTGAGCCACAGAGAACATCGGCACGCAGATGGTACCACCATACATGCTCCGGTCTTCTCCCTAAATCAGATAGGGAAGCTCACATCACAGTGTACGCATCCCCGCGCACAAGTGAAAGTCAAAATGAGCGTGTACTAACTAGATCACAGTATTATCATGTAGCAGGTCTTTTGTGCAAATCTACGACAATAGTTGAATAGTGAAGAAGGTTGGCTAATAAAGAAGATAAAACAAAGAGAATGGAAATATTTTGGTCACTTGAAACGTCATGAAAGTTTTGATAGTATAATAATGCAGGGGTATATGCCTGGGTAGAGAGGAAGAGGAAGGCCAAAGAGAAGATGGATGCAAAATGTGGCAAATGCTCACCAGATGGGTGTATCGAACGCGGGACATCTTGCATATGACTCAGATGTTTTCCGGAAGGTTGTTATGGGAGCGAGGTTCTGCAAGGGACATTCTACTAAATGAATGAATGAATGAATGAATGAATGAATGAATGAATGAATGAATGAATAAGTGAATGAATGAATAAGGTCTTTTGTAGACTGTGGCACACATCAAGGCCACTGTCGAGTTTCTAGATCTGCTACTATATCTCCTGCCTTATGCATCTTCGTGGCCAGGGTACCTGCAATGTCCAGGGTGTCTGCAATGTCCAGGGTGCCTGCAATGTCCAGGGTGCCTGCAATGTCCAGGGTGCCTGCAATGTCCAGGGTGTCTGCAATGTCCAGGGTGCCTGCAATGTCCAGGGTGCCTGCAATGTCCAGGGTGTCTGCAATGTCCAGGGTGTCTGCAATGTCCAGGGTGTCTGCAATGTCCAGGGTGTCTGCAATGTCCAGGGTGTCTGCAATGTCCAGGGTGTCTGCAATGTCCAGGGTGCCTGCAATGTCCAGGGTGTCTGCAATGTCCAGGGTGTCTGCAATGTCCAGGGTGTCTGCAATGTCCAGGGTGTCTGCAATGTCCAGGGTGCCTGCAATGTCCAGGGTGCCTGCAATGTCCAGGGTGTCTGCAATGTCCAGGGTGTCTGCAATGTCCAGGGTGTCTGCAATGTCCAGGGTGTCCATATTCGTGCAGGTGTACCTCTGCCTCTTCGACGAACCGCTCAGAATAACATGGATACAATCACATGTCTCGCCGTTATATGGATGCAGTGACAAGTCCACATGTGCCCAATTTATGAGCAGAAAATGTGTAGAGATCCTAGTGACAACCAAGAAATTTGAAGGTATTAAGGCGGAGGTCTAAAGAGCGGGGAAACAATGAATGGGCTGGCAGCGTGGCCTGAAGGACATTCAGCGGTCGAACTAATTAATTATCATTTAGTACTGAGTACATGGAAGCCGCAGTTGCAGTAACGAAGCGGCTAGATCCTCGTTTGGTGTACTTCTTATGGCCTTGGGTTGGATCCCCAGAGGGTGGGTGCCAAGAAATGTCTTGGAAAGTAAATGCGGTGGGCGTTATACCAATCACATCACTGATTTAGTTGTCGTTAGGCTATATGAAGATATGGGTCTGGCTCCATATGCCCAGTGCATGCGAGACTTCTAATAGGAACCTTCATTTGTGTTGAGTTGAGCTTCGAAACAACATCGGGGCATTCCCACACGCGCTCCGCCTCCTCGTTCAACAACCAGCGAAGAGGCATACTACTACTCGTTCCAACTACCATCTGATTGAAAGTTTTCTTGGTCTTGCCTCTCAGTTTTGGCCGATCCCCCGCCAAACCTTTACTTACTGAATACACACAGGAATGCGTGTTATATATTAATTATTTAGTTATAACAATAATTCCCAGAAATAAAGCAGTGTCTAAATGTGTTTTGTTAAGAATCACTGTTTAATAATGAATGCACAGTTGGGTGTAAAGAAATCCTTCTTTGTTTAACATTTTAACCCTTTCTATGTCTAGAATCTGTCGAAATACGGATCTTTAAATCTGATTTAATAGTAGACCGCGTGTATTGATTATTTAGTCTGAAGTACGAACCTTTATCTGTATTACTGGGGAGTACCTAGAACTAATTAAGGACTTAAGTAGTACATTAGGTGATTTAAAAACGTTAATGGCACATCAAGCTAACCCATGTACGCGAATTCAAGTATCTTGGGAGCTCCTTTACATTTGATGCAAATTAAACAGAGAGATGGAGACAAGAACTCAAAAAGCCAATAATGTTTCATATCAAATTACACCCACTCTGAACTATCCAGTTGTTCCCATGGAAATTAAGAAGAACATTATAAATGTAATGTTTATACCAACGTTGTGCTATCAATGTTAATCATGGGCACTAACTAAAGAACAAGAAAGAAAACTCACGACTTGTGAAATGAGATGCCCGAGAAAAGGAGTGAACAAATCAAGAAAGAACCACATTAGAAACCAGGAGATCTATAAAACAGTTGGAGCAACACCAGTTGTTAAATTCATTGATAGACAAAAGACTTAGCTGGTTCGGCCACCTAGTGAGAATGAACTCAATGTCGCCAGCAACAAGAGCATACAACATGGAACTGGAAACAACATGGGGCAGTGGAAAACCACGATAAAGATGGATCGACGGAGTCATCAACACCTTAAAACCCCACATCTCAGCATACCAAGCGACCAAACGAGCAATAGTTCGTAAACCAATCATCAAATAAGCCTGCGACGCCTAACAGCATAGGGCACTGAAGGACAAAAGAAAGAAAGAATTGCACATCCTTTATAGGGTATCACCCACAGCTTTAACTGTCTGTAATTTTCTAGGTAATTTTACGTTCAGTAAATTTTAATTTAAATGCATTGCTTTCTGAGCCACCGACACTTATACAGCTGTGAACATCAACGCAAGATGATCTGCTCCTACATCACCTGCGGCACTTTGAAGCTGGTATATCGGGATTGTGAAGCTGGTATGTCGGGATTGTGAAGCTGGTATGTCGGGGGTGGGAAGCTGGTATGTCGGGGTTGGGAAACTGGTATGTCGGGGTTGGGAAAATGGTATGTCGGGGTTGCCTCGATGTGTCTTCCCGCAATAACTATAAAGGAAATCCACAAATCGAAGTGTCTGTAACTCGTCAACTGATAATACGAAACATTTCTCACCTGAACTTGAAGAACATGAAATAACTGACGGCAATCGGGATAACGTTTTTAGCCATTTATTAATGCGCTGCAGAAACAACGGGATAAAGCTATTCCAGAATATAGACTTCCCTTCAAACAGGGTCGGCGTCTACTTACATATCTATGAATAAGCTCCCTATTCTACTCAGTTCACCTTGAAGCCCAGTCTTCCATCCCACGGTTCAGTCGTTTCATAAATCGCCTAGGTTTTTCTCGCCCGGTTCTTTCATTGTTGGATCCTCGTCAACATATTCCTCTCCTGTCGCTCACTTGCCGATCTTCGCAATCATCGCGTCCAGATATTATCCCCTTTTATACAGAGCCTTCAGAAAACACAAACGCTTGATGTTGTAGTCTCACAACGTCTGTTTACTTGTTGTCCTCTGACGTTTCAGGTTTCCCTTGGTTTTCTCGTTGACCATCCACTTTGGTGTACTTTATGGAAAATCCCTTTTCTCCTTTTCTGTATCTTCTTTTGGTGTGTGCCCGTCATATGGCAGGGGTTGGGAAGCTGGTATGTCGGGGTTGAGAAGCTGGTATGTCGGGGTTGGGAAACTGCGTTCACTGTCCCTACGCCGCAGATGCCGACTACATTACATGAGTACAAAGTAAGAGAAGAGGAAGTCAAGTAATAAGAGATGAGCACAAATCTTGAGCATTCACAGACAGTGTGAGTGGCTAGGCGTTCTCAGGGGTTAGTTAGTTAGTTGCATATACTTTACAGGACGTCATACTCAACCACAACATTTTTTGACTGTAGGTGATTTCTTTGCATGTTTACGTTTAGTAGTTTGCCATTGCTTTCTGAACGATCGGCACTCATTACCATTGTATGAAAACCAACACAAGACGGTCTCATTCTAAATAGTCCGAAGCTGTTTTTCTCAAAGTAGGAAATTAAATATAAGAACGTCTGTCGAGTTCATTCCCCCTCCCCACCACCACCACCACCACGGCATGATGGTGTGGTGGGAAATGAGCCTGAGCAGGCGGAAGATTGGCTGAGTCTGCACACTGGTGCAAGATAAGGCATATGTGATAGGGCCCTTGTAGCATGATAAAACAGAACTCCCCATTCCCAGCCCGACACATTCATCAAAATACTTTCGATTTAAGTGGCGTTTCCAGATAGAAGGACGATTCTTGGAAATAGTATGTTCTAGAACGAGTTGGGGGAGGGCAGAGGTATGCGCTTGCCTTTTCATTGGTTAATAAGTAATGAGCCCACGCTATTCCTGGGCCATATTTTAAAATCTAATTAGTTTGAGCGGGGATTTCACCAGGAGCGGTCGCTAGTGTGATGTGATGACCCAACAATGCCCTTAAAGATTCAATAATATATTGTTCTCTGGACAACAGGTACCACTTTAAAACATACTTTAATGTTGTAGTTGTGGATGCCTAGTGAACGAAAGAGAAGAATGTATGAGTATTTTGTGAATAAAATGTGAAAGTGGAAAACCTAACTTCTGTGCGCCAGTATTCTGAACACTGCTTCTGCAAACCTTGACACGTCTTTCACGCTGTATACTCCAAGTGCATATCAATCCCTTGTTGTGAATGGTTGCGTATGCTTGATGGATGTATAGTACACTCAATGCAAATTCGCAATTCGCAAACCCAAACCCCATGTGCATTCTTCATGCCTAGGATGACTCATTCTTAAATCAACTGTACCTTTGCTCTCGCGAGTTAACATATGGCAGTCTGAATTGGAATGAGTGATGAAACATGTACAAGTTCCTTTGTAAAAAGCTGAGACTGTTGGAGTGAGTGAGTTGGTGATTTAATAAATAGCCTCTCACATCTAGTGGAAGGAAAGATGCTTCAATATCCATATGTAAACCGGACGGTGATGGCACGCCAGAATTGCTAAGTCCATGTGATGCCTGGTGGCTATATGCTCAAGAGAATTAATACAATTTCTCTTTGAAGTATTACAATGGTACCTCTACTGTTGGTTGGTTCATATAAACTAGTTCCTAGAAGGACCATAGGTGTGTGAACCTGTGTCTTAGTTGGCTGAATATAATGTATGGCTCATGCAAATTTACAAGGACTAAACATGTTTTTCACATATGTGCTTTGGTGCATATGAAACCAATTGCCTATGCAATTGAGCTTCTGTTACCGACTGTAGTAGACATGAATATTACTCAGTGGGGAAAGAGCACATGATGATGATAAAGATGATGTACCTGTGAGTCAAGTCTGTCTGAGAAAAGGGGTGAGGTCTGGCATTGCTGAGTGAGTGTATATGGAATAGGACATTCATGCACCACCATCACAACCACTGGAAGTGATGTTTGGGCTACTAATTGGGTAAATGCCATTAGTTAATACATAATGCATATTGCAGTTGTAAATGCCTATTTTCCATTTCCCTTCACAATGCCTGTCCCATGTTGCTATTTCACAATGATTGCTGTATTGTGTCTGGTCCTCCTTGTGCCCAGGTTTACTGTGGTTCAAACATGGTGGAACTTAGACCACATAAATGCTTGTAATTGTGTTAAGCTACCCTGTCTCAGCATATGGTCTTGTGATTACCACAGTACATCAGAGTGAAATACACTGCATCATCAAACTAGGAGAGGTGTGTTTGGTCAACACCCTACCTGAACCTCCCCATCTCCAATCTGTGTATGTTGATGTATGATAACATTATCTTTTAACATATGTAAAGAGATGTTGTGCCATTTTGTATATCGACAGAGAACAGTATGGTGGAGAGGCCATCCATATATCATCTGGGACCTCTAACCAGAAGTCCTAGATCCAGAAGTGACCCCCTATCAAAATGTAGGAATCTCAAGAAGAGTTTCTCTCTCAGCTCTCGAACAGCTGAATGCACAAATGGGAGCAAAACACAATCTGAAGCACTACCAATGTGGTGAACTGGACAGTGATCTTGAGTCAGTCAAAGGTCAACTGAGAAATTAACAACAGGTCTCGTGTTAATAATTACATCCCTACAAACCTGGTGAAGTAGCTTGCAAAGATTGTTCATCTAAGACTTACCTTGGAGAATAACCAGCCTGGTGCTCACACAGTGTTTAAGAATGAAGACTTGAAGATAAGTGAGGTGGACTGGATATGTGAAGTCCCCAGTGACAGTTTTCACAGACAGTCTGGTCAACAGCAAGATTCAGTACCATGTCATCATACCAAATCTTGTCTTCCAGAGGAATGAATCTGCCATGGAGCTTGTGGGAAATCTGCTAACTGGAGCTTGTCCAACATCAATGCTGATGATAAAAGGATTCAACAGACCCAGAACAGTAGTTCCTCCCTTGGGTTTTTCCATGATAGGATTCCATAACCTTCTCAAGAGACAGAGATGGATGACAGATACTGTAACGGAGTGGTGTAGATAGATATTAGAGAGGAGGAGGAGAGTTAGTTATTGGGTGGTGGAGTAAAAGGGGAGGTGTTGTATCTTGTTTATCAACATGCATGTGTGACATAATTTTTTGCATTTCTATGTAATGATTGAAGTGTTGACATGCCAGAAGATGAAACAATGGTCCTCACCTGACTCACCATCAGCTCAATAAATTATGTGTTTAATGAATCAGTGTTCTAAGTACATGTCTCAAGAGAATGTCTTGTACAGTTGCTGTCAAGTTTTGTCTCTGGTGACTGTCTTAGGTACTGTGGTTGGTTATACATATTGTGAAAAGTCCTGTATAGATGTTGTCAAGTATCTCATGATGTATGTCTTGTACAATTGTGGTGTAAACAATTCTATGTAAATGTATGTCCCACTCTTGTCAAGAACCTGTCATGTAGATGTCTTGTTCAACAGATGTTATGTACAGTTATTGTTGAGTTGTCTACAAGAATTGAGTCCTACAGCCCAAAAGTCAAATTGGGAAAACTGATATAGGTCATACTGACAAAATAATTAAAGAAGATCTAATGTGACGGACGAATAGCACACTGGCAACATTATGGTGAGTGAGAGGGATCCTCAGTTGTACAGGCGCTAATAGTCCAGATCTCCTTTTGGTCTTGAGGGAACTATTTTACTTCTTTTATAAATTTATGTGTAGATACATAGTGGTCTCACAGTGGGGGTTTGAGCCAAAGAAAAATGCTTCTCCAAAAAGGCTATTGCGGGAATGATTAGCTCATTTGAGTGACCTCTAGACAAAACGTGCTAAATCATATCCTTTATCTTGTTATTTATTATTCAAGATATATCTCCAGAGAACACTACAAACTAGGTCCTCTGTCAATCATCTAATTTGTCACAGCCCTTTAGAATCGCCTTGACAGGGCAGAAGAGCGGGTAGATCATCTCGGCTTGGAGAGAATGGCGCTGCAGGGAGTGACAAGAGGATCTGGCCGACACTCAAATCTCAGAGGAAAGGTCAAACGGATATATAATCAGACTGCTACTGGTACCATTAGTATTGGGACTCTTCGCTGGCTGTTGCAGATGAGGACAGAGCACGTATGGGAATGTACCGAGTGCTGTGATGTCGATTCTTGGCTCAACTCAACTCAACTCAACTCAACTCAACTCAGAGGTAGGCATCGAGTTCGTGTGAGTTTATGGGGTTTTATTCTTCTCAGTTGTTCCAACTTTGATTACTGCAAGGTTCATTTTATCGAACACATCAAATAAAGCCATCTTTTGTCAGCCCAAATGTTTGGTCTTCTCAGTAATAACAAGGACAATTTTCTCATTGCTAAGTAAATGACAGCAATCGCAATCAAGCATTGATCGCTTTCTTTGATCTGAAATTATAAAAACAACGACAACACAACTAGATCATTTGAAGCAGTTAGCCATTGATTACACGTTGCCGCTTGTTTGACAGGCGACCCAGAACGAGGTGGATAATGGTAGCTACATGCGCTGGTAAACAATCCGCGACTGCTCACAGTTGTCCAGCAGCAGTTGTTCAATGATGTGTCTGTACTGCCCTGTTTTATCTTATTCATATGTATTTTTTTTTTAAAATTGCCCCGAAGCAGTCGCCTCCTAGGGAACTGTGATAAAAACACCGCCATTACATGCTGTAGGCCTGAATTCTCGGGGGATTCGACGGCCAATTTTTCTCTGAATGCACGGAGGAATAGACGGCCAATCTTTCTCTGAATGCATGGAGGAATAGACGGCCAAACTTTCTCTGAATGCACGGAGGAATAGACGGCCAATCTTTCTCTGAATGCACGGAGGAATAGACGGCCAATCTTTCTCTGAATGCATGGAGGAATAGACGGCCAATCTTTCTCTGAATGCACGGAGGAATACACGGTCAATCTTTCTCTGAGTGCACGGAGGAATAGACGGCCAACCTTTCTCTGAATGTTTGGAGGAATAGACGGCCAATTTTCCTCTGAATGCACTAAGTAACAGACGGCCAATCTTTCCCTGAATGCACGAAGTAATAGACGGCCAATCTTTCTCTGACTGTCGCAGACGACGAGCCCGAGCCTGAAACCCGCGTCCCTCCCTGTCCATGAAATTATCAGGGCAGTTCGCTATCAACGTCGCTAACACGACCGCTATGTGAATATCAATCATTGCAAACATCCAGTTACAGCTTCTTGATGTTCTCTAGGTGCTCAGTCTGGAGCAGATTCGGCGATCGTGACACTCTAATCCTATCTGCCATATGGCATTTTGATGAAGCTGATATTATTATAGCATGCTCCCTGGCGAAGAGGTTGCGGACGCAGTTCGTAATCCCGCAAATAGCGTTCGAAACACAGCTGCGGGTGATTTGGAAGAGAACAGCGCTGGATTGCTTTTCATTCAATGGTATGAGTTCCTGTCGTTTATAAATCAATACAAACTACTGAACCTAAACTTGCCATGAAATCACAAACAGCCAAACAATGCTGGTATTGACTGCGGCGTCCTGTAAAGGATATGCATCTAGCTGTTTATTTTAAAAAACTGTAAATACTTCAGCGTGTGGTTTCTTCTCTGACCTCGATATTCTCCAGATCCTTCCAGAATATCACACATCAGATATCTCCAGCTTGTTGGCCATTACTTTTATCTGAAAGTTATAACATTCAACGGAGGTCAGCATGGCCGAATGGATAACATCGCTAAGCTACAACAGTTAATCTAAACATTAATGTCTTCCTTGGGCTACTTTTGCGGAGTACAACGTTTCATAACATGGTGTTTTATTGGAAATTTACACTGTTAGGGCTCTTTTTATATGTAACTGAGATCCATATTTTGTTTTATGTTGCTGAAACTGCAGAAACCCCGATTTCACACAGATAAGACGTTCGAAATGGCCAAATTGCAAGAACTGTTTTAAAACTGTAGTGCAGGCAATTTATTATTATTATTATTATTATTATTATTATTATTATTATTATTATTATTATTATTATTATTATTATTATTATTATTATTATTATGCTTGCTTGCTTGTGTTCGTTGGCTTGAGCTCCAACGGATGTCAGATGTCGGATGAAGGCATCCTGTTGTCCAACATCAGTCTCCCATGTCTGGCTTATTGGTGTGCAGACTGGTGGTTTCTCGCCGTACAGGCAGACACCCTCCGACTTCGGAGGAATCGGCGATCCTATTGCCTTCAGCCAGGACCCCGAAGGGACCTGTCGCCCAGGACGCTCGACGAGGACGCGTCAATATTATTATTATTATTATTATTATTATTATTATTATTATTATTATTATTATTATTATTATTATTATTTTGCTTGATGCGAAGTTTATAGACTGTTCTTCTTATTCTGTTGAGCAATCAGCGGTAATTTAAAATACATTTTAACCCACTCATACACTATGTTGCTTATAAAAATGATTCCCAAAAGTTGCCGAAAAAATCTTCATAACTTAATTCATTAATTTACATTAGCAAACATTCCTAATTGTTGCTGCCCTACTCTAGCTCTTGTTTCATAACTCTAGTTTATTTCATTTATTTATTTTTGCTTGCCTTGAGTCGCTTTGAACTCAATCTTATTTCATACACGCGATACTACTTCTAGTGCCCTGGACTGATTTTCGCGTGTGGATTAGCTTTAATTGTTACCATTGTCCCTCGCCATTAGGCGAACCCACTCCTACCCCACAGGTACTTGTAATTTACATCCCCAAGTCAAGGACGAGAAGTCAATATTTTAGTCCAACTGTCCGGTGTAGGGGTTGAACCCCTTACCTCGGCATCAGCAAGTCAGTATACAATGAATCAGTCAACAAGCTTTCGTTGTTGGTTACTAGTGACGTAGAGAGAATGCCAGAATCCACCCACAGCTATGTTCTGCTACAGTGTGGAGCAGTATATCACAACCTTTCTTGTAGCCTTCTTCTACAGGAGACAATCAGAGAGAATTTACGTAATTGCACCGGGTTTTACCTCATCTAACGCCATCTCTCTCTACAGAGTAGCAAACGTCCTGCTAAGGGCCAGTGGCGTGCAGAGGGGGGGGGGGGTGCGAGGGTGCGACGGCCCCGGGCATCCAGCCGGGAGGCGGGCATCCAATTAGGGAGAGGGGGCAGCACCCCCTCGAAAGAACAGTTTACGGGCATCCAATCAAGGAGTTGGCCCCGGGCATCAAAGAACCTCTGCACGCCACTGCTAAGGGCATTGTACAAAGCACAACCCCGTAGCTCCAGCGATGACCCCCAAGTGTATCCGGAAAACAATATTGCACGTGTAGTCTGTATGATGTATTCCGAATACGAACCCGCGACCTTCAGAGCGCCAGGCAAAAGGCTTTGACCACTGGGCTTTTTTGGTGTTGCTTGTATAGGGTGTATTTTAAATGACTGTGGGGTTTTTGAAAATATTTCAGTTCCAAGTTTTATATTCACCCTCATGCAACATAAAAGGTAAATACAAAACTTGGAACGGCAAATATTTTCAAAAAGTCCCACAGTCATTAAAAATACACCCTGTATTAATATGCCGGCCCTGTGGTGTTATGAATGTAATTCGTAATCGAGGGTTTACTGAGATGTCTTGTATAATATATGCTAGTAGGTTTTTAAATAAATATTAAGATTTGTTGCTCAGCTGTTTGAGCTTTCAGGTGCACGTTTCGCTGTCTCCCTCTGTCTCTCTGGCCTGGTATTTCTCCCGACATAAGGCTAATTTCTCTATTCCGGTACATCACAACTGCCCCGAAATATCCTTTATTGTAATATTCTCGTTAATGTGATGACGTTGGAGGTTTCTGAATACCCTTGACCTTAGCAGCACGACCTTTCACCTTGTTTAGGGCTTTCACGAAGCCATGTCTTCTTTTTGCCTGTTTAGCAAGTGTGTTAATTTCTCAATGGAAACTTTTTGTGTAACATTATAAAGGTAATTATTTATTGGACAATGCCAATTTCTGAAACGTCCAGAATAATTATTTTCTGATTCGGAAGTAAAAGACAAGTGGTAGCCCTACACATAACAACGGAATGGGGTGTGATGGGGTGGGGTGTAACATAACCAGAGCTCATTACTCTTGCAAACGTCCAACAGACAAATTCCTTATTTTTCCCTCATCAAGCCAGGTTATTAAAGATGAACATTAAATTTCATTTTTTACCTTGATGCTATGTTTTTCTATCTGGTACATCCTATTTTTGCAGCACTTGTATTTTCTTATTTCATATTTCTACACTGCGAGAAACATTTCTCTGTATGCAGGCTCTTGATTTTAAATATTTTAACTGTGTCCATTTTAATGGCGAAACCGTATTCTAAGAACACGTAGCATGGTTGTCCCCAGAAATAAAACCACTACAGATTTTATTAACGGAAACTTGTCTGAGGGTCCCTGCAGCTCCAGGAGCCGCGGTTCTTGTTGGCTTATTTTGGTCCCGATTCAAGAAATGGAGAATATAAGAGTCCGGACAGTCTGTGAAAGACCGTCAGGCAGAAATTCAAAGATTCAGAGCCAAAAACATGTTCTCTAGACAAACTGTGAGACCACCAGACAGAGATTCCAAGATCTAAGTCCAGAAAGTAATTTCGGGACAAATTGTGAAACCATCAGACAAGGATTCAAAGATTTAAGGCCAGAAAGTAATTTCTGGACAAATTGTGATATCACCAGATAGAGATACCAAGAGCTAAGGCCATAAAGTAATTCCTGGACAAATTGTGAGACCACCAGACAGAGATTCTAATATCTAAGGCCAACACGCGCTCTCTCAAACTATACCCAGCCCCCTCTGCAAAGCCCAGAACTAGACAGGGAACACTCCGTCTTGAAAGTCACTCGCAACTTCTGGGCTGCACCTACTGTAGCTGTCTGCATGAGAACTTCTGGAAAACGCAGGAAGAAAGTGTTGGATACTCATTTAAGTCGACCTTCATTGCAAAGATGGCACTGAATTATCTGATAATTATCCATGATGAATCAAGATTAATCCTCCCTCTCCTACAACCCAAACTCCTCAACTCACAGTATTGATCTCAGTCACTGGGATTTTGTTGTGTTTTTATCGTCCCTCTTGGGGGTTGAGTTTCGCGTTACAGAAAACAGTTTCGTTTTCATCTTTTTTCAGAGGTTCATGCTATTTTTTTTATTTAAAAAAATAAAGAATTGATATTATTACATCGGCGACATGTAGTATTCTCTCTCTCTCTCTCTCTCTTTTCTCTCCCTCCCTCTCTCTTCTCTTTCTGTCTCTTGTTTCTCTCTCGCTCCTTCCTTCTTTCTTTTCTACCGCTTCGCTCTGTCCCTCTTCTCTATCTCTCGCCCCTCCCTCTTCTCTCTCTCTCGCTCACTCCCTCTTCTCTCTCTCTCTCTCTCCTTTTTTCCTCTCTCTCCTCTCCAGAAATAGGAGTGTTGAGTCATGAACCGACGCCACTGCATTCGGGGCATTCACATAAGCCCTCAGTCCGTATCTTCAACAGCAAACGAAGAGTTCCAATACTAATGGTATTACCAGTATAGCCATTAGAAATAGGAGTGGGTAAATATCAAATGCCCTGCTTGTAGCATATCACTAGTTCTTTCATAGTTTCATAATTTTATTTTCATTCAACAAACGTGAATGAACAAAACCAAGAATTCACACACACTACTAGAGTTCACAAATACTACACATATTACTAAAATGCACACAAACTACACATATTAATAGAGTTCACACACATCACACATATTACTAAAGCTCACACACACTATACGTATTACTAGAATTCGCACATAAACCACATATTACTAAAATGCACACACACTACACATATTACTAGAATTCATACACTACATGTATTACTAAAATTCACACATAATACACATATAATTAAAAATCATACACACCACACATATAACTAGAATTCACACACACTACAAACTTTACTAAAATTCACACATATTACTAGAATTAACACACACTACACATATTACTAAAATTTACCCTTTACAGATACTAATTTAATTCTCACACATTACACATATTACTAAAATTCACACATACTACACATATTACTAAAATTCAGACACTCACTACACATATTACTATAATTCACACTCACTACACATATTACTAAAATTCACACATACTACACATATTACTAAAATTCACACATACTACACAAATTACTATAATTCACACATACTACACATATTACTATAATTCACACATACTACACATATTACTAAAATTCCCACATACTACACATATTACTAAAATTCCCACATACTACACATATTACTAAAATTCACACATACTACACATATTACTAAAATTCAGACACTCACTACACATATTACTAAAATTCACACATACTACACATATTACTATAATTCACAATCACTACGCATATTACTATAATTCACACTCACTACACATATTACTATAATTCACACTCACTACACATATTACTATAATTCACACTCACTACACATATTACTATAATTCACACTCACTACACATATTACTATAATTCACACATACTACACATATTACTAAAATTCCCACATACTACACATATTACTATAATTCACACATACTACACATATTACTAAAATTCAGACACTCACTACACATATTACTAAAATTCCCACATACTACACATATTACTAAAATTCACACATACTACACATATTACTAAAATTCACCATACTACACATATTACTTAAATTCCCACATACTACACATATTACTAAAATTCACACATACTACACATATTACTAAAATTCAGACACTCACTACACATATTACTAAAATTCCCACATACTACACATATTACTATAATTCACACTCACTACACATATTACTAAAATTCACACATACTACACATATTACTAAAATTCACACATACTACACATATTACTAAAATTCACACATACTACACATGTTACTAAAATTCCCACATGCTACACATATTAGTAAAATTCCCACATACTACACATATTACTAAAATTCACATATACTACATATATTACTATAATTCACACATACTACACATATTACTAAAATTCACATATACTCATTGGTTAATGCAAATATCATATATATATATATATACTAGCTGACCCTTCCCGGCTTCGCCCAGACACTGGTGGGGAGCATCTCATTTAATTCATATAAGTAGTCATATAAGCTCCCGTTCCCGTTCCCGACTATCTATCTGTCTGTCTGTCTATCTGTCTGTCCGTCTGACCCGGCCCGGCTTCGCACAGACCCTGATGGGGAGCATCTCATTTAATTCATATAAGTAGTCATATAAGTTCCCGTTCCCGACTATCTATCTGTCTGTCTGTCTCATCAAAGGCCACTTTCCATCAGCTCTCAAAATCGCCAAAGTGTACCCTCTTCTTAAATCTGGTTCATTAGACAATGGTCTCCCGAACAATTACAGGCCCATTTCTTTACTATTATCACTATCTAAGCCACTAGAAAAACACATCCATAAAGTAACATTACAGTATTTAGTTCGCAACAAGCTTATTGTGGACAGCCAATCAGGATTTCGACCAAAATATTCTTACCATACGGCCCTAACAAACATGATAGAAAATTGGCACCAGAATATAAACAACAACAGTCTATGTGGAACTGTGTTTATTGATTTCAAGAAAGCATTTGATATGATAGATCATCTTATTTTAATTAAAAAACTTGAGACAATGAAAATTGGCCCTAATGTAGTCACTCTAATATCATCTTTTCTATCAAACAGAAAGCAAGTAGTATCACATAATAAATCTCTGTCTCAAACCACTATCTTCAATATTGGAGTACCGCAAGGCTCTGTTCTTGGCCCTCTACTATTTGCCATATATATTAACGATCTACCTTTGCATCTTTCGTCGTCCTGCGATCTATTTGCAGACGACTGTACAGTGTACACAAACGCTGAAAACTGTATTTTACTTGAGTCGTCTTTACAACAAGAATTAAATAATGTAGTTAGGTGGAGCTATTCAAACCGTATGCAAATTAACATCACTAAAACAAAATCAATGTTATTAACAACCAGACAAAGACTTCAGACTCTAAGCTCACACACAACACTTCAACTTCACATCGATAACATGCCAGTAGAAAGTGTAATTGAGCACAAAACATTAGGCCTAATCATTGATAGAAACCTAACCTTTAATTCCCACGTTTAAGTGCTCATTAAACAAACAGCAAAAAAAGTCTACCAACTCGCCAAAATTAAAAACTTCCTTGATGAGGACACAGGGAAACTATTCTATACTTCTCATATACAGACACACTTTGACTACTGCTCTACGATCTGGGACGGTTGTTCTAATTCAAACACCAAGCGACTTTACTCACTCCAGAAACGGGCCATGAGTCTAATTTATAGCAAACATTTAACTGACAATCCTAGCCTGTATAAACGCCTTCAGTTACTACCACTCAGTAAACGCCTGCTTTTCAATAAAGCTAAACTAATTCACAAAATCCTGCATCGGAATGCCCCAAATTACCTTTGGCCATTGTTTAAATATAATGCTAGACACAGTAAACGTTTAAATATATTACACATTCCGAAGCCTAGGATTGACTTATACAAAACAAGCTTAACGTACTCTGCAGCTCAGCTGTGGAACAATCTTCCACAAGAAATCAAAGACATCACCAATCCCTTTTCATATAATCTCAAATTATTCGAACACTATCTCAATATGGAATACCTTCCCCCTTAATAATAGAGATAATAATAATAACAACAAAACCCTAGTATAACAGCCAGTCCCCTTTTGGTAGGCCAGTATATTCCACATGGCTAACAACAAGTGTCAGACCATTATCTAATATTACTGTGTCGCGTAGTTTTGATGTTCGCATTTTGCTCATGCCTTTATAATGCATATCCTTTATATTGTTGTTGTTCTCTGTTAGCCTTGAATGATGTGTGAATGAAATAATGTATGAAAGAGAGTGATAGAAGGGCAGAATGTTAGACGGACCTGCGTGCCCAATTCTTAACCCTTTGAAAATAAAGTTTGTTCGTTCGTTCGTTCGTTCGTTCGTTCTGTCTGTCTGTCTGTCTGTCTGTCTGTCTGTCTGTCTATCTATCTGTCTGTCTGTCTGTCTGTCTGTCTGACCCGGCCCAGCCCATGGTGGAGAGCATCTCATTTAAATCATATAAGTAGTCATATAAAATCCCGTTCCCGACTATCTGTCTGTCTGCCTGTCTGTCTGTCTTGGGTAAATGGAGGAGGGAGGAGGAAGAGGGAGGTGGAGGAGGGAAGAGGAGGAGGGAGGAGGAGGAGGAGACAGGAGGAGTAGGGAGGAATAGGAGGGAGGGAGGAGGGATTAGGAGGACGAGGGAGGAGGAGGAGGGAGAAGGAGGAGGGAGGAGGAGAGGGAGGAGGAGGGAGGAGGAGGAGGAGGAAGAGGGAGGAGGAGGAAGAGAGAGGAGGAGGGATGAGGAAGGAGGAGGAGGGAGGAGGATGAGGGAGGAAGAGGAGAGAGGAGGAGGAGGGAGGAGGAGGAGGGAGGAGGAGGAGGGGGAGGAGGAGGAAGAGGGAGGAGGATGGAGGTGGAGCGAGGAGGAGGGGGAGGAAGAGGGAGGAGGAGGAAGAGAGAGGAGGAGGGATGAGGAAGGAGGAGAAGGGAGGAGGATGAGGGAGGAAGAGGAGAGAGGAGGAGGAGGGAGGAGGAGGAGGGGGAGGAGGAGGAAGAGGGAGGAGGATGGAGGTGGAGCGAGGAGGAGGGGGGAGGAGGAAGAGAGAGGAGGAAGAGGGAGGAGGAGGGTGAAGGAGGAGGAGGAGGGAGAAGGAGGGAGGAGGAGAACGCAGGAGGAGGAGGGGGAGGAGGAGGGAGGAGAAGGAGGGATGAGGAGAGGGAGGAGGAGGGAGAGGGAGAAGGAGGGATAAGGAGGGAGGAGGCGGAGGGAGGAGGCGGAGGGAGAAGGAGTAGGGAGGAGGAGGGAGGAGGATGGAGGAGGAGGGAGGAGGAGGGAGGAGGAAGAGAGAGAAGTAGGAGGGAGAAGGAGGAGGGAGAAGGAGGAGGGAGAAGGGGGAGGGAGGAGGGAGGAGAAGAAGGGAGAGGAGGAGGAGAAGGGAGGATGAGGAGGGAGTAGGAGGAAGAGGGAGGAGGATGAGGAGGAATGTGGAGGGAGGAGTTGGAGGGAGGAGGTAGAGGGAGGAGGAGAAGGGAGGAGGAGGGATGAGGAGAAGGGAGGAGGAGAGGGAGGAGGGGGAGATGGGAGGAGGGAGGAGGAGGGAGGAAGGTAGGAGGAGAAGAAGGAGGAGGAGGGAGGAGGAGGGAGGAAGGTAGGAGGAGAAGAAGGAGGAGGAGGGAGGAGGAGAAGGGAGGAGTAGGAGAGAGGAGGAGAATGGAGGAGGAGGACGGAGGAGAAAGGAAGAGGAGAGATTAGGAGGGAGGAGTTAGGAGGAGGGAGGAGGAGGAAGAGGGAGGAGGAGGGAGGAGGAGAAGGAAGGAGGAGGAAGAGGGATGAGGAGGAGGAAGAGGGAGGATGGAGGAGGAAGAGGAGGGAGAGGGAGGAGGGGGAGGAGGAAGAGGGTAGGAGGAGGAGCGTCTCATTAAATTCATACAACAACAAAAAAGTAACTTAAAAGAATGTCCTTCCACACACCATTCATTATTTTTAATGAAAACTGTTGTTAATCACCTACATGACTGTAGATAACTTCTTTAAGCATAAAAAGATGAGTTGCAATGTTATGCATTATGCATTATTTTTATGAAAACTTTGAAAATGCCTTAAAGATTATATCATTATTTATTATAACTCATATGCCGGTAAATAACTATAGACAAAGAGTTTATAAATCTTTGAAAACGATGCAACAATATGACTATAAGGTATACAGAAAAATTATTAAAAGGTATAGTGGGGAGCATCTCATTTAATTCATATAAGTAGTCATATAAGTTCTCGTTCCCGTTACCGACTATCTGTCTGTCTGTCTGTCTGTCTGTCTGTCTGTCTGTCTGTCTGTCTGTCTGTCTGTCTGTCTGTCTGTCTGTCTGTCTGTCTGTCTTCTGACCCGGCATCGCCCAGCTCCTGGTGTGGGGCATCTCATTTAATTCATATAAGTAGTCATATAAGCTCCCGTTCCCGTTCCCGACTATCTATCTGTCTGTCTGTAGGGAGGAATAGGAGGGAGGAGGAGGGATGAGGAGGAGGAGAGAGGAGGAGGAGGGAGGAGGAGGAGGGAGGAGGAAGGAAGAGGAAGGAGGAGGAGGGAGGAGGATGAGGAGGGAGGAGGGGAGGAGGAGTAGGGAGGAGGAGGAAGAGGGAGGAGGAGGGAGGAAAAGAACGCAGGAGGAGGAGGGGGAGGAGGAGGAGGGGGAGGAGGAGGAGGGAGGAGGAGGAGGGAGGAGGAGGAGGGAGGAGGAGTGAGGATGAGAGGGAGGAGAAGGAGAGAGAAGGAGGAGGGAGGAGGAGGAGGGAGAAGGAGGAGGGAGGAGGAGGGAGGAGGAAGAGGGAGCAGGAGGGAGAAGGAGGAGGGAGGAGAAGGAGGGTGAGAAGGATGGAGGAGGAGGAGGAGGAGGGAGGAGGAGGGATGTGGAGGGAGGAGGAAGGAGGAGGTAGAGGGAGGAGGAGAGAGGATGAGGAGGGAGGAGGAGAAGGGAGAAGGAGGGATGAGGAGGAGCGAGGAGGAGCGAGGTGGAGAGGGAGGAGGATGGGGAGGAGGGAGGAGCAGGAAGGAGGAAGAGGGAGGAGAAGGGGAGGAGGGATGAGGGGGAGGACGTAGGAGGAGGAGGGAGGAGAAGGGAGTAGGAGGAGAGAGGAGGAGAAGGGAGGAGGAAGGAAGAGGAGTGATTAGGAGGAGGGAGGAGGGCGAGGAGGTAGGAGGAGGAAGAGGGAGGAGGAGGAAGGAGGAGGAAGGAGGAGGAGGAAGAGGGAGGAGGAGGGAGGAGGAGAAAGAGAGAGGAGGAGGATGGAGGAGGGAGAGGGAGGAGGGGGAGGGGAAGAGGGTAGGAGGAGGAGGAGGGGAGAGGAGGAGGAGGAGGATTATAACGCATACGCCTGTAGATAACTACTGTGAAAAGGTGGGTCTGTCTGTCTATCTGACCCGGCGTGGCTTCGCCCAGCTCCTGGCGGGTAGCGTCTCATTAAATTCATATAACAACAAAAAAAGTAACTTAAAAGAATGTCCTTCCACACACCATCCATTATTTTTAATGAAAACTGTTTCTAATCACCTACATGACTGTAGATAACTTCTTAAGCATAAAAAGATGAGATACAATGTTATGCATTGTGCATTATTTTTATGAAAACTTTGAAAATGCCTTAAAGATTGTATCATTATTTATTATAACTCATATGCCGGTACATAACTATAGACAAAGAGTTTATCTTTGAAAACGATGCAACAATATGACTATAAGGTATACAGAAAAGTTATTAAAAGTTATGCCCCTTGAAATAACTTTTACAGAGTTAAGTCCCCTTGCTATATAGAAATTATAATGAAAAATGAAAAATTTAATAATATTAAGTAAGCAGCCGATTTCACACTAAAAAGATATCACAGTTGGCAGCGCGGGAATGAGAGGAAGACGTGTAGAAAATTTCATCTCAATCGGATGGACCATTCGCGAACGCATAAAGGACATACATACATACAGACGGAGATTGCCTTTTATATATATATATATATATATGTATATATATATATATATACATTCATAAATCAACTTATTAATGCAAATATCACAGATATAGCACATTCTACATCGCTTGGTTAGTACATATTTAACATATATAGCACATTCCAACCCAATTGGTTAATGCAAATATCACAGATATAACACATTCTAATCAGCTGGTTAATGTAAATATCACAGGCATAGCACATTCTACATCAGCTGGTTAATGTAAATATCCCAGAAGTAGCACATTCTGCACCCACTGGTTAATGCAAGTATCACAGATATAACACATTCTACAACAGCTGGTTAATACAAATATCACATATATAAACATTCTACACCAACTGTTAATACAAATCTTACATACATATCACATTCTACACCAGCTGGTTAATGTAAATATCACATATATAACACATTTTACACCAGCTGGTTAATGTAAATATCACAGATATAACACATTCTACACCAGCTGGTTAATGTAAATATCACAGATATAACACATTCTACACCAGCTTGTTAATGCAAATATCACAGATATAACACATTCTACACCAGCTGGTTAATGCAAATATCACAGATATAACACATTCTACACCAGCTGGTTAATGTAAATATCAGATATAACACATTCTACACCAGCTGGTTAATACAAATATCACAGATATAACACATTCTACAACAGCTGGTTAATACAAATATCACAGATATAACACATTCTACACCAGCTGTTAACACAAATATCACATATATATCACATTCTACACCAGCTGTTTCTTGGAAATATCACAGATATAACACATTCTACACCAAATGATTATTGCAAATATCACAGATATAACACATTCTACTGTATCGGTGGTAAAAGACAAAGGGAGACAATCATAAAGACTGATGCTTCCTTCACTACGGTGCTAAGAGGTAAAGAGTAGTTCTGACTTCGTTATGGCCAAAGAGGAAAAATAGTGAAAAGAGAGGGAACCTCGCACCGCCTCAACCAACAAAAAAAGATGATAGTAATTAGATAAGAAGATATACGAGATCTCGAGCAGAGGCAGAAACTATTTTATAGATGTTCACACAGGAAACACCATGTTAGAGCCCAAGCAATGAATTAAGGTGTTAGATTGTGGTAGAAATAGTGGTTGTAAACACTAAAAGAGACTAAACAAACAAATCAAGAACAGTACAAAATTAGCTCTTTATTTAGCTCCTCTAGCAGAACATGTTTGATAACACATTGCAATAACAGATACAACAGACAACTGCATATATCAAACATCAACCAAGGGTGGCTCCTATTCAGTCACCAGAACTTAAGACAACAGGGTACACCAAGTACCACAACACAGGTGCTCCAAGCAATAGCTGGTTAGACTGACACAATAAAGAACCTTGACACAAGCAACACTGTACAGACAATAAGGCACTACAAAAACATAGGTTACACAACATAAACCCCAAGACACGACATAAACAAAGAGTTGTGACACAATTTACTATCCCACCAAGAACCCAGGCCTGCTGACACTAACTAGTCAGCCGCTCAGTTTTGTCACAACATTAGTTGACACAGATCACTCAGGGAATTGTTCCCACACCTGACAACAACAGAACAGCACTGAACTGAAGGCCATGCTGCCCGCATCTCTCATCAGCACAAAGGACTGCTAAAACAAAACTGGCTTCCGATTCCTTTGTTAAGCCGAGTTCCGGTGTGGCCAGGTTTTTAACTCGAGATAGACCAAACCAAAATTTCGTTGGTTTGGCGCTATCACACTACAACTACTGGTTAATGCAAAAATCACATAAATGTTCATCTGCCCTTAATAGTCCATTGAAGTATAGGCCGCCAACGAACTCAAGTCACGCCGTCCTGTCTGTTGCCATGTCCTGCAGTTACTTCATTCCCTTCTTAGTTTATTCTCCCTTGTCTCTAATTCTCTTCTCGTGTATTTCCTGCCTCTCTATTATTCGTTTGTTCTGTGGGTTTCAGAGAAGGGGTGTTCTAACTGTATTATTGCCAGGTTTACTCCAGGTATACTCTTTTGCCACTTCGGCGACTTTTACTCACTTCTTGATTCCTAGAATCTGTCAAATTAATTTTCTCTAAGACTCTCCGCGCAGTGTCATTATAACCTGGTGGAAGCTTTGCTTATGACTGCCGCTGCCAATCGATTCCTGTCACCCACTCCGTGTATCTCCTTGATTGAGGTAACCTGCCCAACACTATTTGCTGATTGCGCCAGCCACGGACTTTTTTAAAACTTGGATTCCTTTGAGATGATTCGGATTACCATGCAATGGCTGTCGTTCATCATTGGCGTCTCGGCTTGTGCTAGTGCAAATCTGAACTTCGCCGATGTAAACCCGGGAAGATAGCTCATCATTCAGGGAGAGGATCTTTTATACATCCCAAAACAATTTACATCTCCTCATTCTGTACCCGTCCTATTTTGTTTACCGCTGTGATGCAGACAAAGTAAAATCCAAATTTACGAGAGCTATTCCAAAATCAACCTCTTATTGACTGGTAAAAATAAACTGGTTGCCATAGTAACACTGTTTATTGCATGCATCATTCAGTAGTCTTTTAGCTCTCTACACATCAACCTACAGTCTCATTTGTTCAGTGGTTCGCGAATTGCGAACTAATAAACATGGACACTGTTATTGCCTTTCCCGCCAGCTGTGAAATTCGTGGTGTGATTCGTTTTCTTCAAGCAGAAGATCAAGATGCGGCTGAGATTCATCGTCGATTGTCCTTTATACGGTGATTACATTATTAGTGACAGTTCTTTGAGGGATTGGTGCAGAAAATTCAGAAATGGGCATAGAGATGTGCATGATGAGGATGGACAAGAACGACATTCATGTTAGTTAGTTAGTTAGTTAGTTAGTCGCAGTTCCAACTTCACAGCAACGGGTCGTCCCCATTATGCTCCGTTCCTGTGCCAGTGAATATCACACAAAACGCTCCCCACTGCCCAATGTGAAAAGTCGAAAAGACAGGAGTCTCGACAAATAACAGCCCGCACAAATACACTGTGCATAATGCCGCCACCAGAATGTCAACACACCAGTCCCCCATGAAACACCCAGTTCATCTCTGATGGAATCGGCTGTCATTTTCCTATCTGAATGTTTCCTAGATGTTCACCCACACAGTCCACGAAAATACAGTTCATCGCTGATGGCAGTGGCAGTCAACCAGAAGCCCAGCAGCCAAGCATTTCTGCATAAGGCAAAAACCAGTCAACTCTGGGACATAGCCACCTGCCATCACTCCGAGCATGCAGTCACATTCCAAAATTCCTCAGGCAGATTCAAAAGCATTTCACACGAAACTCACAACTCACAGTGTCGCGCCACGCACTCACTCGGTAGCAGGGCGACGGAACCATCAAGCCTCCTTAGTCGCCTCTTACGACATGCGTGGTAGGCTACAGTGTTGCTATTCTTTGCTTCCCTTATGGGCCCCGGCAACACACGGATTCATGTGTGACAAATGAACTAATTCAAAAAGTCGACCAAGACGTAGTGGAAAATCGCCGTTTCACAATTTTAGATCTTTCTACAGAATTTCTACAATTTCTAAGACTAGTCTGTTTCGAATTGTCACAGAGAGGTTAGATTACGACAATTTCTGTTCACGGTGGGTACCAAAGTAACTGACACGTTCACAAAGCTCAAAGAATGGGCTCAGCTTTGAAGTTCCTTCTGTGCTACTGGAAAGAGGGGGAAGAATTTCTTGACAGAATAGTATACATGGATTCATAACGTTATCACAACGTTCTCGACACAATCGACGATGAATCTCGGCCGTATTTTGACGTTCTCTTTGAAGAAAACAAATCACACCACGAATTTCACAGCTGGCGGAACGGCAATAACAGTGTCCGTGTTTATTTGTTCGCTATTCGTGAACTACTTAACAAATGCGACTGTAGGTTTGTGTGTAGTTAGCTAAATGACTATTGAATGATGCAAAACAATGACCGGTGTCGCAATTGCAGCTGGTTTATTTTTACTAGCCAATGCGGAGTTGATTGTGGAATAGCTCTCGCATTCCCAAAGCAGGAACCGTCTGTGCGTGTGTGAAGTGTTAGAACCATGACATGTTTGTAGTCCGGGGTAACTGCAAATGTTGCTCCCCATCTAGAGTTGGAGGCGTCATCAGCATAATCCCTGGACCACAATCCTTTCATAAGACTTATCGGAGATAGGCATGACCGAATGGATAAGAGCGCTCGTTCTTAAACTTCCGGTGTGCTGATGCCGAAGTGGCGGGTTCAATCCCTACACCTATCAACTGGGCTAGAATGTTCACTTCTCGTCTTTTACTTGGGGACGTAAACTACATATACCTCTGAAGTCGGAGTGGGTTCGTCTGATGGCGACGGACACTGGTAATAAGGAAAGCTAATACACACGAAAAATTATGTGCAGTGCACTAAACGTAGTAGCACGTGTATGAACCACGCTTGAGTTTAAAGCGGGCGAACGCAAAAAAAAATCTGATCCATGAGTAATTGAAGGTGGAAAACTAATTTATTCTGTTGTTGTATATTATGTTTATATCATTTAGAAATATACATAAATAATTAGTTGGAAAATGTTCTCAGTTAACTATAGAATGTCTGGGACGCAGAGGTGTTTCCAAGGCACCAGGACCGGGTTATATACTGGCCAAGACCTATTGACGCGTCCTCGTCGAGCGTCCTGGGCAACAGGTCCCTTCGGGGTCCTGGCTAAAGTCAGTAGGATCGCCGATTCCTCCGAAGACGGAGAGTGTCTGCCTGTACGGCGAGGAACCACCAGTCTGCACACCAATAAGCCAGACATGGGACAACGGATACTCACGCAAACCTCAGGTCCTCTATGACATCACACTGATGTTGGACAACAGGATGTCTTCATCCGACATACAGGACTTCGCGTTGGAGTTCATAGCCAGCGAACACAAGCAAGCAATCAAGCATAGCATGTCTTCCATATGATCGGTCATCCAGTAAAGGTGCCTGCATATCTTTTACAGAACGTTGCATTTAACCCCTGCATTTATTGACTGCTTATGATTTACCAGGAATTTTAGTTCAGTAGTGTGCCATTGCTTTCTGAACAGCCGAAGGCCCATAACTTAGAAATCAACACAACGCGGTCTGCTTCCAAATCGCAGGCGGCTGATTTCAAAGGCTCCACTCGGTGTCTCGGGAGATTATGAAACTGCGCCTCTCACGACGCTCTTAAACACAGACGCTTTGTCCAGGATACATAGAGAAAATACTGAGTGTCTCACTACACTTTGTTATGTAGAACAAAGTTTTAAAAAATGAAGTATATGACGTCATAAAAATGTGCTAAAAATTTCATTAAATTAGTTACAATAGTCACAGCTATGGTCTAAGGCTGTTTTTGTGAAGCTGGGGAGTACCAATGAAGTATTCATTATAACAGGTGTTGGAAATGTCCACGGTGGGCTTCAAGACATGACTGTACACGTCTCTTGATATTGTCAAATCCCTTCTGCAACGTGTCTGTTGTTAGTTAGTTAGTTAGTTAGTTAGTTAGTTAGTCGTAGTTCCAACCTCACAGCAACGGAACAAATTATCGCACAAAACGCTCCCCACTGCCCAATGTGAAAAGTGGAAAAGACAGGAGTCTCGACAAAAAAGAGCCTGCACAGATCCATTGTGCATAATGCCGCTGCCAGAATGTCAACACAATAGTCCCCCACGAAACACCCAGTTCATCTCTGATGGAATCGGCAGTCATTTTCCCATCTGGATATTTCCTAGATGTTCACCCACACAGTCCACGAAAATACAGTTCATCGTCGATGGCAGTGGCAGTCAACCAGAAGCCCAGCAGCCACGCATTTCTGCATAAGGCAAAAACCGGTCAATCTGGGACATAGACATCTACCATCGCTCCGAACATGTAGTCACATTCTAAAAAACCTCGGGCAGATTCAAAAGCATTTCACACGAAACTCACAGCTCACACTGTCGCGCCACGCACTCACTCAGTAGCAGGACGACGGAACCATCTGTTGTTATTTCTTCAATGGTAATTCTGATTGCTTCTTTGAGGTCCTCAATTGTGTATACATTAGTGTTGTAAACATTTCCTTTCGGTTCCTAGATCAATCAATCAATCAATCAATCAATCAATCAATCCTTTCAAGAAACCCGATAGATAATAATCTAAAGGAGTTAGATCTGGAGACCGAGCAGGCCAAATCCCACGTGATATTATGCGATTTGCGAAAATTTAAAAAAAAAAAAAAAAAAACGCAGGGGTGCTGTAGGTACGTGTGCAGTTGCACCACTTTGCTGGAACCACGCTTCTTTAATTTTCATGTTCATTCAGCTGTTCTAAAAAAGGTTCCATAATGTCAGTTTAGTTTAGTTTAGTTAAGTCGACGGTTCAACATCACGGCACACGGGTGTAACTCATAAGTGCTCCGTTCTACTCCTAGCTCAAGCCTGAGTCTGGAGAATCTCAGCTCAGTGCACTAACTCTGTAGCACCGGCGTGGATCCTGAAATACTTTTGGTAGACTTTTAACTCGAAATTTTGCCCGGGCAGCGCCGTTAGGCCCAGAAATTTTTCGATTTCCAATTGCCAAGGGAGTTTTTTTTACGTGCGCAACAATACACACGGGTGTCCGATCTCACTACCCAGAGACCAGGGGAACAAATATTTTACGAGAAGTCCGCGTGAAAAAATCCCGGCCCTTACAGGGGTTTGAACCCTGGATCTCCAGCACTCGAGGCGGACACCATACCTCGAGACCACTCACCCCCCCCCCCCCCCCCCCCCCCCCTCATAATGTCAATATGGTACCGATCGTCATTTATAGTGTTGAAGAAAATTGGTCAAGTGAAAAATTTTCTACTGACGGCACACCACACTTCAATTTTCATATCATGTAGAGGTGCTTCGCGAAATGCATTTGGATTAAGAGTGCTCCAAATACGATTATTTTGGCTTTTAACGTATCCAGATAGATGAAACCTTGCCTCATCAGAGAAGAATATTACATCGATAATTGATTCGTCTTCTTTATCTACAAATGCTTGAAACCACCTGCAGTAGATGACTTTGGATTAATTATCACACTCTTTTAGTTCAGACACAACAGACATCTTATATGGATGAAAATATTTAATCGTTGTTTAATAATTTTTTTTTGCACTATGCTCACTGATACGTTCACTTGTTGCGACACTTTCCTTAAGGACTAGCTTGGAATTTTCAGGATTATGTTTTGATTATCTAGAAATTTTTCCTCAGTAACAGGAAGCTTACCAGATTGCAGAGAATCTTCACACTTCCCGTAGCAAGAAACTTATTCAAAAAAATTTCTAACCGTAATGCGATGAGAAGGTTGTTTGTCATGAAATCTTGCTATAAATCTTTGATCAACCATCCGTGTGTATCGACCGCCATTTCGAAACATTTGTTCAACCCCCCCCCCCCCCTCCCCCCCCCCCCCATAAAAAAAAAAAATCTTTCTTCCGTTGATAACACCATCTTGTTTAGAGTGCAAAGAATTACTCCAGCAGACGACAGCCATTCGCTGCATATTGTTCGCGATGGAATGAAGCCCATTTTTGATGACAATATGTACTTCATTTTTTTTTCAAATGTGTTCTACATACAAAGTGTAGTGAGACTTTACAAACACCCTGTATAAACCTATAAATAATTACCGGGGCTAGTCAGAATCCTCAAGTAACCATAACATTACAGAACAAATGCACTTAGCAGGAGATTGGCACTAATTCATGTCTGGGTCAGAGGTACTAATTGCTGTCTAGGACAAAAGGGGATTCCGCAACCACGTCTTGCACACGCGGAGATACATGAGTAGGTCAGTGAATTAATACAGCTGCTGTCTGGGGCTAGCTTGTAGGGACACGTTCGGGAATACGCAGGGACCCAGTAGGTCAATGGCTGTCGGTTTTGTTTTGTTTTTAGAAGACCACATTCTGTTCTGGACACAAACACACACCCACGCCCTCACGTACGCACACACGCACACATGCACTCACACATCCCCCCCCCCAACACACACACACACACACACACACACACACACACACACAACAGACACACACACACACACAGGAATACGAAGAGATTCATTATGTTCTCCATACTGCTGGTTTTGTTTTGATTCTAGAAGATCACATTTTGTTCCTGACACACACACGCATGCACACACGCAAGCGTGCACGGATTAAGACAGAGGAATTCCTGGACAAATAACGTCAAAGTTTGCACAGAAGATTTTACATACGCATGCACGCACGCACGGATTAAGACAGAGGAATTCCTGGACAAATAACGTCAAAGATTGCACAGAAGATTTTACATACGTATGCACGCACGCACGCACGGATTAAGACAGCGGAATTCCTGGACAAATAACGTTAAAGATTGCACAGAAGATTTTACAGAACGCCAGCGCTGTAGCGAATGGGCTACGAACGCAATTCGCAAATTGCATTAGAAACACGGGTGAGGCAGATTTGAAAGCAGACTGTATTGCTCTGGTTTTCATACAATGGTATAAGTACTGATAGATCAGAAAGCAATGGTCTACTACTTGCCAAGAAATCACAAATAGCCAAAAAACTGCTGGGGTTGACTGCAACGTCATGTAAAGATATGCAACTAACTTTGTTTTCTGTTTTTTTTTTTTTTTCTTTCGCTGCATAAACTTGACATGAGCTTAATTTATAGACTCACTAGACTAGGACATTCAGAAATGATGTAGCGATGACAGACAGTATTGATATGAACAAGATCCCCAATGTATATTCATCTCCCAACATGCCTACTGTGTGTTCAAACAAGGGTCACTAGAACATTCAGAGATTGTGTAGCGGTGACAGACAGTGTTAATATGAACAAGATCACTAGGAGATTCAGAGATTGTGTAGCGGTGACAGACAGCGTTGATATGAACAAGATCACTAGGAGATTTAGAGATGGTGTAGAGATGACAGGCAGCGTTGATATGAACAAGATCACTAGGAGATTCAGAGATGGTGTAGAGATGACAGGCAGCGTTGATATGAACAAGATCACTAGGAGATTCAGAGATTGTGTAGCGGTGATAGACAGCGTTGATATGAACAAGATCACTAGGAGATTCAGAGATGGTGTAGAGATGACAGACAGCGTTGATATGAACAAGGTCACTAGGAGATTCAGAGATGGTGTAGAGATGACAGACAGCGTTGATATGAACAAGATCACTAGGAGATTGAGAGATGGTGTAGAGATGACAGACAGCGTTGATATGAACAAGATCACTAGGAGATTACGAGATGGTGTAGAGATGACAGGCAGCGTTGATATGAACAAGATCACTAGGAGATTCAGAGATTGTGTAGCGGTGACAGACAGCGTTGATATGAACAAGATCACTAGGAGATTCAGAGATGGTGTAGAGATGACAGACAGTGTTAATATGAACAAGATCACTAGGAGATTCAGAGATGGTGTAGAGATGACAGACAGTGTTAATATGAACAAGATCACTAGGAGATTCAGAGATGGTGTAGAGATGACAGACAGTGTTAATATGAACAAGATCACTAGGGGATTCAGAGATGGTGTAGAGATGACAGACAGTGTTAATATGAACAAGATCACTAGGAGATTCAGAGATGGTGTAGAGATGACAGACAGTGTTAATATGAACAAGATCACTAGGAGATTCAGAGATGGTGTAGAGATGACAGACAGTGTTAATATGAACAAGATTCCAAATGTATGTTCATTTCCCAATATACCTACCGTGTGTTTAAACAAGGGTCACTAGCCGGCACATAGCGAGGGTGTTACGGACGCAGCTTGTAACCACACATACCCGCGTTCGAAACACAGCTGTGTTGGTTCGTTATGAAATTGTATGGGTGCCGCTCGTTCAGAAGTAATGGCAATCTACTGAACGCAAACTGGCCCAGAAATCACGAACAGTCAACAAAATGTTGGGGTTGACTGCTACGTCCAATGAAGGACAGGCACTAGAACATTCAGAGTTGGCGTAGAGGTGACAGACAGCGTTGATATGAGCAAGATCCCCAATGTATGTTCATTTCCCAGCATGCCTACCGTGTGTTCAAAAAAGGGTTCACAGGGCAAGAGGATTAGCTTCAATGGCACCAGATTTTATCCGACATGGATAGGTCTTTTTTCGCCGGGAGACCTGCCGAAAGCGTCGCACAAAGCACGAACTCCGTAGCTCCAGCGACCACCTCCAAGAGTCTCAGAGAAAATTGAAACCTTGAACCGAACGTCATGGCCCGGAATCGAACCCACAACCTTCGGAGGGCCAGGCACTACTTCGCCAAGGAGACTCCCACTCTGTGTTGTCACAGCCAGCAGTTGGTTAGGAACTATTACAGGTAAAGAAGTCTGACTAAATAGTCATAGGAGCTCGACAAGCAACGAGACGACACAGCTTTGTACAGAGAGACACGGGAACTATCAAGCAGTAGGAAGCGTCTAGTAAACAGTTGCTAGGGAACCCAAACAGGTAAAATATTAACGGGACAGTAGAAGGTAATTGAAAGATGGCCAGAGTAAGCAAAAGAGTCAATTCCGATATAGGGAAGTGAATTATGGACAATCAGCAGATTAGAGATTAAATATATAGAATCTACAGATTTGGTTTTATAGAGGGAAATGTTGGGGATACTGTCGACGTACATAATGACTAACGTCACACGGCGTGAGCTATAAGAAGATCGAACTATCGCATTCATTGAGAGAAGATTATAAATAATTCACAGTCATCGATCGATTTTCATTGAGGAGACAAGAGGATGAAACAGACATGAGAAAGCGCGCCAGACAATAGAACAACTGAGAGCTGTTTATACTCCAGGATTGGATACTATCACCTCGCTAGTCGATATTGCCTCACTAACACGCACTAGAACGGATACTGGTTTTCTTTCCATTGTGTTACGAATGCAATTCGTAATCCCGCATACCGATCTCGAAACACAGCTGCGTGTGATTTGGAAGCAGACTACCTTTCGTTGGTTTGCATACAATGGTATTAGTACCGGTCGTTCAGAAAACGATGGCAAACTACTGAACGTAAACTTGCCAAGAAATCACAACGGATATGTAACTAACCTGTTTTCACATAAAAAGCGTCGGCTGATTTCTACTATGTTGTGTCAGCATAACTCAGTGCAATCTTCGCAGTGAAAGTGTGCTGCTCATAACTAGTTAAAAAAGTGTGCATATCCTTTACAGTCAACCCCAACATTATTTGGCTGTTCGTGATCTCTTGATAAGTTTACGTCCAGTAGTTTGCCATTGCTTTCTGAACGACCGACATTTATACTATTTTTTTTTTTTTTAAACAGCCCAAGGCGGTCTGCTGCCAAATCGTCCGCGGCTGCGGGATTACGAACTACATATGTAACCCTTTTCATAACTAGTAGTAAGTTCAGTAACTACTTTGATACTTTGGGAATATCTCTCTCTCTCTCTCTCTCTCTCTCTCTCTCTCTCTCTCTCTCTCTCTCTCTCTCTCTCTCTCTCTCTCTCTCCCCCCCCCCCCCCCCCAATCCCGCTTGTTAAACTTGTATGTAATTCCCCATTTCAGAGATTCCACTTTACAGATTCAATCATCATTTTCACAATGATTATCAATATAATTATGACATGACATCATTATCATCACTTCATTATAATTATCACATTATCATCGTAATCATTATAATTATCATCATTATCATCATTATAATTATCACATCATCAACATCATCATTATAATTATCACACCATCATCATTATAATTATCACACCGTCATCATTATAATTATCACATGATCATCATCATCTCCATGAATTTCGGTCCGGGGCTAATCGTGACGTTTCCTAATGTAATTCTAATCTTTGGGTGTCGGTCTTATGTCGCTCTCATAATCCCACCTTTGTCTGCAGTGATAGATCTGTGCGTGATTGTTCCATAAATATCTTTCTTTGTCTCCCTCTTCCTCTTTTTACCGATATGAGCTGAGTTGAGTTGAGTCAACAACCGACATTACAGCACTTCGAACATTCTCATAAGTGCTCAGTCCCTATCTGCAACAGCCAAGAAAGAGTCCCAATATTAATGATACCAGTAGTCTGTGAGACATGAGACCTTTCCTCCGACATTGTGCCGCCTCGTAATCTCTTTAGTATTTCTTCACGCCTTAGGATGAGAGCCTTCATTTGTTTAAAAACTTACTGTATAAATTCTAGTTTGTTCAGTTCTAGAAATTGTTCCTATGCTAATTTTTCAATTCATGTGGTTCTTGTTATCCCCCTCCCCACAATGCTAATTTTTCAATTCGTTTGGCTCTTATCACCCCCCCCCCCTTTACACACAGACACACAGACACACAGACACACACACACACACACACACACCCACACACATTGCAAATGCTTATTGCATGTTTCGTAACAGTTATTTACTGTCCGTGTTTCAGAACCATATAACAAAGGAGGAGGCTGAGAATTAAAGGAGAAAGATAGGTTTCATGGGACCGGGTTTTATCCCATATGACTCGGTCTCTTTCCGCAGAGCGGACGGTTGAAAGAGTCGCACAGAGCAAGAACTCCGTAGCCCCAGCGACGACCCCAACAGTCTCCGAGACAATCTCACTCGTGAACCGAATGACAGAGTCCAGAAACTTATCTGCGAAGTTTGGAGCGAGAGACAGGCGATTTAACCACTACGCCTCGGAGACATATCATCATCAGAATATGCCGTAGGTCAGCATGGCCGAATGGATAAGAACGCGTGTTCTTAAAAATTCGGTGTGCTGATGCCGAGGTAAGCGGTTCAACCCCTACACCGGACAGCTGGACTAAAATATTGACCTGTCGTCCTTGACTTGGAGACGTAAATTACAAGTACCTCAGAAGTCGGACTGGGTTCGCCTGATGGCGAGGGACACTGGTAATATGAAACGTCTATCCACACGCAAAAATCACTTCAGTGTGCTAGAAGTAGTAGCACAAGTATGGACAGAGCTTGAGTTCAAAGCGATTTAAGGCACACACAAATAAATCAAACCAGAGTTATGGAACAAGAACGTAGGGCAGCAACAATTAGGAATGTTTGCTAATGTCAATGAACGAATGAAGACATGAACATTGTTTCGGCAACTATTGAAATCATTTAACAACTGACGAAGATTTTTATAAACTATTTTATACGCAACATAGTGTATGAGTAGGTTACCATCCATCCATCCATCATGTGCCGTGCCTATAAGCGTGGGCGGTCATGTTTTGCCATCTCACTCGATCACCAGAGTCGTGGATCAGCTCCGTGTTTTTGTCTCGACCATGCCACGTGGCCAAGCCATCCAGATATTTACTTCTCGGTCTTCCCTTTGGTCTTTTCAGTTCGATCTTGCCAGTTGTCACCAAGTTCTCCAATTCATTTCTTCTCATAACATGCCCAAAATATTTTGACTGTCTACGTCTAATGTCTAATAAGTTTACGATCTTTATTTGTTTCTTGAAGGACTTGTTCATTGGTGTTTTCATCATTAACGTCATCACTATCATTACCATCATTAACGTCATCATCATCTTCACTATCATCATTAACGTCATCATTATCATCGCCATCATTAACGTCATCATCATCATCACCTTCATTAACGTCATCACTATCATTACCATCATTAACGTCATCATCATCTTCACTATCATCATTAACATCATCATTATCATCATCACAAAATAAATGTCATCATCACCATCATCATCACCATCATTAAAGTCATAATTATCATCATTATCATCGTCATCATCATTATCACTATCATTAACGTCATAATTATCATCACCATCATTAACGTCATTATCATCATCACCACCATCATTAACGTCATAATCACCATCATCATCACCATCATTACCATCATCATCATCATTAACATCATCGTCATCATCACCATCAATATAATGAAAGGTTAACCATGAACTACAACAATATTCCCCACGACCATTATACCAGACACGCGTCTTGTCCTCCAGAAGCGCTCTGTCACATGTCCCCCACACGTCACAACAAGTAAGTTTATGAAGAATAAATTCACAGTGCTATGACAAGACTTTCATTATTTCTGTGCTTGACATTAGCAAACCGTAACGCAGCTGGTTGTGAGAACAACAGCCTGTTCCTTCTGTGGCCATTGATTTCTTGTGCGAAGCGGGCTCTACGACAACTGAGCAAAATGAGTAACCTTAGGAGAAATATAATTGCCAGAAACATAAGTGATTCATTTGTTGACGTAGTTGAGAGCTCGGCATTCTATTCTCTTGTGCTGGCCACAATTATTGCATTATTAGCTGCAGCGCGCCGAGCACAATTATAGTCGTTGCAGACCTAATTATATTCATGAAGATACAATGCGTTCTTGCGTTGACGTTGTCAATGTTTTCCATGTTGTTTATCATCACAAGAAATGACTATTGATTTTATGTCATTATGTGTATGTGTGTGTGTGTGTGTGTGTGTGTGTGGGTGGGTGGGGCAGGGGGTTGGGGGGGGGGGGGGGGGTTCGCGGCGCACAGACACAGTAGAATCACGCTTTTCAGCCCTGCATTCATTCGGTGTTCATATTTCCTCTAATAGCCCATAAACAAATTCACAAATATGTTATCGCGCTCATAAAGTAGAAGAAAGAAGTAATGTTTAGAGTACGTACTTTTTGTTTTTGTTGCATATCCCTTTCAGGACGTTGCAGTCAACACCAGCATTTTTCAGCTGCTGTTTATGTACGAGGCAAGTTTTATGTTCTGTAGTTTGCCACTGCGTTCTGAACGACCGGCTCACATACAACCCCCGTAAGTTACCAGTGCGGCGCGAACCGCTGCTGATTCTCGCAGCTGCTGTATTCCCCACGTGGATATACGGGATTACGAACAATGTCGTTACTAGATAACATAAACATGGAATGCTATATGAGGTCTGGTATGTTCTCTGGTCTCGACTTCTTTCTTCTACCCAAAATGAGCGCCGTACAATACTTGTGAATTTGTTTATAGGCTTTCTTATTGTGGCGTCAACGGGTTCCCCAACTAATATTTCCTCTAATAGACATGACCTAGACATGACATAGACACGACAGATACATGACTTAGACACGACATTGACACGACTTTGACAGGGCATAGACATGACATAGACACGACATTGACATGACATAAACATGACTTAGTCGTGACATGGACATGACATAGACATGGCATAGACACGACATAGATACGACACAGACATGACATAGACATGACTTAGACATGACATAGACACGACATCGACATTAATTAGACACGACATAAACATGACAAAGAAATTACTCACGCACGACATAGATAAGACATAGACGTGACAAAGACGTGACATAGACACGGGATATACTTTTAATTGTAAGAAGACTAATGACTAATGACATGGCATAGACACGACATAGATACAACATAGATGACTTAAGCACGACATAGATAAGACATAGAGGTGACAGAGACGTGACATAGACATGGGATAGACTTTTAATTGTAAGAAGTTAGTTAGTTAGTCGCAGTTCCAACTTCACGGCAACGGGTCGTCCCCATTATGCTCCATTCCTATGCCAGTGAATATCACACAAAATGCTCATTACTGCCCAATGTGAAAAGTGGAAAAGACAGGAGTCTCGGCAAACCAACAGCCCGCACAAGTACACTGTGCATAAAGCCGCCGCCAGAATGCCAACACAAAAGCCCTCCACGAAAAATGCAGTTCATCGTCGCTGGAATCGGCAGTCACCAGAAAGACTTCATTGGCCCGGGTTTTATCCCATATGACTCGGTCTTTTTCCGCACAAAGCGTCGCACAAAGCACGAACTCCGTAACTCCAGCGACGACTCCCAGGAGTCTTCTGAAAAATGCACACGTGAACCGAAAAGGCAAATCAGTCAATTCAGCAACAGCCGGCCGCCATCGTTCCGAACAAGCAGTTCACGCTACAAACAACCGCGGACAGATGCAAAAGCATTTCATGGGAAATTCACAGCTCACAGTGACGCGCCCAGCACCCATGCACTACCAATCCAACATGAGGAAAATGTGAATGCAAACCGAAGTCACAAACGTAAACACTCCGGAGGTCTTAACGGTTAAATTGCATATCCGTCATGTTGGGGACCGGACTAAATTGTAAGAAGTGACTATAATATGTCGCCTGCGTATCTCCGCCCCCCCCCCCCCCCAAAGTGAAAGTAAAGAATGGTAACTCTGTAGCCTTCTGTACATGTCGTAATAGGCCACTAAGGAGGGTTGGCGGGGGACTGGCCACCTCATACTGTAGAAATCGCTATTCAACATCAAACCCACCATGAACTGGCCTACCACGAGCTTGGCAAGGGATGGTTTTGTTTTTACCACAGAGCGATTTAAGGGAGAAAGAAGATAAAGAATAAGAGGAAGAAGGAGGTGGGTGAGGAGGAGGTCGGAGAAAGGAAGAAAAGGAAAATGTGTGTCTATGTATGAGGGCTTACACATAAGACTGATCACTTATTTCTTCGTGCACTCAGGCCTACAAAATGTGATGGTCTTAGCACATTACTGACCCATAGAAGAGGTCTGCTTCGGGACTGTTTTGTTAAATCAACAAATACAGCCACAGTCAATTAATTGTTCGTGCGGAGGCTCGAAATGATTATAATCATCATTATCATCATCATTAACGTCATCATTACCACTATCAACACCATTAAGACATCATCATCATCACCACCATCATCATCATCACCATTAACGTCATCATCATCATCATCATCATCATCATCATCATCATCATCACCATCATTAACGTTATAATCAAGACCATTAACATCATAATCACCATAATTAATGTCATCATCAACATCACCAGCATTAACATCATCATCATCACCACCATCATCATCACCATCATTGACATCATCATAACATTACCATGACCATCGTGAACGTCGTCATCATCGTTATTACCATCATCATCGCCATTATTAAGGTCATCATAATCATCACCATCATTAACGTGATCATTATCGTCACATCATCATCATCATCATCATCATCATCATCATCATTACCAGCACAACCATTAACGTCATAATCATTATCATCACCATCTCCAACGTTATCATCAAGATGATGTTTATGAATGGGTTCCCTCCGATGTATATCAGTAAAACAAACAAATATAGTTACCCACGGAATTCACATACAATAGATTACACGATTTATTGTCTGACATATTTCGCTGCATTATGTGTTGTGTACTTGTGCGGGCTGTTGGCTTGCCGAGACGCCTGTCCTTTCCACTTTTCACATTGGGCAGTGAGGAGCATGTTGTGTGATATTCACTGGCACAGGAACGGAGTATAATGCGGACGACCGTTGCCGTAAAGTTAGAACCGCGACTAACTAACTAACTAACTAACTAACTAACTAACTAACTAACTAACTTCGCTGCATCTCGCCAGTAGATGCGTTTGTTGCACATAGTGAACAACTAGGGTTAGAACTCAATAGTAAGAAGACATAGATTATGGTCGTCACTAGGAAGAAGGAAATACCACAACGTGATATACGAGTAAATGAGCATATTCTTAAGCACGTTAATCGATATAGTTATCTCGGAACAGTCATAACATCTGATGGGAGATGCCCTGAAGAGATTAGAACAAGAATTGTCATTGCGAAGGTAGCCTTTTTCAAGATGAAAAACATACTGACCAATAAAAAGATATCAATAGAAACGAAAAAAAGAGTGTTGAAGTGCTACATAGAACCTGTACTTTTGCATGGATGTGAAGCGTGGACAATGAACAGTCAAGCTGAAAAACATCTGAAGGCTGTGGAAATGTGGTTTCTAAGGAAAATGCAAAGAATATCATGGACAGACAGACAAACCAATGAACAAGTCGTTCAAGAAACAAATGAAGATCGTATAGACGTGGACAGTCAAAATTTGTTGGGCATGTTATGAGAATAAATGAATTTGAGAACTTGGTGACAACTGGCAAGATCGAAGAGAAGAGACCAAGGGGAAGACCGAGAAGTAAATACCTGGATGGCTTGGCCACATGGCATTGTGGATTCAGTAACACAGAGCTGGTTCACGACTCTGGTGATCGAGTAAGATGGCAAAACATGACGGCCCACGCTTATCGGCATGGCGCATGATGGATGGATGGATGGATGGATGGATGGATGGATGGATGGATGGATGGATGCAAGTGTATAAATTACTAATGCTGTGGCTGTGATTGTGGAAACACATAGTCACTGTTGAGTGCATCGCCCGTCCGGTGCCGATTAATCTATACATGAGATTATCACTCCATAATCAATACTCCTAAATGTCAGGTGTTAGTCATATATGCCTGTGCTACCTGATGACTTAGATGATACTACCTGCTTTCTGTTGGCGCCGAATGTTGAGCGGCGCTCACCAAATCCGTCACCCCACAGTGTGCAAATGGCTACGGGCGGAGGAGGAGGAGGAAATGTAACCTAAAGACTAAATGTCATGGCAGGGCAGACCAGGCTTGGTTAGCAGCTGGTCTAGGATCGAAGCTCAGACAAGCGAACAGTTAGAGGATTTGCTGATCCGGTAGCTTTTGCAGCTTGTCTTGTTCCAGACGTATTTGTGTTACCTTTCCTCTTGAGTAAAATAGGCAGACCGAGAGAGGTATGCTGAAGGGGCAACACATGATCTCTGCAATTCTTTGTGCCATCGATCAGTCACATTCGCTACCGCCATGGGTTGTAGTTATTGTTCCTGTTTGTTTTTTGGAAGCACAATGTGACAAACTATCGTCTGTCAAGACGGCCAGGTGCCAGCTGATACAGGTAATCATTACTTCTAAAGTGGCGAAAAGTGTTCCTTGACTTTTTAAAATTTACTGTTTACTCTTTCGCTTCATTCTTTTAGAATTCATGTTCAAAACACGTGTTTTCACCAGTCCATTTGTTTAGCAAACTTTATTGACTTGCCTGATGTTGGTGGACACGACATTTACAATACAAACAGAAGACATTCACGTCGAAATGTCAGACTAATTTGGTGACATTCCAGATCGTCCAAGGACAGCAAACATTGATCTCTATATATTCAGTTCTCGGACACTGGAGGGAAATCTGCTTTCATTAAAGTCTATTCCCTGTAAGAAAAGTCTTCAGGGTATACGTTGTTTATCACGTGTATGCCCCAAGTCCTTTACGTGCTTTTGTCAAAGTTTATTCAAATGTCATGTTGTCCAATTTGCAATAATGTATTAGTCCCGTATCCCTGTCTTCATTGTTCTCCTCTCTCTCGTAATCACAGGCCCGCCCTTTTGGACGTCGTATTGTAAATGTCAGAATTCTGCCAATATGCTGAGGTTATGGCTGAGGTTATGGCTGAGGTTATAGCTGAGGTTATGGCTGAGGTTATGGCTGAGGTTTATTTAATTTGTTCTCCAAATTTTATCTCAAAAAATTTAATTGCATATCCTTTACATAACCGTGCAGTCAACCCCAGCATTTTTGTCTGAGATTTCTTGACAAGTTTACGCTGAGTAGTTTGCCATTGGGAGGATACAAGCCTTATCCTGGTGCGAGAAAATGGAACCTAAGACTAAATGTCATGGCAGGGAAGACCAGGCCCTAAGCCTTTGTCGGAAAGTGATCTATGATCGAAGCTCCGACAGGCACTGCTTTTCTGATCCGTCAGCTTCTGCAGCTTGTCTTGTTCCAGATGTATTGGTGTTACCTTTTCTCTGGAGTTAACTAGGCGGGTTGACCAAGAGATCATGCTGCATGGGCAACAGATGGTCTGTACAATTCAGCTCAGGCGTTGTGCTATGGAGAGGTATAACTGCATCAGTGGTCTGGTTGTAGTTATTGTTACTTTTCTTTTGAAGCACAATGTAACAAACTATATATCGCCTATTATTGTTCCTTTTTTTTTTTTGAAGCACAATGTAACACACTATCGTCTGTCAAGACGGCCAGGTGCCAGTGAGCAAGTGATTTCGAAATAGTCCAGTGTTCAAATCCGTATGTTGCGACAAGTAAGATTAATATTCTCCCACAATTTGCATTAACCTGCCTACTGTGTTGTGTCATAGGCTCTTCATACATTTTAATCTCTGTATTGCTTTGACAGTGGACATCTGATTTTGAACAGTCCATTGTTGCCGGCTTCGTTGCTAAGGAGCTACGGACGTAGTTCGTAATCCCTCATACCGCGCTCGAAACACAGCTGTGGACGATTTGGCAGCAGACCACCTGGCGTTGATTTTTAATGAAATGGTATGGGTGGCGGTCGTTCAGAAAGCAACGGCAAACTACTGAACGTAAACTTGCCCAGAAATCACAAACTGTCAACAAATGCTGGGGCTGACTGCTACGTCCTGTAAAGGATATGCTACTAACTAATTGCATTGTTCTTGATTATAGAACCAACTATTCAAAGTTTGTGACGTTGACAATTTCTTCATTGTGACTTTCGATTTTTAATTGTCAAGCAGTTGTCTGGGGGACATTATTGCTTCTTAAATTCAGAAAATGATATTCATCTCTACTGCGACTTTTGACTTAATTGATTTTCCTTATCTCGAAGCACCGTTTGACAAGCCGACCATATCTTGTGCGTGAATGGCATGAAATATTTTTGCGTCTGTCGTTACATTTTCTGTATTAATCTTGATCGGATTAGGGTAGAGAAAGCACTCCTGTTTTGCTGCCCTACGCACACAAAATGTTTCTCCAACTACTCTGACAGCTGAATGTTGCTCATGGTATCATGATTTAATTAAGTAGATGAAATGTGCTGGAAACCCCCTATTCCTCCTAGTTTAGTTTAGTTTAGTCGATGGATCAACATCACGGCACACGGGTGCAACCCATAAGTGCTCCGTTCTCCTCCTAACTCAAACTTGAGTCTGGAGAAACTCAGCTCAGTTCACAAACTCCGTAGCACTGGCGTGGATCCTGATATACTTTGGGTAGATTTTAACTCGAAATTTTGCCCGGGCAGCGCCGTTAGGCTACACTTTTTCGATTTCCAACTGCCAAGGGATTTTTTACGTGCGCAACAATACACACGGGCGTCCGATCTCACTACCCAGAGACCAGGAGAAATTTTATTACTAGAAGTCTACGAGAAAAAATCCCGGTCATAACCGGGGCTTGAACCCGGGATCTCCAGCACTCGAAGCGGACACCATACCTCGAGAACACGCAACCCCACCACGCAACTCCCCTTATTCCTTCTGATGAAGGATGCTGACGAGGGTGAGGACGGGCAGACTTCGTGCGGAGTGGCTTGCTTCGCTTCGGAGGTCACGGGTGACAAGCATCGCCTGGATCTTTTCTCCGGGGCATGCTGGTGTGCTGGGAAATGAACAGGCGGACAGATTGGCTGGCTCTGCAGAACTTGGTGGAGTATTGATACATGACAAGGCAGACCTCGGAGGAGCAAATGGATTATCATGGTCTGGCAAGAATGAGACAGCAAGGAGTGACGAAGGGATCTGGCCGACGCTCAACGCTCAAAGGAAAGGCGAGACGGACTTATAATCAGATTGCTACTGGTACTATTAGTGTTGGAATTCTTCGCTGGCTGCTGAGGATGGGGACGGAGCACTTATGGGAATGCCCCGAATGCCGTGATGTCGATTCCTCAATCAATCAATCAATCAATTCCTTCTGATGTTCCACAAGTTATGACGTTGACCACAGTCGAAGGCCTTGCTGTGTACTATGAAGAAAGTGTGAAGATCTACATTGCACTGTCAGCACAACTATCATTTTTCGATCGCTCGCATTGAACTCAGGCGTAGTCCATACACGTGCTACTACTCCTAACACAACTGGACTGATTTTTGAGTGTGTATTAGTTTTAACTATTACCAGTGTCCTTCGCCATCAGGCGAACCCACTACGACTTCTGAGGTCCTTGATATTTACATCTCCAAGCCAAGGACGAGAAGTCAACATTTTAATCCAACTGATCATGGTAGGGGTTAAACCCGCTACCTCAGTATCAACACACCGGAAGTGTATCCATTCGGCCATGCTGACATCATACAAGATATTCTCATGTTGAATTTACGGACCCTAGTATGAATTGCAAACAATTAAGTATATTTAGCTCCTGCGAAAAGAAGAGACATATTAACAGACGCTATGTACATACCTTACACAGAACTCCATACCCAGGTGAAAACAAAGTGTGACTTATCAAATATGAGAAACAATCAATAAATATATAATACTGAAGTGTTAAAATAAAACAATAAGTATTATAGGACAACAAAACACTGCCGACGTTTCGGTTCTAGAACCTTCGTCAAAGACTGGACAACACAAACAGATAAAAAGCGAAATAAAGCACACAAAATAAAATAAACTTGAACACAGCTTCTTGTTAGGAGGGAAACAGAAATGGTGGTTTACACCGGTGCAGAACGGTGCTCTTGGGCTACAAAAGTGTGTGTTGCCAAATGGTGTGTAAACAGTCCGATATGAATAAAATACAGGGAAGATAGTATAGTATACTGTGTCATCAACAACGCTATGGATTCCTGCTGGGTGAATGACGCCCAAAGAGTTTATTAATTGGCCCTATCTATACTTCTTGTAATTCACCTTAACTTACTTTCAATTTTATCCATGATGATTCACAAGAGGATATTGCTAGACTGACATTGTAGTGCGATAGTACGATAATTAGTGCACAGTTTTAAATTTCCTTTCTTTAGAAGAGGGATGTAGATTTTTTTTTGCCACGCTTTTGGGTGAAACAGCGCTGTTAAGGTGAGTTGAATTGAGCTGAGTTGAGCTGAGTTGAGTCAATAACCGACATCACAGCGCTCAGGACATCCTTCCTCATCTTCAACAGCCAGCGAAGAGTCACAATACCAATGGTACCAGAAGCTATCTGATTATGTGTCCGTCTGGTCTTTCCTTGGAGTCCTGAGTGTCGACCAGGTCCTCTAGTCCAGTGGTTCTCAACCGGTGGGGAATTCCTCCCACGGGGGGGGGGGGGGAATTTTAGGGTTTCCATGGGGTGGGGGGAGAGGAGGGAATTAAGATGATTTCAGATCGCGTTAATACAAGAACCGATTACTTGATATTGTTTTTCGCTTCATACTGTACAGTTCTGTATGTCTCACCCTTCTAACATTCATTTTGTAAAGTACGTAGACCCCCAAATCACGTTTTATGTGGACGTATAGACTTGTTTTAGTATGTGCTATTAAATTTAGCTTCTATTATTACGTATACTGTGTAGGGACATGGGAGGGATTTTTAGGAAGGAAATACGAAAGGGGGGAATAACGTTCTGAAAATATGGTGAAGGGAGTCATGGGCCAAAAAAGGTTGAGAACCACTGGTCTAGTCACTCCCCGCAGCAATATTCTCTCCAGGCAGTGATGATCTGTCTATTCGCTGTTAAGATTGCCACACATAATGCAAAATAGATGCGAACGCTGGCTTCTACTTCTACCTGAATTAGGTCAGTTGGTAAATCGTTTCAGCTATGTGCTTATTTTGAATTAAGCTCTCCCTTAAAGTAAACTTGTAAGTTTAACAATTGTTTTCCTTGGTTATGTCTGACTAAGGATTAATGCTCTGTATGTGCAGAAAGTCAATAGCCGCATAGATTGGGATTCCGTTCGGCAGCTTCTCGTCTCCTTTCCTTATTGAAATAATATCCTGCATGCAGAAATCAAGATAAATCCGTACAGGCCTTCTCCATTTGTTACGGTTAAAGGCCTTTTCCTCGCAACACGTTTCTGAGATCTTTCCCACGGTCTGAAATTATATTCTGTACCTAATTATATGGGAAAACTTCGATTTAAATAAAACTGGCAATTTCGTGATTTCATCCAAATCAGCGCTGTTGGCACTAATTGTACATTCAGACCTAATTTATTTGTTTATATGAAAGCTAAGTCCCAGCTTCGCGCGTTCAATAGCGGCCAAGACATCCCTTCAGGTGTTTGTAACCACCCCAGTATTATCAGCTTTTTTAAAAATCCCTTACATCATTACACAATTATTCTAAGTATGTTTCACCATGCTCTGATTAATAGTAGTAGTAGTAGTAGTAGTAGTAGTAGTAGTAGTAGTAGTAGTAGTAGTAGTAGTAGTAGTAGTAGTAGTAGCAGTAGCAGTAGTAGTAGTAGTAGTAGTAGTAGTAGTAGTAGTAGTAGTAGTAGTAGTAGTAGTAGTAGTAGTAGTAGTAGTAGCAGCAGTAGCAGTAGTAGTAGTAGTACTAGTGTGTGTGTGTGTGTGTGTGTGTGTGTGTGTGTGTGTGCGCGCGCGCATCTTCTTATAATCCATGCGGAATGGGGTTGGTGATTATGTCTGTCCACAGCCTTCTATCTCATGTGCTTTTAATAATTTCAGACTCCGACATACATCCATGCCATTCATTATATTAAACTGTCTAGCCGACATACATCCATGCCATTCATTATATTAAACTGTCTAGCCGAAATACATCCATGCCATTCATTATATTAAACTGTCTAGCCGACATACATCCATGCCATTCATTATATTAAACTGTCTAGCCGACATCCATCCATGCCATTCATTATATTAAACTGTCTAGCCGAAATACACCCATGCCATTCATTATATTAAACTGTCTAGCCGACATCCCTCCATGCCATTCATTATATTAAACTGTCTAGCCGAATTCCATCCATGTCATTCATTATATTAAACTGTCTAGCCGACATCCCTCCATGCCATTCATTATATTAAACTGTCTAGCCGAATTCCATCCATGTCATTCATTATATTAAACTGTCTAGCCGACATCCCTCCATGCCATTCATTATATTAAACTGTCTAGCCGAATTCCATCCATGTCATTCATTATATTAAACTGTCTAGCCGAATTCCATCCATGCCATTCATTATATTAAACTGTCTAGCCGACATCCCTCCATGCCATTCATTATATTAAACTGTCTAGCCGAATTCCATCCATGTCATTCATTATATTAAACTGTCTAGCCGAATTCCATCCATGTCATTCATTATATTAAACTGTCTAGCCGACATCCCTCCATGCCATTCATTATATTAAACTGTCTAGCCGACATCCCTCCATGCCATTCATTATATTAAACTGTCTAGCATTTTCCCTCTTGTTCATCTCCTGTCCCCCCCCCCCCCCTGGAGTATTTCGTCACAACAGAAAGGCTGGGGGAGGAGGGTGGCTTCCTGTTGTGACGATATACTCCAGCTGTCCTCATCTCATGGCATGCCCACAGAATGTGGACTTCTGATGCGGGTAACAAGTCTCTTTGTGAGTGTTTGCTCTGCTACCAGTTACCATGCATTCACAACAGAGAAATGGGGATGAATAAAGGATTATATACAGATGAAAAGAAATGGGGCTGAATAAGGGATTATTTACAGATGCTCTCTTTTGCCTAACCGCCTAATATGTCGCAGCATGGCAGCGCTTGGCAAATCTAACTAACCTTTGTGTATATGTTGTTTTTTTGGTGTAGATTATTTCATGTAGTTGTATGGGACACAGAGGTGTTTCCAAGGCACCAGGGCCAGGTTTTATACTGGCCAAGACCTACTAACACGTCCTAGTCGTGCGTCCTGGGCAACAGGTCCCTTCGGGGTCCTGGCTAACGTAGTAGGATCGCTGATTCTTCCGAAGTCGGAGAGTGTCTGCCTGTACGGCGAGGAACCACCAGTCTGCACACCAATAAGCCAGACATGGGACAATGGATGCTCACGCAAACCTCAGTCCAGTATGACATCACACTGATGTTGGACAACAGGATGTCTTCATCCGACATACAGGACTTCGCGCTGGAGTTCACAGCCAGCCAACGCAAGCAAGCAAGCAAGCATGTAGTTGTATGTTTGTTGTTTGCTGCTGACAAAGGCTTTAGTCGCAACGTGCACTTTGTCACTATAGTCTGTCCGGAAATTAATGCCGTCATTCACGATCAATTATTTTGAAAACTGTCTGTTCCATCGTTATGAAATTTTTCCAGCCGTCTTATATTTACCCCCACCCAAGGAATATGTCTTTGAAAGGTCCAAAAACAACTTA